>JZKD02S2105771.1:990463-1009522 GCA_000966675.3 Picea glauca
TAAGCGTTCTACTTTTTTACTCTTTTTCAGAGATTTTTAAATCGAGTGAGGATGTAATATACCAGATATAAAAAGTATGCAGAACAGAAATGAAATGCTAGAAATGGCAGAATAACAGTAATATAATGAGAACAATCACCACAATAACACTGAAATGATATAAGAATAGCAACAGAAATAACACTTTGATTCTGAGAGAAATGTTTGAGGGGAAAACCTCTAGTCGAGAAAAGATATATTACAATAATATCCAAGCTAGGGTTATCATACCCTCGACTCCTATTTATACTAAATATGTCTATCAAAAGAAGCATCTAGAGGAAGATCCTTCTAGAAGAGGAAGCGTCTATTAGGTCTTCTTACATTTGACTTATTTTATTTTATTGCAAGGCCTTATTAATATTGACCTTTATTACATCTGAATATGTTTTTCTGCCTATGTGCGCGTTAGGACCCTAACATGTCCTCCCCCTTAAAAACAACCTTGTCCTCAAGGCTTCAAATGTGGAAATTGTTGTAGAATTGTAGTTGGTTCCCAAGTGGCATTTGTTGGAGTTGTATCTTTCCACTAGACTAACACTTCCTTGATGGTTCTTTGATGCAGACGATGCTCACGTTGGTCCAAAATGACTTGTGGTTGAATCCAAATGGATCCTTCTTCGGCTAACTCAGGAAGGTTGGTTTGAATTTGGCACTTAGTTCCAATCACCTTCTTTAAGCATGAAACATGAAAAATAGGATGTAGCTTCAAATGACTGGGAAAATATAAATGATAGGCCACCCCACATGCTTGAGAATGGTATAAGTACCATAAACTTTGGGCACTAGCTTCTGACAATGCTCGATCTTGAGGGAATTTTGCTTGTAATGTTGTAGTCTAAGAAACACTTGATCCCCTTCTGCAAATTGACATTCAGAGTGACCATGATCTTCTTGTTGCTTCATGCGATTCTGTGCCATGACCAAATTCTCTTTGAGGGTACAGAGAATAGCCTCTCGAACTATAAGTGTTTGGTCAACCACCTGGACCTTCAAGACACCAGGTAAGTATGAGAGAACTGGAGGTCTCTTATGTCCATATACCGCATCAAAAGGAGTCATGTGTGTAGTTGTATGGTATGAAGTGTTGTACCACCATTCAGCTAGGGGGGGTAACCATTGAGCCCACTGATTTTTATTTTTCGAGGAAAAAAACCTCAAATATGTTTCCAAACACTTGTTGACAACTTATGTTTGACCATAAGTCTGGGGATGATCATTTGTGCTGAGATGCAATTGGGTTCCTTGTAGCTTGAACATTTCTTTCCAAAAATTTCTTATGAAAGTTGGATTGCGATCATAAACAATAGAGTGTGGCATGCCATGAAGCTTGAAGTACTGATCCATAAAAATTTGAGCCATCGTGGATGTTGTAAACGGGTGTTGAAGAGTGAAAAAATGAGCATACTTGGAAAGGCGATCAACAACCACCATGATGACTGATTTATTTCTTGATTTGGGTAAGCCTGTAATAAAATCCATGGAGATATCCCTCCAAATAGCAGGTGGAATCAGAAGCGGTTGTAGTGTGCCTAAAGATTTGAATGTTTCTCCCTTGTTGCATTGACACACATCACATTCAGTGAAAAAATTACGAATTTCCTGTTTCATACCATCCCATAAAAAATAACATTTGACCCTGTCATAGGTTTTGGGGAACCTAGAGTGCCTCGTTGTGGGTGTAGCATGAAGCTTAGAAAGTACCGTGGATTTAATATTTGATTGTTTACTTAAATACAAACGGCCTTTGTATTGAAGTTCATCATGGAGCCAAGAGTACCATGGGGAAGCTGGAGAATTGGACTGCAATTGTTGGATCAGATGCGAAATTTTGGTATCTTGTAGCCATTCCTAGCGAACGGCTTGGAGCCAATCTGGTACAATGAAGGAAAGAGAAAAAATGGATCCTTCATCTTCATATTTTTGGGAAAGTGCATCCGCAACCACATTGTATTTGCCTTTCTTGTAAATTTTCTCATAAACATATCCAAAGAGCTTAGTCACCCATTTTTATTGCTCCGGGGAGGAAATGTTTTGTTCCAGAAAATACATGAGGCTTTGATGGTTTGTCTTAATTTGGAAGCATTTCCCCAATAGATAAGGGCGCCACAGATCAACGGCATGCAGAATAGCCAACATTTCCTTTTCATAGATTGATTTTCCCAGATTTATTTTAGATAGTTGCTTGCTAGTAAAGGCCAAAGGTCGACCCTCTTGCATAAGGAAAGCACCAGTTCCTTTCCCTAAAGCATCACTTTCCAAGACAAAGGTCTTTGTGAAATTAGGAAGGGCCAAGACTGGAGTGGTGCACATGGTCAACTTTAAGGTTTGAAAATCTTGAGCAGAGGCTACATTCCAAGTGAAAGAGTTATTTTTTAGGAGAGCAGTGAGAGGTGTTGCAATCTTTCCATAATTCTTAACAAACTTGCGATAATAACCTGTTAAGCCCAGAAATCCACGCATGATTTTGAGAATATTTTTGGTGAGGCCATTCTTGCATAGCTTCAATATTTTTAGGATCCACCATGACGCCATCCTTTCCAACCAGATGACCCAAGTACTCTACTTCTGAGGCGCCAAAAGCACATTTAGACTATTTCAGGAAAAAATGGTGTTGAGGGAGTAGATGGAGAACTTGATACACATGAGAAAGATGGTATATCCAGGTTTTGTTATAGATGAGGATATCATCAAAGAAAACTAAGACAAAATGATGGAGAAAAGGACAGAAGACATGATTCATGAGTCCTTGGAAGGTGGAGGGGGAATTACACAAGCCAAAGGGCATGGCCAAAAACTCATAGTGGCCCTCATGAGTTCTAAAGGCATTCTTGGGAATGTCTACCTCTTTCATACGTATCTGGTGGTAGCCTAAATGAAGATCAAGTTTAGTAAAGAATTGGGCACCACTCAATTTATCCAGGAGGTCATCAATGACAAGAATGAGAAATTTGTCTTTAATGGTAAGTTTGTTGAGGGCACGGAAGTCAGGACACATTTTCCAAGAACCTTATTTATTCAATACCATGACCACAGGAGAAGATTATGGGCTCGTACTAGGGTAGATAACGCCTGCATTAAGGAGTTCCTGGACCATTTTCTCAATTTCATTTTTTTGGGAAAAGGAGTGACGATACAGACAGTTATTGGGAGGAAGGCTTCCGGGTACAAGGGGAATGGAATGATCATTAACACCACGGGAAGGAGGGAGTCCTTGGGGAGTGGAAAATACCACTTGATGTTTAGAAAGGATGGCTTGGAGGTCATGTGGAACCGAGGGTGTCTCTATTTCTTGTATGGTATGGAGTTGGGAAATAACACCAGAATGACCTTTTTTGAGCAGTTTTTCCATGCAATGGGAACTAACGATCTTAGATGAACCGATGGTGATTCCTTGGAACTTATATTGGTGGACCTCCTGGTCAAATTGCATGGTTAATTCCTTAAAATCTATGGAATGGGACCCAGAGTCCTTATCCAGTCTGCACCAAACACAATGTCACAACCGCCCATGTCGATAGCAAACATATAAGATTTCAGGTGGTAGTCACCAATTTAGAGACACACATTTTCACAACGCCCTCCACATTTCATGGATCCACCATTGGCAATCATGATTTGGAAATTATTGATGGCATGGATGTAGAAATGAAATTCTTGGGAAATACGACAATGAATAAAATTATGGGTGCTTCCATTATCAACCAGAATGATGACCTTTTGATGTTTGATGTAACTGATTAGATTGAGGGTTTGGGGAGAGGAGAATCCAGTGAGATAATTGAGGGAAATGACTGGTTCTACTTTAGAAGGGTCTAAGGGAGGGGTTATGTTAGTGGTTCCAGGTGACTCAGACACAAGGGGAGTTTCAACATCCTCTTCTGAAATATCCTCAGAAATAGCCATAAAAATATTTTGTTCCTTACACTTGTGGCCTAGGAAATATTTGTCATCACAATTATAACAAAGGCCTTTGAGTTGGAATTCAGCCATTTCATCCCTGATCAATTTTTGGATCTTTACTCGAGCGGAGGGAGTAGTGGGATTTACTGGTTTAGGGCAAGGGATAAAGAAGGGTTTCTGGTTTTGAGAAGATACAATCTGTTGTGCTTCTTTATCTATTTTATTAGCCTCCACCCAACTCTGAGGCCGAGCCATGAGGACATGGGCCTGAATCTCATCCTTGAGGCCACTGATAAAATAGTCTCGGAAAAAGGCATCAGACATGCCCTATGTCCGAAAAGCTAGGCGCTCAAAGGAAGTTATAAAGTCTTCCATTGATCCTAATTGTTTCAACTTTGTCAAACGTCCCAAATGGTTGGTGTCAGTGTCAAAGCATTCATAAATCTCTTCCACAAAGTCTGTCCAAGCAATATACCCTTGAGGAGAATGTTTTCTCCATTGCCACCATTGCCAAAGTTCTTGATCTAGATGGAGAAAACCATACCGGAGTTTGACCAATTCATATGTAATTCCATATAAAGAGAAATAATGTTCCATTTGGGTTACCCAACCAGTGGGGTCTGAACCATCAAATTTGGTCACATCCACTCGTGGAAGGCGTAGGTCACGTTGAAAGTGATGGTGCTGAAAGTTGTGGGAATGAGAGCAATTTTCACCTTCAGTATGTGGAGGTGAGTTAGAGGAAGGGTTATCTATATGGATATCGAGCTTAGTGTAGAGTGTCGAAAATACAGATTCAAGCTGGGTGGTCAGGTATTGTTTGATTTCCTCCATTGAGGACAGCATGGTTGTATTGATGGTGACAACATTGGCACTAAGTTGTTTCACTTCTTGTTGGGTCTCGGTGAGACTAGATTGCAAGGTACTGAAGAAAGCTTCGAAGTCTTGGCTACGGGTATGGGCCATGAGGATGAGGGAACCGAAAAGGAGCGAGTGGGGTCAATTTTTTTTTTGAAAAATGATATGTATGATTGTGATAAGGGAGATGATATGAATCCAATGGAATAGGTCTCAAATAATGGTGAAACAATTTCCATTTTTTTTTTTTATATGCCTATGGAGTTATAGTCATGTCTGAAGAATATTGTAGTGATGAAATGCCCAAATTCTTAACCAAGAAGAAATGTACAGTTACTTGGCAACCCAAACATAGTTGTGCAACAAAAGATCTTGTCTGTTTTAATTTGTTTATGTTTCTGTCCCCAAGGGTTAGGTATTCAAGAGTTCTACAAACAAGGGTCTGCCTTGTCCTATATCTCTCTGATATACGTGTGGGGTCCAAGAGTAGTACTCGGCCCAATATCTCATGCGACTAACTAAGGAGGATAGACCGTACCCTTATTCGTACTACCCGACTACCCAGGTACTAGAGAGTATCTTCCAAAGTGGTGTTCTTGGTGGCACTATAGAAGTTAGGTGGCTGATCGGTTTATCTAAAGAGGGCTTCAAGAAATCTAGTTTGATCCATACACAGGTGTTGTCTGATGCACTACCACTCGAAGGGGTACCAACAGGGGTTACAAGGGTGGCCAACAGATGTGCGCTTAAGAACCACTTGTATTTCATGCGTGTATGAATCCCTCAACCACAGGTTTATGCACGTAATGAAACATCTATGTGGATTAAAGACACTGGAATACATCTCTAGCCTGGAAAAAAAATTCCCTATAATTTTTGCCAAGGAAAGTGCTATGATACCACTTGTAATATACCAGATATAAAAAGTATGCAGAACAAAAATGAAATGCTAGAAATAGAAGAATAACAGTAATATAACCAGAACAATCACCACATTAACACTGAAATGATATAAGAATAACAACAGAAATAACACTTTGATTCTGAGAAAAATGTTCATGGGCCTCTTCGAGGGGGAAACCACTTGTATTTCCTGCATGTATGAATTTGAATATGGTTTTACTCTGAGAACTTTTCCATGAAGGACAATACTTCATGACAAATACATTCATCAATATCTTAGGCAATGAATGTGTTAGAGAATTCATCTTTGGGAAAGGCCTAGTTGAGGTCATAAGAGTTAGTATGAGCCATGTTATTTCATTTCTTCTTATTGAAGGGGACAATACATGATGCCCAATATGTGCAAGTGATGTGGTAAATTCCACTAATTGTCTGCATTTTGCCAATTTCTTCATTAATGGTTGGGAACTTTTGGGGGTGAATAGGTTGTTGTTTCTATCAAATATGTTGTGAATAAGGCTCTATTTCAATGTATTTTTCGATACTACTATGGTCCATGAACAATACTGTAACAACCTCATCATTATGACTACAAGCAACGTAATTTTTTTTTCCAGCAGGAAGGCAATAAAGGACAATAGGTAAATGACACAAATTGGCGATGAACACAAATTACACATTTAGGAAACAAAAAACTAGTGACCCCGCACAATAGAAAACCATGCAATCAGACGAACATGTGACACATGAAAATCCAATTAATTCAACCCAACAACTTCAACGACTAGTGACTAGAACCCTTATGGCAAGTGAGAATAATCACAAAGTTACAGAATGAGGTACCAAAATTCAATCACAACAACCTCTTTTCCCTACACGAGAGGAGCATGACCCAACCAAGTTTCGTAGGTGCTTCTCTATCAACGCACATATTGATCAGGTCCTAAGGAATCATGCTGCCACAATGTGTCAAGTGCAAGTAACTAAGGCACCAACTTAAATAGTCCTAAACCTTTAAATCAAGACAAAAAGGCCCCGCTAGAAGTCCAAACTTAACCGTCATACCTAAAATGAATCTATAGATGATAAAACCCTAATCTATTATGCTATTTTTCGACATCGGATAACCACATTCAGTACTTTTAATTGTGCAAGGTCCAATTATAAGAGCCACAAGAAAACTCCCAACGACATGTGAAACTTCAAAATGGGTGCATGCAATGTCAAAAATTAATCATAGTTTAGAAGCAATAAATATAAATAAGGGAAGCGATCACCTAAGATCACACATGAGTGGCAAAATGGAATTCTAGGAAAGAAACGATCTCGCTTCAATAATTCTAAGTGGCAGAAGGGTGCGACAACATGACCTCTGGTAAGTTGAGCCTAAACTAGAGACTTCGACTGGATCTAACAAGGTTGTCTGTAAAATAAAGTTGCAAAAGATACAAGGGATCCTTAGCCCTAGTGAAGTCAAGGAAACCACTATGATACAACCATATCAACTTCTACATCTCTAAGAAACATTTATATCCTCAAGACACAATCTATATTCTGATATATTTTATGATAATTCCAATTGATATATAAGGTTTTGTATCAGATTCATGCTTACTCTCAACATATAATGTGGAAAAAGATAACCCTTTTAAATCTACTTGCACATACATGAAACTTGACGTTTTGAACTGTTGTATCAATAATTAAAGAAACTATTGTAATATACAATTAATAACTGCTTTAATAAGTGTTTAAAGAATTGTTGTGATAAACAATTAGTAATTAAAGAAAAGGTTATAAAAAATCAAGAAACGGTTATAATAAACAAATGAAGGAACTACGTTAATAACATTTAAAGAATTGTTGTACCGTACCCAATCTATTGAGTGGTAAACTATAGAAACATTGCCCGTGAGTTATATGTTATGGTTTTTGTTAAGGGTATGATATGGTTGAGATTGATAATGATAAAAGAAAATCACATTGCAAAAAGAATCGTTGGAATAACAATTGTGTTTTAAACGAAAATCGTGGAGTCCAACATGATATGGCGATTGATAAATTGTGAAGGAAAGAGAAATGCAGAGAGAAAGAATAGAACAAAAAACAGTATATTCAAATGTATGAAGAAGAGTACAAAAATGAAGTTACAATGTAAAGGGAAATAATTGAGCTAAATAGGCTCAAGCAAGACAAAAATAGAAAGTACAGTTGTCCAGTACAGCTGGCAGTGTACAGTCAGACTGTTGAGGTTACAATATATTTAATACTCCCTCTTAAACTCAACAGTTACAAGCATCAGCACTGATTATGCCTAAGTGTTGTCTCTGAAAATCAAAAAATGACTTTCCTAGTGGCTTTGTAAAGATATCAGCAAGCTGATCTCGTGTACCACATAATTGTAGTGCAATATCTCCATTATTGACTAGCTTGCGTATGAAACGGAAACGAGTATCAATGTGTTTGCTCTTCTTGTGAAATACATGATTCTTAGATAAAGAAACTGCTGAAGTATTGTCACAGAATATAGGAGTTGGATCCTTTTCTGTATGTGACATATCTTTCAATATTCTTCTCAGCCACACAGCTTGACAAGAAGCTGAGGTAGCAGCGACATACTCTGCCTCTGCAGAAGATATTGAAACAATTGGTTGCTTCTTCGATGCCCATGAGATGAGATTTGTGCCCAGGTGAAAAACATGTCCAGATGTGCTTTTCCTATCATCTAGGTTGCCTGCAAAATCACTGTCTGTGTAACCAGAAAGTTGATTACTATCAGATTTAGTGTACCATAAGCCGAAATTGAGAGTTCCTGCAAAATATCTCAGAATTCGTTTCGCCATTTTCCAATGAGAATCTTTGGGGGATTCCATGAATCTGGAAACAAGGCTAGCTACATACATAATGTCAGGCCTAGTTGTTGTAAGATACAACAAACTGCCTACTAAACTTTTGTACAGGGTAGAGTCCATTGTAGGACCTTCATCATTCTTTCTCAATTTTGTGCCTAGTGGTATGGGGGTTTCTGTTGGATTGCATCCTTCCATGTGAAATCTTTTGATGATGTCTGCTGCATACTTTTGCTGACAGACAAAAATTCCTTTGGTTGATTGATTAACCTCAATCCCTAAAAATATTTCATTATGCCAAGATTTGTCATCTCAAACTCAGATTGCATGGCATGTTTAAAATATGTTAACTCAAGATTTCTTGTATAGATCATGTCATCAACATATAAACATACAATCAAAATTTTACCATGCTGATCTGTTTTGGTGTAAAGAGTTGGCTCATTTTGGCTTCTGCTGAAACCACTTTTGATTAGATAAGTGTCAATTCTGATGTACCAAGCTCTTGGAGATTTCTTTAAGCCATACAAGGATTTCTTCAACCGATATACTTTGGCTGGGTGCTCTTGGACTTCAAATCCAGGTGCCTGATTGACATAAACTTCTTCTTTTAAAAGATCATTCAGGAATGCTGACTTGACATCCATTTGGTATACTTGCCATTTGTGTTGTGCTTCTATGGCCAATAGATTCCTTACAGTGTCTATACTTGCTACTGGAGCAAAAGTTTCACCATAATCAGTACCTGGTTGTCGTGAGAATCCTTGGGCAACAAGTCTTGCCTTGTGTTTTTCAATCTTCCCTTTTTCATTTAGTTTAGTTTTGTAAACCCACTTGACACCAATACTCTTCTTGTGTCTTGGAAAATCAACAAGATCCCATGTCTTGTTCTTCTCAATGGAGTCAATTTCTTGGTTCATGGCTTGAACCCAATGTGGATCCTTAGCGGCTTCCTTAAAATATGTAGGTTGACATGACATTAAAGAAAAAAGATTGTGTTGTTCAAAGTCATCCAACTACTGATGGATTTCTCTCAAACTTTGATTTCTCTGATTTTGTGATTCAGAGAATGATTCTCTGCTGGAAGTTGAGTTATCCTGAGAATTTTCAGGTTGTCTTTGTACTTGCAATCTTGGAAGAGTAGTTTGAGTTACTTGTTGTTCTGAATTTTCTGTGTTTTCATAACTTGGTAGCAATGGATTTTGACTGTCCATCTGCTGATTTTTTGAATCATTCCAGAATTGATTTTCCAGAAATTTTACATCTCTGCTGAGAATTAATTTCTTGGTGATTAGATTGTAAAGCCTGTAAGCTTTAGATGTTTCACTATATCTAATGAAAATACATTTCTCACTTTTATCATCAAGTTTCTTCCTTAATTTGGAAGGTATGTGAGTGTATGCTATGCATCCGAATGTCCTTAGATGTGCTACATTGAGCTTTGTCCCACTCCATGCTTCTTGAGGAACTTTTATCTTTAGACTTGTGGTTGGAGATCTATTCAGGAGATAAACTGAGCATGCTACTGCTTCAGCCCAAAAAATATTTGACAAACTTTTTTCTTTGAGAAGTGTTCTTGCCATATTCATTATTGTCTAATTTTTCCTTTCAGCCACTCCATTCTGTTGTGGAGTATACCCAGTTTTTGTTTGCATGATAATGCCATGTGATTTGTAGAAATTTGCAAATTATCTGGAGTTGTATTCTCCTCCTCCATCTGACCTGAGCGCTTTGATATATTTTCCACTCTATTTTTTAGCTTCTGCCTTGAATTCTTTGAATTTTGTGAATGTTTCAGACTTGTGTATGAGAAAATAGATCCATATTTTTCTGCTGAAATCATCAATAAACGTTAGAAAGTAAAAACTACCACCTATTGAGTCTATTTTCATTGGTCCACATAGGTCAGTGTGAACAAGTTCAATATGTTGTTTGTCTTGATTTGATGATTGTGGAAAACTAGTTCTCTTATGTTTTCCAAGTATGCAAGACTCACATGGGGGAATTTTCTCTTTAAAGATAGGAAGACCTTTGACCATGGAGTTCTTCTGAAGAAGACTTAGACTCTGAAATGGTAGATGTCCAAATCTTGTATGCCAAACCATAGTTTGATTCAGGGTGGATGCACTTTGTGCATATGTTTGACTCATATTTGCAGTTCTGAGGGTAAGGGGAAACATCCTATTTGGAGTCATATGGATTTCAGAAAATAATTTTCTGCTGGGGTATTTGTCATATATTTTGCAAGATGCTCCCTCAAAAAGTACCTTATAGCCATGTTCAATGAGTTTTCCTACACTTAAAAAGTTATGTTTCATATCTGGAACATGATAGACATTGTTTATGTCTTTGTTTACATTCTGTTTAGTAAGAATAGGAACAGTTCCTTTCCCTTGAACTTTGACTAAGTAATCATTTCCAAGTGTAATATCAAATGAAGTTGAAGAATCAATGCATGAAAGTAATTCATTGTTACCTATCATGTGATTGATGCATCCACTGTCTAGCAACTAGAGATCTTTAGGTTATTGTTCAGTCTTGTGGCATGAGAGAAACATACCTCATGAGTTTTCTCCCGTGTGATTTGACACATGTGCTCTGCCTGAGAGCTGATCTGCTTACTTCTTCCTACATTCAGATTCATAGTGCCCATACTTTTTGCAGTAATAGCATTGTATGCTTGATTTCTCATTTGATATTCTCCCTCTGCCTCTTTGAGGCTGGAAATTATGATGTTGATTTTGTTGCTGTTGTCTTTGACCTTGGAAATTTTGATTCAGATATTGTTGTCTGTTACCTATAGTGGAGTGAGGGTTACTTTGATTGCTCCCTCCTCCTTGGTGACCTCTACTTTTTCCTCTACCTCTCCCTCTGTTGAAGGAGAATTGAGTTTTGAAAGCATTTGAGATTGACTCATCTGTGAGATGCACTCTAGTCTCATGTGTCACCAGAGAACCAATTAATTCATCTGTTGAAAATCTTGATAGATCCTTGGATTCAAGGATTGTTGTTACAACCATTTCAAATTTCTTGGGTAAACTTCTGAGGATTTTCTCAACAATTCGTTGATCAATGATGGTTTTTCCAGTCAATCTGATCTGGTTCACGATTCCCATGACTCTGGTCATGAACTGATCCACATTTTCAGAATATGTCATCCTCAGAGTCTCGAATTGTGTCCTTAGGGTCTGTAGTCTAACTATTTTGACCCTGTCATTTCCTTGATAGGAAGATTTAAGGATGTCCCAGGCCTGTTTGGAAGTACCAGCGCCTATGATTTTTGAGAAAATTGAATCATCCACAGAATTCTGAATCCAGAATTTCGCTTTATTTTCTTTGTTCCTCAGTGTTGCCTGAGCAATTCTCTGCGGATTTTTCATGGCAGAAAGGGCGGCTGGATCTGGTTCCACATATACAAGATCCACTGGTTCCCATCACTCTTGTGCTTGCAAGAACGAACTCATTCATAGAGACCAAAACTCATAATTCTTTCCCAGAAGAATCGGACCCTGAGTTGCTCCTAAATTGCTAGATGACGCCATAAAAAAAATTGCAGAAAAAAACAGAGGGAAATTTTGTATTTACCTCCGATTGTCAATTTGTCGATTTTCCGATGGCTGAAGGGAGCTTATCAGGCTTGAATTGTCCCTTAGTCTCCTTGCAATGTGACCACACGCCTTACTGTTAAAGGCCACGGGCTTTTCCCGTTGTTTTCATTTCAATTTGTCGAAACGAAATTTACCTTTGGACTATTTAACGGTCCAGATCTTCCTATGATCTGACGGTCCAGATCTTATCGGGATATCATGAATCAGTATTTCATGATTTCTGATGACGAGCTCTTCTGACTTCTCGATTCCCTGATCTTCGATTTACTAATGGCGCTGTCCTTTCGGGACTTTTCCCGATTGCTTCGATATGCGCCACGCGTCCTTATAGATTGGACGGTCCTAATTTCTCCTCATGATATCGAGACTTCAAATGCACCGGACATCTCATCATTAGGATCCACGATTTTCTGAATCTCGTAATGTTGATGGACTTGATTCCTGCCATGCATCCCAACAGATGGACGGCTCAAATCTGCGTCGAGGATTTCACTGTGGAGATTCCCGATCCCACGATTTTGACGAGATGACGTCAGCTGGGCCCCATGATGGAGTTTACCTCCTGTCGGGATTTCACACTTCCCAGATCCAAGATGCTTGTGCTTCTTGTCGTTAGGATTCGTGATTTTGTGAATCCCGATATGCCGATGGCCCTTTTCTTTCGGGACTTTTCCCGAGTCCTCAGATTTACGCCACACGTCCCCACAAGATGGATGGTCTTGATTCAGCCTCAAGATATCACAACTTGTGTTGCTCCGTTGACACAACTTCTCTGTCAACTTGAAACCCTGGATGTCGAAACGCCGATGGTTTTCTCGATGTCTTCCACGTGTTCGGTCAAATGGATAGCCTAGATCTGATCGTTATTTCAGGAATCGCGATTTCGCGAGTTTCAAACTTGTGTTGGGACGGTCTTTCAAAACCGCGAACACCGATATGCCGATTTGACGGCACTTGGATCTGCTGCCACCTGTCCTCTGAGATGGACGGCTATGATCTTATCGCGATATCGTGAATCGCGATTTCGCGAGTTTCGTCGTGGAGTATCTTTTGTCAACGAGACCTCCGATATCTCGAACTCCAAAATGTTCATGGAGTGATATCCTGGATCCGCTGCCACCTATCCTCTGAGATAGACGACTCATAGGTCCTCTCGGGATTTCACGATATCATGTATCGAAGTTTTTGGAGTGCAATATTTGCTCATCCAACTCTCGATTCCCGATTTTGAGATGGGATAAGATCAATGACTCACAATCTTTCTTGATCCAATGGTCCAGAATGACTCATGATTTCGCGATTCGCAAATTCTCACGACAGTTTTCTGACCTTTACACCTTGCGAGTTAGCAAAGTGCCACGATCTCGCCACGTGTCTCTTGATGGACGATCCAAATGATGTTGGGACTTCACAGGTCAAAAATTCCTTGGAACTGTAGAGGATTAAACCTCGTGGACTTTCTTGTGGATCAAACGGTGGTCGGTCCTCTGCGCAAGATCTAATAGCTGAAACTCTTTCGCATTTTCCGCGCTCTCCTCATCCCTTCTGAACTGGTTTCCCGCTTCGGATCTATTCTCAAGATGAATCTTACGGCCGCGACAATTTTTCTTTGAACCTGAGACGTGTTCTTTGCTCCTGTGGAAGAAACATCTGTGAATCTTTCAAAGATTTGAAAGAAATTCACGGATTCTTCGTTCACTACTTCAATCTTTGACAGATTTGAGCAAATTTCAAAAAAATTTAAACGATGTTGCCTTCTACATCAATCTTTAACGATTTCGAACGAATTCTTCAAGTTCTTTAAACGTTCTTCCATTCTGCAGCTCTTCTTCGTCAATCTTTGACGATTCTTGAAAAGATTACAAGAATCTTTAATGTTTCTTCTTCTGCGTTCTATTCTTCCTTGTTCTTTCTAGCATTGTACGCTCTGCCTCCTCGCGTGAGCTTCTTGCGGCGATCTTTAGAGAGTATGGCGGATAGCTCTCCAGGCCTTGTGAAAAGTCTGTTCGCATGTTCTCAAGATTCATGAGGCTCTGCACTATGAGGATCGAGTTGCTCTCCAGATTGTGTGAAGAGGCTTACAACTGAAGCTCTGATACCATGATAAATTGTGAAGCAAAGAGAAATGTAGAGAGAAAGAATAGAATAGAAAATAGTATATTCAAATGTATGAAGAAGAGTACAAAAATGAAGTTACAATGTAAAGGGAAATAGTTGAGCTAAATAGGCTCAGGCAAGACAAAAATAGAAAGTACAGCTTTCTAGTATAGCTGGCAGTGTACAGTCAAACTGTTGAGGTTACAATATATTTAATAGCGATGTCATCATATCTTTGTCAACGATCAAGTCGTTGTCCTGTGGCAAGTTATTTATACATATATTTCTAAAACGTAGTGATAAATAAATGGATAAAGCTATTGACGTTGTTGGGTAAACACAGAGGGATCCACCTAGAAAATTGTGGTATAGAATCATTGTGTTCTGCACGGATGGATCCGCCCAGAAAATCGTGGTGTAGAATCATTGTATTCTGCCAAGAAAATTGTGACAGGGAGGCTAGGTGATATGCCAAGTAAAACACAGAATTTTCATCAAACGCTGACACAAATAAAGTGTATATTTATATATACCATCTCGCAACCATATTATGAAATAAAATCGCAGACTTACCCACCAAAAACGTAGACATAAATTACACACCCATTGATTAATTAATTCGCTTTCAATCTCAATGAGTTCGTTGTCAATTTCTATTAAAGATAAGATCGTTGTCTGTATTAGGGGTTGACCCACTCACTGTCTAATACACCATTGTCTTGTAATCAAGGGAACAACCATATTGCTAACTAATAAAAGGAAAATAGCTATCATAAAGTTGTTATGTGAGATCGTTGACAATGTATCAAACGCAGTCAAAATCAATGTATTAATGTATCAATGTATCATAATAAATATATCAAATCAAAATCCAAATCATTGTTGATGCATCGATGTGTCAAAATTGTTGTCAACACATCAATGTGCCAAGGTATCAATCAAGGTATCCAAATTGTAGTTTAAAATAGTTGTCAAAGGTATCAATGCATCAATGCATCAAATCGTTGTCATTGTATGTTGTCTAGAAAATGCAGTCATAAAATTGCTCAATTAAAAAGGTTGCTATCAATAAATATAAATCACAGTCACTAAATGTAAGTCGCAGTAAATCACAGTCACTATGTAAGTTACAGTCAATATGTTAATGAAATCGTAGTGAATAAGTAGAAAGAAATCACAGTCAACATGTAAATCACTGTCATATCAATTTCGTTGTCTCTTATTAATTCTATTTTTAACAATGATATGATGTTCATTAATACAAGAATTTCTATGTAACATGCCAGAAAAATGCCCAGGAATAAAATCGTGGTCAACAATAAAATTTAAGGGGATTCGCTAAGTGAATTTATGGGTAGGATGAAGATAATATCTAGAACCAAAAATGCAGACATAAGTGGTTTAATGCATAGATATACATTCACACGGGAAAATGCAGAGGGTAACCACTCAGAAGAGAATCAATCAAGGAAGAAAAATCGGTCACAAGAAGGTGCAAGATCGATCTCTTAGCCATGAATCAATCAATGAAAAAAAATCAATCACAAGAAGGCGCAAGACCAATCACTTAGCCATGAATCAATCAACATGGGTAGACAGTTGAGCATAAACATCCCTCGTTCATCATCCACACACAGAAAAGAAGGGCATTAGGATCTATAGGTCTATTAACATCGAAGTGACGACTGTCGATCCAGCTGCTGGCTGACTACTCAGGCATGGACTGATGATCTAGGGTTAAAGACGAAAGATAAAGCACAAACGCTTCAATTAATCAATAAAAAAAACATAACAGTCATAGCAATAAAGGATCGGGGACCAAGCAGATCAAATCAATGCATCGAGCGTAAAGCTATGATGATTTTAAGTTCTCGATTAAAGACGCTAAGTAAAACACTTTTCTTCACACATTAAAAGTACATARATGAAAGCGTAAGATCAATAGTAATCTACCATGAAAAATAAAATCATGTGTACCATAGCCCAAGGTGATAGCTCTGATTCGTTATCTTGCATGCTCCATGTAGCTCCTTCTTATCGATCGATGTGACTTCACTAGTACCTCCCAGCCAACACTAGGGGTACTCTTCTTCCCCCTTATCCCCCCAAGCCGTAAAGGGTCCACGCACACTAACCAAAGAACAACTAGCTCCCAACTTGCCTCGCAAGGCTGAGCTACCACTCATCACTAAGCTGGGTATCCTAACTCCCACAAGATAATTCAGTCAAGTAAAAAACGATGCAGCATAACGTTACGCATCAAGAAGAGATCCATAATCCTCCTCCTCCATTATTTATATAGATTTTCTAAGTGATTCATTTCCCAAATTCACATTTAATTTAATTTTTGATAAATTAATTCAAAAAAATCCTCCCCTGTACACATGTCACCCATCCTCTTAGTTGCACCAGAAATTAATTTTATTAATTAATTATTTAATCTTATTTCCCTCACCCACCTAAAATCATTCCTAGAATCTCTCATAGGTGTTCCCATATTCCCTTACACATTTTAATGACTGACACCCTTGCTAAATTCCTAGTTGAGTTCAATTTAGAAAGTTCTTAAAGGCAAGATTCCTTACTAAGTTAGTCATTCTTCTTTTTTTCTTATGTTTCCCTTTTTCTTTATGTTTCCCCCTTTTTCCCTTAGTTTCCCAATTCTTTTTAAGTTTCCCTCTTTCTCCCTTAGTTTCCCAATTCTTTTTAAGTTTCCCTCTTTTCCCTTTTTATCTAAAACTCAAATTAGCAAGTGTAGAAAATTACATTTCCCCCCTTTTTCTTTTTAATTAATAAATTTTAATTAGCATATGTAACAAAACAATCATTTCCCTTTTTAAATTTTAATCCTTCAATATAATTTGATTTTAATAAATTATTTGAATTTATTACCCCCTTTTCGTCACATGTTTAATGATGATTAATATTTTTTTTTTTTTTTAACACAAGTATCACTTAGACCTAGATTTTAATTTTCGAGGTTGGGCGACATTTTATTGGGGAAGTTTTTTTTAAATCTTTCTTATCACATTGTTCGTTCTAAGGCCATATAGGTTTATTCACTTATTAGTTAACAATGTGGCGTGCCCTTCAGGATGCACTGGGTGATCCAAGGGTGCCACTCACCTCATCCTCTTTCCCTTGGGCGACGTGCCCTTCAGGACGCACTACGTGCTCCAAGGGTGCCACCCGCCTCCTTGTGTTTTCTTGTGTGACGTGCCCTTGGGGATGCACTATATGCTCCAAGGGTGCCACCCACCTCTGGAATGACTTGGTAGACATCAAAAACCCCTAGAGTCAATAATCCGCCAAGTGATCTTGTGGGAGACTAAGGGACTCTAAGGAATAAGGCCCCTACCTTGTTGTGTGCCCCTTAGAATCATCATGAGCGATTGTCATAGTCTTCCCTCATGGAATCATCGGTATTATCGAACTAGGTAATCATTAACCTATAGGTTGAGCCATGACGAGAGTGCTACTAGGTTGTGGCAGACTATTGTCCACACCTCTCCCTCAACACCTCTAGTTGTCGTGCATGACCCTTATACTCCACATGTGAGTCTGGTCGGCAAGATATCGTCAGCCTACATCATCAACGAATCATGTAAGAAATAAAAATCAGTCATCATAACATCTAATCAGATGTGAATATGTCATATCAACAATAATCAAACCCCAATAGTCCACTCCCTGACTCAATCCAGAGTCCAAGGAGTTTCATCGATGCCTCTGCATCCTCGAGGTCCACAGTCCTACACACTCAGGAGAATCGAGTCAGTAGCACTTGTTTATGTAAATAGATGAAATAATATATGATCATATCTAGAATGCCTCATAATCATAATCAAACAGCCAATAGTATAATAATCTAGATCACTTGCAAGCAAGTGTCCTCAAGAATAAGTTCGCTTAGTGCGTGCAAAAAGTGGGATGTTACAAATATTTTCATTTACAACCATGAAAACACATCACATAATTCTTGAAATTAGGATTTGTAAGCAACAACTTTCTTAGGGGTGCATGTTACTCCAAGAAAAATGTTTTTTCTAACACTTGGTTTGGGGGAAATGTCTATGGTGTTGGTTTTGGAAATATTAGACAATTTCGCCTCCTTAAATTAACCTAGTGCATGAATAGGGTGTTTTCACAAATACACGTGTCCATGAATAGTGAAATCTTTGACCCTGAAAATTTATTGGTTGGATATAATGATATTGATACTTAAAAGTAAATATGATCAATGTTGCAAATTGTCCCAAGTATAGTGAAACATTTGACCTTGAAAATGTATTGGTTGGATATAATGATATTGATCCTTAAAAGTAAATATGATCCAAGTTTCAAATCATCCCAAGTAACATCGAGGGTACTTATGGCGTCTAGGATATATTTATCAAAATGAATGATATGTGTGCTATTAAGGATCTATTGGAACCATCTCATTAGGTAGGGGGGTGGATGGATTTATATTTTGACTAGTGCCAACTTCATAGGTGAGAGAATGAATTTAAGATGAAATTGAACTAATGGAGGATTAAATGGTGAATGTTGAAGAATTAGAGGACTAGGTAGATCAAATAGCTTGTTTTCCAAGATATAGGTTGTGTATAGAGATATGTCTACATCGCTTAAGCACAATTGATCATATCTCAACATACAAACAAATGTCATAAATAAAAATATTTACGTACACAACATGTTGATCACCATATCATAGATAAAACGATAAGTACATATTATATAGCACCAATATGTAACCAAATCATTTGAAGTGAGGAATACTAATTAGACATAGATTGATT
>JZKD02S2105771.1:1011722-1023245 GCA_000966675.3 Picea glauca
CTGAATATACATATGGCAAAGAATTCCTGGAGGAATTCAAAAAGAAGGAATGCGAGGAATATGATAAAACCATGCCTGGTTTGATAAAAGACTGGGTTTCGTGTTCCGCAACATTCAAAGCGAACGACAAGGGTGTGTATTCGATTTCTTCATTAGAGCCACAGTATATGTATGTGGCGATGATGACTTGTCGGCTTTTTGGATGGGAGGATACCGCGCATTTTTACATCCAGTGGGTACCTCTCATCTTTCAGGTAGTAGAAGGTTGCTCATTTAATTGGGCGAAGATGCTCTCCGACAGTCTTTTCAACAGGGTCACAGAGTACCGGGAGAAAAAAGTAGTCGGGAGACCATCCAGATTCTTCATGTCTGCGTATATCATGGACGCAATATGCTCCATGACACCTTTTCCTTTGATGAATTGGGCTTGGAGTCCAACCCAAGAAAAAACTGTGCATGAGTACCACGACAAGCTGTGGGAAAATAATGCAAATAAGTTTATTTATGAGATTTTCAATTGAGTGATGGTGCCCCTGCACATCACCATTTTTGGTCTTTCGCCACCCTGCATCTCGGATAACATTGCTGTGAATCTGAGCAGTATCGCGGATTGGTACGTAGAAGAAGAATTCTCCTATTTTAGAGTTTCCGGAGCTGTTGTTCCTCCTCTGGCGCTACCGCTATTCATCCCCGACAAGATGGCCTATTGTGAGATTGCTCAACAAACAGTTATTGGCAGAGTGAGTAAAGAGCTCAAAGCGTCATCAAAGAAGGTATGGTCGTTTTTCCCTGTTCGGTTTAATTCCTATTCCTTATTAGATTTCAAACATGCTAAGGCTGACGCTGCAACCTTAGAAGAATTGAGCCTAGTCTCTATTGAGTACAAAAAGCATGATCCGCAGAGAATTGTAAGCACCCATTCGGGGAATTGTGGATTAAAGAGGTTTGAACACGAGTGTTCGCCCTCGGATGATGTTTTCCGAGGGGCGAGGTCCTATTCGGAAGTGCAATTTTGAATCAGATCTCTAGCACCCGAAGATAGGGCCTCTGTTTTAAAATTTTAGGATCATAGGAAAAGATGCCTCCCCGTTGTGCTGGGAGGTTTGGGACTTTCCAAGGATAAAGAAAAGGAGGTCGAAAGTTCTGCGGGGAAAACTTCTAATACCAAAAAATGTCAGGAAGGGGAGCAGGAGAAGAATCCTGAACAGGACAAGAATCCTGAACAGGGGAAGAGTCCCGAGCAGGAGAAGAATCCTGAACAGGAGAAGAGTCCCGAATAGGGGAAGAGTCCCGAGCAGGAGAAGAATCCTGAGTAGGAAAAGAATCTCGAAACAGAAAAAGGGACAACTGACCCACCCAAGGAACATGGTCCAGAGATGCCGAAAGAGTAGGACTCACTCGTCACACCAGGAAAGGCGGCGAAGCAAATCGGACAACCCATCACCTCTATCACACCCTTGCAGTCGGCACAGGGAGATGTTAGCAAGGGATGGATATTTGGTGAAGAGTTGAGGCCTATAAGGGCAGAGGAACTCCCCCCTAATGAGTTATTTTTTGATAGAAAGAGAAAAGTTGTAGTAAAGCGGGAATTTTATCAAGAGGGAGAGTCCACTATTAAAAAATTCAAAGTAATGACAGATGGAAAAAAAAGAAGACTGATGAATTTTCCACAGAGATAGCAGGGACGCTAGGAGTGTATGCATCAGCGAACCAATTCTCAGTTGCGATGTTGAAAAAATAGCTCAAGAGAAAGAATCGACTGATCAAGACTCTTGAAGCCTGAGTAGCTTCGGCTGCGGAAGTGACGCAACCCGCTCCTCTGCCCCTCACCGAGCAAGCCGGTCGCTCCACCATGACCTTCTGTTTCTCACGGGCCCGAAGAGTCAACACTCTTCAACTCCCTCGGGAGTCACGAGTCACCCACAGCAACTCCTTCAGAAATCAGGATATCGCGGATCGGGGGTTCGCGATTCATGCAAACACAATTCACTAACAGCTCCAATCTCCGAAACCCGAACTCCGAATGGTCAACAGTCAACGCTCTCGGTCTCTGGGATTTTCCTATCAGGAAATCAACGGATGAAAGGCAGTGAGATACTTACCCTTCGAAACCCCGAACACCGATGTGCCGATATGCTTCCACGTGTCTCCCACTAACTTCCGGGTCCCACGCTGCCACGTCCCTTTCGGGATTTCACGGATCGCGAATCCGCGATGCAAGAACTCCTTGGCGTCGAGAAATCTGATTCCCCGAACGCCGAAACCCCAAAGTCCAATGACACCTGTCCTCCTCTCACTCTCGAGGTCCCACTTCAGCCACGTCACCTCTGCGCTCGTGCGATTCGAGGATCGCGGGATCGCGATTTCACCGGGCACAATTCCCTTGCATCATAAAACCCCGAACCCCGATTCTCCGATGCCATGTGTCTGCATCCCATGGAGAGGCCTACTTCTTGACACCTGTCTCCCTCTCATTCAATCGGGATTTCGCAATTCGAGAGTTTGCGCCTCCTGATGCACAAGGTCACAGACCCTGCAAAACCCCGAATTCCGACCCCTCGAAATCTTCCGCCAAGTGTCTCCCCGGAGATCGACGGTTCCAGCTGACTCAGGAAATCGTCAGTCGTGACTCCGAAGAGTATAAAACTCTTACTCTGTGAAACGCCGAACGTCGAATCCCGATCCTTGGGGATCCCGCACCACGTGTCCTTCCTCCGATCAACGGCTCCGATCTGATTCGGTGAATCGCGACTCGGGATTTCACGAGGTGTGAAACTCTCGTCCTATCAATCCCCGAATGCCAAAACCCCGAATTCCAATGGACTTGGCTTCTTCTCCACCTGTACTCACGAGTTAACTCCCGCGTAACTCCTGCACGATCTGACGGTCCTCGAGATTCCACAAAACTTTACGGGGATCACCAGCCGTCGATTCTCTTTCTCTGAGAACTCCTTCTGCTCCTAAGGATGGATTCTGTCCATGCTCCACCTGAGTCTGTTCCCCGACACTTATAAGGAATTATCCCTCCTGAGATTTGTCTCTCTCTGACTCCTTCAGAGATTTCTCGAATGCGCTCCCTGCGTTCGGTCTTCACCCACTTCCAATAGTGAAAAAGTCTTCCGGGTCTTGTGCACTCACGCTCGCAACAGTCTTGACCTTTTCCTTCTCAAACTTGCTACTGAGGCTCCATCCAACCTGCACTCACCTGCACGACTTAAACAATCCCAATTTTTCCCTGGGCAACCGAGAACAAAGGTTCAGCTACTTATCCTCCTCGACGCACTCTATGCGGAGGAATGCAACTGCACTCTATGAAGGAATCTCCTGGCTCAAGCAGAGAAACAATTGAAACTCATTCTCTCAGGTTTCTAACCTAATATGCAATCACATAAGTAGCATAGAGGAGATAAGCATAAAAAGAAACAAGTATGCAAAAGCATAATATCAACAACACAAAGAGACTGAACACATCCATGGAATTGAATAAAAAGATTTCCTATTAATTCAATGTCTGTACATGGAGTTTCTTCACAAGCTCTCTTCTCTGTTCTTCTTCCTTCTCTCCTGCTAATGATGAATAATAATACAAAGGAGGGTGCCTATATTCCGTTTTCCCTCTCAAGCCAAACTGTCTAATCTAGACTTAATTTTTTTATCTACTTGCATTAAATTTAAGTAAATGCCTCAGCTACCTAAGGACGAGAGCTTATCTGCTCAAGGTCTGTTACATATGCAAAGTGCGCTTCATCACATCAAGTATTAATGTTTGGCGCAGTCATATTATAATGTCCCAAAATTTGAATGCTGTCGCTGTCCAGCTGTACGTTCTCTTCCTCCTCGCGCTGTTTCATATGATGAATTGCGGATGTTGCGGATGCTCCTGCATCAGGAAGACGCTAAGAGTCAAGCGAGTGAAGCAATAGAGCTGGCCCAATTGGCCGATAAGAAAGAAATCGAAGTCCTCAAAACCAAGCTGGAACAAGAAAATTCAGTGATCCGAGATGGTCGGGTGCAGTCAGGTCAATAGAGGGATACAATCACACAACTACAGGCTCAATTAGAGGTCGCAGAAAGCAAGGTGATCGACATCGATATTGTTAAATCCTGAGCAATCGACATTGGGAGTAGGATCTCTTCTGCTCAACAGAGTTTTCTAAACAAAGTAGAGGAGTTTCGAGAAGATTGCCTGTTAATGCATCAGATTTCTGAGAATCTGATTGTCAAGGAAAGAAACGTAGAAGTTGATCAGATCGCCTTCCAAGAAGAAGTGATAGCCACCAACAACATATTTTCAGCAGGGGCCCCCGGACTCACCATTGCCGAACAAACTAGGGGTAATATTTTATTAAAAAATTGGGAACATGATATTACTTTAAGAAAGGAGCAGGCTCAAAAAGTGACGAATTCGCTAGAAGAAAACTTCAAAGCCATAAATGGTGAGCTGTTAGGGATGGAGAGTGGAGGTGACATAGATATGCTAAGGCAGATGAATATAGAGCGGACCTCCCTCGACATGAAGGAGAAAAATGAGATAAATTTGGCAGAGATCTCTAAGATGGACAGGGTAGACATGGCTCAAATTGATGGACATTTGATTCAACCCAGCACACAACTCGACGCCCTTGATATGGTTGATGCACATATGTGGAATAAACTTCCACAATTAGCCCGAGAGTGCTATTTTGTCGAAGCCATTTGTCAAGCAGAGTCGTCACAGCTTGTATCCCAATTCATGGACAGATGTAGGATATGCACTGAGTCTATGCAAAGACAAGCACTTGGCCCTTTTTGAAAATAAAGTAGAAGAGATGGAGTGTTTTCACTCCTCACAGCTACCAAGCGGAACTTTCACAACTTGTATCCAGTTTATGGATAGATGTACAATATGCACTAAGTCATGTCAAGGCAGGAAGATGGCACTTTTTTGAAAATAGGAGTAGTGAAGGGAAAATTTGTATAAATAGATCACCAAAAGAAGAGCACAGGGCTGGACTTTTTGGTAATGAATGTAATAGAGATTTTGCATCCTAGAAGTTAATACAAGCAATTTGAAGATTCCCAATTCCATCACGACTGTGTTACAAGTTTGTTTCGTTATGTTCTCTGTTTCTTTTCATTTTGCTCCACATAATTGATGTGTGTCACTACTATAGTGAATGGATTTTATTTTTCTGTAATTGTTTCTTGTCTTTCCTCTGCACTAGCTATCAGTAGGTGTAAGACCAATTCGCATTTACAAAATTTTATGTTTATTTACACTATGTCAATTATTTCTATGTCAATTTCTTCTTCTGTGTATGTGTGAGTTTTCTACTGATAGGAACCTTACGTTACCCACAGCTAAATGTTTTTCTCTCATTCCACATCTTTACCAAAAGATAATACAGTTACGGGAAAGGGCCTTTAGTTTGCATTCCTATTTTGTTCTTCATGCAAAAATTTCTCTTATTTCGACTGAATTGAAACAGCGTTGAAATCTCCCATTAAATCATTTCCATACTGGTACTGTTCCTCAATGACTGTCCCCGCAACAACTCAACCAAATATTCAACCTGGGCTCTCTAATCAAACTCATATCGCTTTAAATATCTTTGATACAATCCTTAAAACTGCTAACACCCGGGAGGAATTAGAACTTTCATGGATAGCCATTGAGTGTGACATAATTGCTCAAGAGCAGTTGGAAGCTAGACGACGAGAACGTAGAAATCTGCTCTAGTTTCTCATACCGAAGGCGACTATATCTTTGTATTCATATTTTACATACTTTCGGATGCCTTGACACTATACTTTAAGCCTTAGTACAGACTCAGGAACAACATATGGATGAAAATCAAAGCTACAATTCACCCAAGTATTAGAAAACTAGAAACTTCACTACTATACATAAAGATGAATTTGAATTACATACCATAGGCTTGTCACAAGGATAGTACAATATTCTATGTCTGCAAACCCTTTCTAGGTCAAACCAAGAAAACCCTATCTCACATCAAGGAGATCCATCAATAATGCATCATAGAAGCATGGCTTCTAAGGTAAGACATATCCTCGTCTTATTCACTTAAACAAGTACAACCTAGGGTTTCACATAAAAACCTTGATCTCCAAATATCCAAGGGATGAAACACTAACTCTAGTCTTCAATATGCTCCAATAAGCTCAAGAAAATTTTATTGACTCAAACAATACATATGAATATCCAAGAGAGAGAGGAGAAGCAATGAGTTTCTCTTTGTCGCATCTATACACAATACTGAATGAAAATGAATGAACCAGTGAATGAATCTCTCCTTTATCCATATATATGATTAGTAAGGGAAGCAAACAATATATATGTGGTCCAATTTCCTTACAAGAAACCTATGATAATCACATGTAGGCTCACACATGTGGAACACTACACTCCAAAGGTACACATTTCAAGATCCATGATGATGATATCCATAAGAAAGTTTCCAAATATAAAGGTTCTCAAAAGAATATTTATATCCTACTAAACCATATACTCCACTAAGTCCACTCTCCCCACATGAACAATGTTTCAACTTGGGTGTGTTAGAGCCAACTCCAAGCCTAAATGAAATAATTAAATATACCATATGATATCTAGGTCATAATTCCATCCTTAGGGATGAAAAACACTCCTTCTAAGTAGAGTCTTATCTAACAAAGAAAGTATATCCATGTTTCCATCACATAAAATGTCACCCAATGAAAATTAATGTTGGGTTTCCATGCCACGATAGGATATCTATGATCCTTGGCATTCCATATACTAGAAACATTCCAAATCGGCCCTTAAGTTCCATTTGAAGGCTATAAATGGGCCAATTCCATTTACTTCATATTGAGTCTGCATCCCTTTGTCCTTTAAATCTAAACACAGTGTTCAGCCCCCAAGATCTTCCCTTATTTGATTGAGAACTGCATTGTCTCTCTTCTATGAGCTTGCCTTCAGTGGAGGATTGAAGTGGTGGAGGCCCAACTAGAAGGAACTTATTTTCTCAATTCTGGACCATGCCGACACGAAAGTCTATAACATTTTCACTCTTGTTGATCATATATTAATAGAAATACTCTTTTCTCATCCAATTGATATCTTGCAAATATTTGAATTATTATTCCATGGGTGTATTTTTCATTTTTATTAATGGATTATGTTATTGAATGTACTAATATCATTTATTATCACCATATTCTTGATGTGCTTGATTGTTGAGGACTATTTGTAGGTATATTGATTTGGGTCAAGTTCTCAACGGTGGACTTCATCGAACATCTGGACGAGGTAGGCCTTTTATCTTGTCTTTCTAGCATATTTGTTTGCATAGCATACTTGAGAATAGAGTTTATTTCTGTAGTCATTTCCAACTTTGGTGGTTTACCCTAGCCATAGAGAGATTTGAAGAATGTCATTGAGTGTTTGTACGACTCCAACCCTACAAACAATTATCCCTTAAGCAACAAGGGAAGAACAAATTGGCCCAAAAAATCTATGGACCCTTTCAAATTAACAAAAACATTAGCCAAGTAGCTTATAGATTGGAATTTCCATAAAATTGTCGCATCCACAAAGTCTTCCACATTTCATGTCTCAAAAAAAAGCTTGGGCAAGCTCAACCAGTGCAAACAAAAATAGTTGAATTCGATGACAAAGGAAAAATTATTTTATAAGCAGAAGGTATTCTTGTCACGAAGAAAATTGTCACTTTATATAATTTACATTTGAGGGCCGACTTGACAATTTTCACTTTATTAGAATTTACATTTGCCAACATAGGGGCTAACTTGAGAGTTTGACTTTGTTTTACAATAAAGGCCACAATGGGGCCAAATTTACAAGTACAATATAATAATATTATTTTTATGGTTTTTGCATGATCAAATACAATAGGAGAATATCTTCCATAGCCGCACATTCTTCAACACACCCTCTTAGCTAGGAAGGTATTCTTCGAGAATAATCTTCTTTTGAATGTCTATACACTTTGGTCATTGTCTTGTTTATTTTCATGAATCTATATATCATAAGAAGTTATGCACTTTCACCATCCTTGCGTACTGGGGTAACATACCAAACTGCATTGCAGTACCAACCTGTGTTGGGGTAGCATACCATCCTTTGTTGGAGTACCAACCTATGTTGGGGTAGCATACCATCCTACATTGGAGTACCAACCTATGTTGGGGTATCATACCAACATGTGTTGGAGTATCAACCTACGTTGGGGTAGTATACCAGCCTACGTTGGTGTACCAACCTACGGTGGGGTAGAATACCAGCCTGCATTGGGGTACCAACCTATGTTGGGGTAGTAGACCAGCCTGTGTTGGGGTACCAACCTGCGCTAGGGTAGCATACCAGCCTATGTTAGATTACCAACCTGCACTAAGGTAGCATACTAGCCTACGTTGAAGTACCAAACTAGGCTTGGGTAGCATGTCAGTCTACATTGGAGTACAAACCTACACTCGGGTACAATATGAGCATGTGTTAGGGTACCAACGTGTACTGGGGTATCATACCAGCGTGCATTGGAGTACGAACCTACGTTGGAGTAGCTACTGCTACTAGGGATCTCTTCATTTCCCTTTATTGGGGATCACATCTCACTACTGGAGTAAACAATCACTTCTCACTAGTGGAGAAGTCTTTCTAGACCACTACAAGATTGTCTCTGAAATACTCAAAATTGCCTCTCGATGGGGGCTTGGTTAATACATCTGTCACCTATTTTTCGATGGAAATATACTATATATTTACTGCTCCCTTATTTACCATGTCCTAGACATAATGGTACTTGATCTCAATGTGTTTTTACTTGTCATGAAACACAAGGTTCTCTCACAACTTTATACAACTTTGGTTATCACATACAATGCAATTCACCTTTAATTCAATATCAAATAGCCCTGCAAGCAACTTTCTAGGTCACACTAATTCTTTGCTAGATGAGCATGTTGCATTATATTATGTTGTGGGCGTACTGAGTGCCATATCGGTTTTCTTCCTGATGAACCATGGAATCATAGGTGATCGTAGACTGAAGAAACACCCAGATCTACTTTTTCGATCTGCTACACTACCGACCCAATCTGAATCGGCATAGCCATGTAGGATTGTCTCACGATATGATACATATCTAAGAGTATAATCAATTGTAACCTTTAGGTATCTCAATATGTGTTTTTATACAACTAGATGAACATGTCTCGGATCGACGATACACTGACTCAAGGTGTTCACCAAAAAACATGTATCTAGTCTTGTGTTTTTCAAATACATTAGTGATCCGATCATCTGTCTATACAAGGTAACATCCAGTGTTTCTGAACATGTATCACTTAGAAGCTTCAGTTTTTTCAACATGGGCATAGGCATGGCCTTGCAATACATCATATCGAACCTCTTCAGAATATCTACTGCATATTTTCCTTGGTTTATGAAAATATCATTTTGTCTTTGCCATACCTCTAGACCTAGGAGGTAGTGCATTATTCCTAGATATTTCATTTTGAATTATGAGGCAAGATTCCTCTTGCTTTCAATGATGAGCTTCTATTTTCCTATCATAAACAAGTCATATTCTCCATCCTCAACCCTTTATTAAAGGTTGGGATCTACTTTACTCTTGGTAAATCCCAAAATCATCAAGAAGTTATCCCTCTTAATCCCATCTTTCCCAAAGAATGCCTTGAATTCATCTGATGTGAATTCTCCACCATTGTTTGACCTCAAGACCTTAATATTCTTTTCAGAAATATTTTCTATGAGGGTCTTCAATTCCTTAAATTTTCTAAGCACTTCACCTTTTGAATTCAAGAAATAAATCCAAGCTTTGCATGAAAAATCATCAATGAAGGAGACATAGTATACATACCCATTGGATGAAGATGTGGACATAGGTCCACATACGTCTTAGCGTATAATGTCCAATACGCCTTTGGCCTTGCGTTTACTACTTGGAAATGAGCTCTTCACGCTCTTTCCTTCTGCACATCCTTTACATATACCCTCATGGTTCACCTAGATCTTCGGTAGTCCTATCACCATCTTGCTAATGATAAATAATTCCCTATAGTGTAGATGAGTAAGTCTTTTGTGCCACAAATCACTTGGGATTATGGTATTCTGAACCACGGTTGTCTCCGAGTGTTCTTTCAATTTCTATAAGCCTCCCTCTTGGACACTAATCACAATTGTATCATTGAAATATTTTCCTTTTGGCCACATTAGAACTTCTTCATCGACGAATGAAATTATGAAACCCTTCTCTTCTAGAGATGAAATAGAGAGGAGATTCTTCCTCAACCCAGGTATGAATAAAACATCTTTTATCTTCATCAATTTTCTAGAATCTAATTTGAAAGAAGCTTATGTTATGCCTTTCATAGGATATTGATAATCATCTCCAAGATTCACCTTATGAGGTTAGTCCTTCTTGATCAAGTTTGACAGAGAGTACAAGTATCATGTCATGTACTTAGAAGCATCACTATCAGTGAGACAAATGTCACTACCATGAGTGATAGTCCCTGTAATGAAATTAAAAGATATGGTTCATTATAATTTTCTTCCTCTGGATATTTATATCTTATGAGATCATTCTCTTCCGGAATGTATTTCCACACTTGGAGATCATTAGCTCCTTCAAGATTTCCATCGAGCCTGAAACTGGTAGTCATCCTACCCAGAACAAGAAAACAACAAATAACTTTTCAAGATATGGATCTAGACCTTACGAGATATTTTTTTTGAACCAAGATGAATTTCTTTCACAGGGACTGCAACAGTTGCAACCAATCGTTGAGATCTATAGCTTAAGAGGAAACCCTAATTTTGAAAATTTTGAAAATTTTAATTATTGTTTAGGGAAGTGGTGCGCCTTGCCTACAATAGTTCCTAGGTGATCTTAGATTTACCAACATCCTCCAAAAATAGGTAAAACATCACTCTTAGGGTTTAGGAAAAAACCATAATTTTGCAGCAGCTCCAACACTAAAAACTAGATCTTGGAGAGGGTGCACTGAGGCTAGGAAAGAATTCTTAAACTATGAATTGGTCTCTTTCAGACCCACTCTGATACCATGTTGAAAATTTACTTATGCAACTAACAGTTACAATTCATCTTTTCTTATTACAATTATTTAGGACATTAACTGCATATACAAGATCAATGAAAGAGAGACAATCACATAAACAAGATAGACACAAACATTATCCTCGGAAACCATCTAGGGGAAGACAACCCAACAACTTATTCTAAATAGATTCTTCAACCAAGAACAATGCCAAGACCAAAAAGAAATAGACCTTTGCGGCGTCTCCCTCTCTCTCCAAAACTTGTGCACATTTTCTCTCTCTTGTGCTTGAGTGAGATGAGTGTATAAAAGAGGCATCTATCCTCTCTATTTATACACAAATGTCTTTCCCTTCTCTCCAAAACTTGTGCACCTTTTCTCTCTCTTGTGCTTGAGTGAGATGAGTGTATAAAAGAGGCATCTATCCTCTCTATTTAT
>JZKD02S2105771.1:1043477-1055333 GCA_000966675.3 Picea glauca
TAAAAATATTTACATAAACAACATGTTGATAACCATATCATAGATAAAACGATAAGGACATCTTGTATAGCACCAATATGTAACCAAATCATTTGAAGTAAGGAAGATTAATTAAGCATAGAATAATTAGAGTACATAATGAACTCCTTAATTTCTACCCTATTCAATGGACTAGTCAATTATTGTATTATAACTATATGACCAATCAACTGATTATTCAACCACCCAATTGATCTCATATTCGACTCCTTAGTCGACCTCTTTATCAACCTCCTTTTCAACTACCAACTATCTACATGTGGAAATTTTGGCTCGGGTTAGAGTTTGAAAATTTCAATTATTAACTAAAGGTTTATGGGATATTAAACCTATGATTTTTTGTCCCTATAACTATTATGAAATAAATAAAAAAACAACAGTGGAAACGAAAAAATATTTCAATCCTTAACAACCCCAAGCCACTGGGTAATTCAAGAGAAAATATAACAATGTTCTCCAATAATATTTATCCCTCTAGGACAATCTTATCATGCATAACAGGTCTATAAACACTTATGAGAGTTGTAAAAACCATAAAAACATTTCCATTTTATTCTTCAATTATAATATTAAATGACTTTACATATTCACCCTTAACATATGTCGAATTAGAAATACATATACTAGTGGTAGAAATTATGAACCATGAAGAATATAGATGGATGAAAAGAAAAGCTACAATTCACCAAAGTAAGTATTAGACAACTAGAAACTTCACTCCTATACATAAAAATGAAGTTGAATTACATACCATAGGCTTGTCATAAGGATAGTACAATATTCTATGTTTGCAAACCCTTTCTAGGTAAAATCAAGAAAGCCCTATTTCACATCAAGGAGATCCAACAAGAATGCATCATAGAAGCATGGCCTCTAAGGTAATACATATCTTCTTCGTCTTCACTTAAATAAGTAAAACCTAGGGTTTCACATAAAAAAATTGATCTCCAAATATCCAGGGGATGAAACACTAACTGTAGTATTCAATTTGCTCCAATAAGTTCAAGAAACTTTTATTGACTCAAACAGTACATATGAAGATCCAAGAGAGAGAGGAGAAGCAATGAGTTTTTCTTTGTCACATAACTACACAACAATGAATGAAAATGAATGAATGAGTGAAGGAATCTCTCCTTTATCCATATATATGATTAGTAAGGGAAGCCAACGATATATATGTGGTCCAATTCCGTTACAAGAAACCTATGATAATCACATGTAGGCTCACACATGTGGAAGACTACACTCCAAAGGTACACATTTCAAGCTCCATGATGATGATATCCACAATAAAGTTTCCAAATATAAAGGTTCTCAAAATAATATTTATATCCTACTAAACCATATACTCCACTAAGTCCACTCTCCCCACATGAACAATGTTTCAACTTGGGTGTGCTAGAGCCAACTCCAAGCCTAAATGAAAGAATAAAATATACCATATGGTATCTAGGTCATAGTTCCATCCTTAGGGATTAAACACTCCTTCTAATTAGATTCTTATCTAACAAAGAAAGTATATCCATGTTTCCATCACATAAAATGTCACCCAATTTTTAAGGATATCTCTAAATCCCTAGGGAATAATGTCATCTAATCACCCAACTGAGGTCAAGGAACCACTAACTAAGCAAGTTGTAATTTGTAGATATAAGACAAACCATATCCCATGCGCTAATCCATCATGTACCATCTAGGGTTTGATCATACACCATGTACCCAAAATCTCATCAAGCATCATAAAACATGGTATTAACACATTCTAAGTAACTTTGAAAGATAACACTCCATCTTTATGAGGAAATTATTTTCCCTAAAACTTGTTTACTCCCTCTATAAATCATCCAAGCCTACCATTTGTAAATTGGTACCTACAAGAATCTCTAAATCAACAATTATCTCTTAAAAAAGAACTGTCACCAATGTTATCACAATATCTCAAACATACAAATAATATGACCACTTGTGAATCTAAAGGAATATAACCTTCAATGATAAGTAACATACCAAACCCTAACATCCCTCTTAAGTCATCATCACCAGCCAAAATATCTAGAAACTGTATCGTCATTTTTCCAGGACATCCTATAGAGATAATCACATCTCCATATAATATAAAGATATGTAGATCACATCTATTAGATTCACAAAGATGGAAATATGCATAATTCAACTCAACAATCTTTAAATGCCAAGATTGTGGCATATGTAACAACATGTGAAATAATTTCAACTACCTGTCAACATAGCATTCCCTCTCATGGTCCTAAAATCCCCTAGAAATTGAAGCAACACCTTGAATTAGGTCAACTCCCACACTCTAAGAGAAGATTGAACAAAGAGTAACATCATGGTCAACTCTCTATATCTAAAATATTTCATTAAACCTTTTTAATGTACTATAAAATACCCCTATTAGTTGAAAACATGGAATCAACCTTAGCATCATCCTCCTATTATAATATAAATTGCGACCCCATATTGCATTTGCGAGATGGTCTAGTCCATTCCTTAGCTTGCAAACCTTAATTGCACTCTCCTTCGTCAAAATCATCTTAAAAATATATATATTTGTTTTTGTATGTTATTCATCCGCATGAAACGCTCGTACATATGTTATTTTCTAGTGTGCAAATCACATACACCCCTAATTTTGATAAAAATAAAAAATAAAGGGTTTAAGGGTTTAAGGGTTTAAGGGTTTTCTCGGTCCTAAATATCTAATTTCTCGTACACAATGTAATGTAACCATATCAAACTCTTTATGATGGTATATAAGCACCTATGGGGGTGTATATGAAGGGAGAAAAACTTGATGCAAGAACATGTTTTCCATTTGCAAGCCTCTGTATTCCCTAAATCTTTGAGTAGTATCCCTTGATTTAAAAATTTTATTTTCCAATATATCTTCCTCTATCATATATTATTGTTGGGTGTGTTCCTATCCATTTTGGATCATTTGAGGAAGTACTCCATTGCTGATCTGATATTTGAAGAGTTCAGTGAAGGAATTCAGACAATTGGTTTCAATGCAGTTCATTAGTCAGAATCAGGTTGTAACTCACCTATGTGCAATGATGTTTAACTAGTTCTTATATGTTGAATTTGATTTATATATCTAGATTTATATATTTCATTTATAATTTAATTTCATATCTATCTTATTGTTGTATATACTTGGTTTCTTTTACAAACTGGTAGAGACAAAGGAATGGAGCAAGTCAGGTCAACAGCGAGGATCTTCATCAAACATTTGGGTACAAGGTACATGATCCTTATTTCTCTCTTCTAAGTAATCATTTATTTATTGATTTGTATGTTGGAGGGTAGGTTCAATATTTTATATATGATTATAATATTTTTTTATATAGAACCAAGGTCGCAGGGTAGAAAATCCAGTTACATAATTGGCAACCATATTGGGGATATGTTTTTCCTAGTTTTGGTCGGTTTAAGGGATCTTGTGATTTTTTTTTTTTGGTTTTATCATCTTGTTGTCAAATCATTTACTATCTCAGAAGTCTTTTCTAGTTTCTAGAAGCTTGCTTCTTATTTGAATTTTTTTTTTTTGATATTTTGCTAAGGTGTACATGCTTTGTCTTTGTATGAACCATGTATATACATGATTCACTTCAGTTTAAATCATGTACATATGTTATTCATAGTGTACACATTCACATACAATTCTAAAAAGTTGCTCTTGGGGCCATTTTCTAATTTTTGGAAAGTTATGGTTTAGTTGTTTAGGATTTCTTGAACCTTTTCAAGTTTTTTTTTTCTTTGAATGTCATATCAAGTCTCTGTAAACTTAAAAATTTGATCAAAAGTTCTTTCTTTTTGACTGGTTAATCTTTTTTCATATATGGTTTTTAGATGGGTTGAAAAGTTAGGCTTGAGTGGTTAGACTATACTTCCATTTCATTGTCTTGTTTCAACGATTTTGGACTGTCTTCTTTCTTCCCTTTTTCCTTCTTTCCTTTTTCATAAAAAGAAAATACAAAATTGCACTGTAGTTGCAATTTATTTCTTTTTAGTAACAAAAAATAGAAAATACCTTGGTTGTTGGTTGTTTCTTCTCTTGTTCACTTGCCTCTTAAGTTTTTCATAAAAAAAAAAACTCATTTTCTAGCACTCTGGTATTTTATGCATTTTTTGTGTTTTGAAAAAGTTGTTGATTTCAATTTTTAGTAGCCTTTTATAAGAGGAAAAAAACAAAAAAAAACTAGTTTGTTGCTAGTTAGATTTCTTTCTTTTTGTTGCTTTGTTTTTCTTTATATTTGAAAAAGAAAAATATGTTAGAATAAGAAATTTTTTTCTTCTCATCTTGAAAGCATTTCAAAGGATAAATAACAAAGAACATCCTTTTGTTTTCTTGTTTTTCTTTCCTTAAAAGAATTCATTGTGCATTTTGCATCAGAAAGAGAAAATATTTAATTTCGAGGTTTGAAGGATTGTTCATACATTTTTCTTTTTTGAAACTCTTTTTCATTGAAGATTTAGTGTAAAATTTTCTTTGTCAATGTTATTATAAGTTTCATTTTTTCAAGAGTCTCAAACAACATCAGTTTCACTCCCATACCCTTTGAGTAAAAAACAAATACTAGATGGACGTTAAATTTAAAATTTACTATACTTTATTTCTAGGGTTCATAAACAAGCTTAGGGTTAGGGCCTTGGATTAGGATTGGAGAGATAACTCTATAAGGTTGGTAAAAATACATAGGAGTCTGAGATAGGATGAGAACATACAATTGTTGTATAAGCATATCCAAGAGCCTCCTCCAACATAGCAGATAAACACGAGGTTGTGTGAGGAATATTAGAGGCGATAACCCCTTCGAAACATGACCAATCAGAACAGATTGAGTGTATTTGGGGTTTTTTACTTATGTGACATTAACTCATTTGGAATTATTCCTCTGTGAATTTTGAACACGGTTGATTTTTTCTTGAAGTGACAGTAGCTCACCTGGTGTCAGTCCTCTAGAAGCTTCAGACCTAATTTGAGATTTTCTGAAGTAACACTAGCCCTTTTGTAGACAATCCTGTAGAAGAGATTCAAACTGAATTATCCAACCCATATGCTTCTTCTTGACTGTTGATTGTACCCCCTGGAGGCAGAATGTGATTTGGTGACTTTAGTGGCCTATCACTAGGCATCTCAGAGGTGACTATGGGGGATGTCTCATGGTACCTGAGGAAAACATTGTATCATGCTATTAGTACCCCTAAAGGGTTCTCCACGAAGTAAGGATTACTTGCACCAGGTAAGGTTGGTAAGTTGAGGTCGAGGTAAATTCTTCTCACTCCTTCATTCATCACTCTAGATACTTTAAAACCTAGTTTCAGTAAATGAAAGGTCCCTTTTTAGTTTTTCATTGCTTTAGACTCAAGACCTTATCCACCTCGACTGAATTTTTGGAGAAATTTTTTATCTACGATGTTTCTCTTAGGGATTTTTAGAGGAGTGTTGTTTTGTATAGGATTATTTAGGTTGTGTTTGTATCACTGATTTTGGATTGTTGATTCAAGGTGGTATACCAACTGTTGAGTTGGTTGGGAAGGACCTCTGGTATTTCTCCTAAAATCATGGAGCCACCTCCTGGAAGGCATGGGACCTATTTTTATATCATTGGTTCATCAGAGTYAGTGCATGAKACTTTCTYRRACATGAAAAATCATGCAAGGGATAAACTTATGCATATGAAATTCATGGCCAAATTTCTTGAGGATACCAACCAAGGGACCCCTTTCRAATAGGATTCTTGTGATTTTTCATYCTTTSGGAACATYGGTGCCCCCTTGATGGCCACTTTTACAATCCTGGGTTAAATGTAGGACTACCTATTTGTTTATGGACCACTCTAAATGTCTTGAATTATCTTGATTCTTCTCAAATAAACACCTTATTTCATGGGTATTGAATGYAYGTTGATCCTTTACCTTTAGTGTTAGCAAAGTCTACTTCTCCTCCTTCTCACTCTTYTGGTGAAAKTTGAGCTACTAGTAACTTGAAAGTATAAAAGGAAGAGGAAGAGGAAGAGTAAGAAGAAGAAGTCACCAACCTCTRCTAGTCATGTTAGTGRYGTGTCACCAACCTCTACGAGTCATGCTAGGGGAAAAATTMTAGTCACTGGTATTCATACTAGCATCATGTCACCAAACTCTATGAGTCGTGTTGGAGACCAACAACCAACGTCTACAAGTCATGTTGGAAGCCCAAGTTCAGTCATTATGGTTTATACCAGAAATAGTCTACCAACCTCTGCAATTCATGTTGAATACCACCACCTAACCTCTACAAGTCATGGTTGGGGAAAGATCCTAGTCCCTACAAGACATATTGGGTTTCAACAACCAGCCTCTACTAGTCAAGCTGGGAGAATGAAACCAACCTCTACTAGTCATGTTGGAGATATTTCAACAACCTTTGTGAGTCATGTCAAAGATAGAAAACCAACTGTTGTAATTAATACTGGGAGAAGGAGTCTAGATAGTGCTATCCATACTAAACAAATGTCACCAACCTCTGTAATTCATGTTGGAGATCAACACCTAATTGTTGCAAGTCATGTTGGGGGAAATCCATCGGTCGCTACAAGTCATGATGAGGGCATTGATACTATTGAGAAACCTATATGTATAATACGTAAGCACAATTTCCCTTGTAAGATTTGCAGAGGAGATAACCTTACTCATTTTTTCCCTACTATATTCATGGTAGGAAGAGTGTGGCATTTTTCCGAGGGCTCTTCTAGTTTTGAGTCATCTTTGGTTTCCAGGCCAACTATTTAATCATTGGTTGATGAAGTGGTTGTTCCAATGCAATCTTCTCCTAATACCACTCTTGTTTTGGAGGGTGATGTGTCTCTTAATCGTGTTGTCTCACATCATTTTCAACAAGGGGTTGATGAAGTGGTCGCGTTGATGCAATATTTGGTCGATATTACTCTTCCACTAGAGAGTGATGAGTCTTTCAACGTGATCTCACCAATGAAATATTTGGTAGATCCCACTCTTATGTTGGGGAGTGACACGCCTTTCAACTATTTCTTTAGTATGTCTAGTTCAGTAACTTTTGAACAAGGTGGAATTCCAATCTCCTTGAGTATGTTCCCTCCAAGTCCTAGGATGGTTTCTGTTGATTGGAATGATCTAGTTGACCCTTTCCTTCCTTCTTCTACACCTTTTCAAGTATTAGTTATGGTTAAATATTATTTTAAAGGAATTTAGCATTGTATTGTAGATGAAGGATCCTCTGCAAGTATTTTATCATCCTCGTCTTGGAAAGATTTGGGTTCTCCCAATATTGTGTCAGCTACCAGTGAGTTGTTGGATTTCGATAGAAGACCCAGTGAGTGTCTGAGGATTATTCCTTAGTTTCATATCACGTTAGGTAAAAAAAAATTCCTAGTCGATCTGCTAGTGGTGTTGTAAATGTATTGAACCTACACAGAATAGATCTAGCTAAACAATAATACACACATTTGCAGAGAGAATTGGAAAAAAAAAAAGAAGGAGAGAAAGAATGGAACAATTCTCATTAACCATATTCCACACATAAAGAGTGAATAATTTACAATAGATATAGGATACCTAAGTAAATAATGAGCTATAGTGGTGGTCTAGATTGATCTGGACACACACCAATAGTTACAAGAGTAAACTGCCACCTAGTCTAGTCTCTCAGGAAGTTATGGGAGTGAACTGCCACATAACTGAGTTAACTAGTCAACTAGTCTTCAGTTAACTGACTAAACAAAGAGTAGTGAGTTGGTGATGATCCCAATGTTGCATGGTGAAAAAACCAATGCAGCATCTAAACTCAACTCAACTAGTCAAATTGAAGTGTCAACTGAAAGAGAATATTCTCCCCTAAAATATAGGAGACTAGATAATGACTAATTATGACTAATAAAAAAGGAATAAACTTAGGAAAAATAAATCCTAGGTGTGTGTGAAGTAACTCCAACGCCCCCCCCTGAACATCACTATGGTGAAAATAAAGAATGGGTCCCAACAACGAGGCCATGTTAGGTACCCAAATACAAAAGATACACTGAAATAAAGTGAGGAAAAAGGGAAAACCTCATGGGAAACCCCCCCCCCCCCTCAAGGTACAATGTATGTAAAAAAATAAAAAATGAGAAGGAACAAAAAGCAGTTGCTAAGCAACCTTGTCCTTCACTCCAAGAAGACCCCGCAACTGTGCAAGTTTGTGCTCATTGAAGATTTTGTTGAAGATGCAGATGTCTACATGGATCTGATGAAGTATATGCACCATTGAGATGTCCACATATATCCACTTTATCTTCTTGTAATGAAAAATATCCAAATAAATTTTGGATGAAATTTTGAAAACCGTATGGCCGTTTCCAGAAAAACACTGAAATTTTGTTGATTTTGAAACGATCATAACTTCAGTTCCCGGACTCCGTTTTGGACGATTTGTTTTTTAAATTGGATATTTTCCCAAGAGGAATTCAAATATCCAATTTCTTTCTGCAAATTTTTCTCAGAAAAATATCATAATGGCATCTGATATGTGTGGCTCTCTTTTTGTCTCTTGACATGCATGCATGGTGCATGAAAAAGTGTTTGCATGTGACTCCTGAGATGTATGCCATATATCTTCCACATGAATTTCAGAAAATAAATCTGAAATGGAGTAGACATCATCTTCAATTATTGGAATACAAATTTATGTAGATACTTGTATAGAAGGCTCTTCAAACTAAGATGATTTATCTTCCAATGGTTTTTCTACATTCTCTATCTTGTCAACATTTTGCATGCATTCTTCCTTATTCCTAAATAAAACCTCCAATCTGCTACATAAATAATTTGGAGTGAATTCTTGCGAGTCATCATATACTTGATGGAGAATTGTGAGAGAAATAAAATAGAGGATACATACTATGCCCATATCTTGTCTATTGAGAAAGTCATTTTTTGCATCGACAGAATCAAGCTTTACTTCCATTGCCATATTTATTTGGTACAAGCCTCTGCATCTGAGAATAAGAAGAATTTTTGGCTTCCATTCCAAATAGTTATGAGGTGTGAGAAGTATTTCTGGCAAATAATCCATCTTTTTGTTGTCTTCAATCTTTTGTACTTGCAAAAATTTTGGGTGTAGCTTTTGCTTAGCAGTTTGTCAGCTCTGATACCATGTAAATGTTTTGAACCTACATAGAATAGATCTGGCTAAACAATAATACACACATTTGCAGAGAGAATTGGAAAAAGAAGAAGAAGGAGAGAAAGAATGGAAGAATTATCATTAACCGTTTTCCACACATAAAGAGTGAATAATTTACAATAGATATAGGCTACATAAGTAACTAATGAGCCATAGTGGTGGTCTAGATTGATTTGGACACACACAAGTAGTTACAAGAGTAAACTGCCACCTAGTCTAGTCTCTCAGGCAGTTACGGGAGTGAACTGCCAGCTAGTTGAGTTAACTAGTCAACTAGTCTTCAATTAACTGACTAAACAAAGAGTAGTGAGTTGGTGATGATCCCAATGTTGCATGGTGAAAAAACCAATGCAACATCTAAACTCAACTCAACTATTCAAACTGAAGTGTCAACTGAAAGAGAATATTCTCCAAGTGGAATATTCTCCCCTAAAATATAGGAGACTGGATAATGACTAATTATGACTAATAAACAAGGAATAACCTCAATTAAAATAAATCCTAGTTGTGTGTGAAGTAACTCCAACAGGTGTTAGACCCTCTAGATTTCAATATGCTTCTTTGGCATGACTATGTTTATTCTATGAATGTTGTGGTATCTATGTGTTTTCATGTGATGCATTTTCCTCACAGCGGAAGCATTGTCAATATTGATCATATTTAATCTAATAATCATCATTCTAGTTCAAATTTAGGTTAGGTTTCCCCTTTGTGTGTTGTTAGTGTTCAAGTAGACTCTTCCTTTCCACGGGCGAATTAATGGCATCATATCCTTGGTGTTCAATTGCTTCTGAGGAAGGATATTTACAATCATGTTTACCTTTTCGATACAAGGTATTGGTAATTGATCATGTGGTTTATTCAATGGGGAAATGGGAGCCCTTTATTCCCCTTATTGACCCAAGTAATCTGGCACTTAGCCTTGAGTCTGATATTACTATTTGTGTGTTTTTAAGCCCCGGTTTCATGGATGTTGAGTTTCCTTCAAACAAGGTTATGCTTGAAGCTATGACTATGGATCCTCGACCTCTTTCTAAAACGAAACTTTATAGGTTTTTTACTAAATAATTCCTCGGCCTGAGCCCAGCAATGGGATCTACCTGAAAAATATTATGCATAAGTGGTAAGGTTGTACATTTCTCTATAGATATTTTAGTTTTAGGATTTCTTGTTTTCAAGTTCTGTATCCCATAGCACTTGTTTTTATTAGAGGTTTCTATATTGGAATTATCAACTTATACATGAGTTTTTTTGGTATTATATATAGGACTTTGAAGACATTTTTCTTTGGTACCTTTTCTTCCATGTTGATCCTTTATGATAGGTAAAGATCTAGAAACTCACATTTAGGTTAGATTTCCGCCTTTGTGCATTTTTTCAATATCCATTTCTTGTTTCATTTTTCCTTAGGATCAACCCCACTGAGTTTTGACACAGATCCTTCTTTGTGCTTATAAGTGTTGTAATTCATGTGGTAGATCCTATCGTTCATGGGTACCCTACTTAGAAATTTGTTCGTAGTTTGACGCCCATGATGAAATGAATTCATAGGATCAAGAGACCTAGTTAGCCTCACCATGACTTTTTCATTGAATCCTCTTATCTTCTTCTCATTGTTATTTTGGTTAATAGCCTATGGGGATCCCTCATTCATGTTTTAAGTTGTGATACTACATTGCATTTTAACCACTCATACTTATATCCCCAATGTCGAATTTATCTTGTTATTGTTGAACCATTTGCGTATGCATTACTACTAGTTTCTAGTCTTGCAATTTATGCCTTTGCAGCTCGATACGTTTTACCCCTAGAGGAGACATTTCCCTCAGTGTCCTTATATTGCACATGATTCCTTGCATTGAGAATAGGTATGCTCCTTGCGCTCTAGAACTATTTTTCTTGAATGCAACACTTGTTTCCTCCATTGTAGTATAACATTCTTTTTTTCCTTTTCAGGCTTTAATAATATGAAAAAGACAAAAATAATAAAAAATAAATAAAAAAAAGGGGGGGGGGGGGGGGGGGGGGGGGAGGGGACGGTCAATCTCTTTGTTTGGTAGAAATCTTGTCTCCTTTGAAAAAAGAAAAATCTTTGATTTAATGTCTCAATATTTTTTGTCTTAGTATGGCCATAGAATATTGTTCCCATTACATAGATTTGGTACTACTCCGACTAGTTACTCTTCCAGTTACTATGGAGTGTTTGTTGAAGACTCCTGCATAAAAAAAACTTATGTAAATTTTTATTCCTAAAATCCATGTTGCCTTAGTCACATAATGTGTCGTGCATTTGTTCAAAGGAAGTTTCATCCTAAGTTGACAATTCTGCAAAAATACTCAACTTTCTAATTTGGCCTTCCCATGTCAACCAAGTACGTTTCAGTTTCACAAGTATCTTTGTAACTCAATAATGCTAGTATAGAAGGTTATCTTATCAAATATGACACATTTATCTAAGAGTATGACCTAGAGTTTCACCGTGGGCCTATTTACATCATTGATAGATGACCTTGCGCTGCAAAAATGATAAACCATTATTGGTCACTCGCTGAGAAGTTACCCTTGTGATCAACGTTAACAACCTTTATCACACATCAGGATTTGTGTGGTACCTT
>JZKD02S2105771.1:1107103-1136792 GCA_000966675.3 Picea glauca
TGATTGTTTATTTCTTACTTCTCATTATTGGATAATAATTCTACATTGATATAACATTTGAAGAAAAAGGATTATAATTACGCTATTACTGATTCACCCCCCCTCTTAGTAATCCGACACATTTTGAGGGCCTAAATGAAGGTTTTTCAAGATCGATCTTCTGAATGATATCTAAATAAATGATTGAGCCCCCAAAATGAATCTCCTTGACGATACCTTTCAAATGGGGTATCATACACCTAAAACGAAGATCGTATGAAAAAGTTACGATGCTGAGAAGTTGATGTATTAACTTACCCAGACAGGGCCCACATGACTTTTGGCGCTTCATCTCCTAAGGTTAGGTTTTTGGATGTATATGGTTTTTGGAATTCTTGTTTATTGTAAAAATACCTTCAGATCCTCATTGTAATGATCTTCTTGCGAATGAGCGCAACCGTCACATCTTTTCTCAGAGATAAGCCACCACCATTCCAACAAGCTTGTTTCTGCTCCATTTTACAGTTTCATCTTATTTCCTTATTGAATAGAAAACATGTTTTACTGTATCTCTGTTATTTTGTGTTAAGAACCTATTATTAATATGTAGTGATTTCATTTTTCTCATAAAATCCAAATTAGTGGTATCAGAGCGGTCTGCTCCTTGTCATCTTAATGCATGTCCCTAATGAGGTCAGAGTACAAAGAGTTGGGTCTCGAGCTTGTTTCTCTTGAGGAAAAAATATCTGGCACGCCCAAGCGACCTCTCATGGCAGGAGAAAAGAAAGATGATGGGATAGGAGATCCTTTCAAACTTTTGATTGAGGAAGCCCTCACGCAGCAAAGGAACGAGATGATGGATAGTTTCATGAAAATCCTTCGGCGACTACCAATAGACGACGCATCTTCTTTGAGTGGAGGCACCACCCCCTTCAAGGTACAAATAAAATTCAATATTCCTATATTTGAAGGTCAAATAGACCAAGATGTTGTAGACAAGTGGTTGAATCTAATAGAAGGGTATTTTTCTGTCCATAACTTTTCAAATAGAGAAAATATTACGTTTGCACTCCTCAAAGTCGTTCCCCATGTCAAATATTGGTGGAAAACATTCTGTGAGCAAAAGGAAACAGAGGAACCATAATTATTTACAGTCACGGACACCTGGGAATCCTTCAAGGATGTTATTAAGGAACAATACTACCCTGTCGGAAGTTATGACAACTTGTATACCAAATGGACCATACTGCGGCAAGAAAAAGACCAAGCAATGACATAGTTCACAAATATCTTTCATACCTTGCACACCAAGCTGGGTATAAAATATTCAGAGAGACATATCTTGCTCAAGTATCACGGTGCTCTACATAGATACACCCAGACTGAAATGAAATTTTTGGACATCTGATCCTTGGGCGCGACCTACTAATATGCCATCAAGATCAAGCAGAAGCTCAAACAAAAGACGTGGAAATTTGGGCATGGGAACCGCTCACAACAAAATCCAGGAAAGGGTGGCCCCAATCCATAGAACAAAGGACAAATCAAATATGGACAGTATCAGGACAACCATTCCAAGCCGTAAGCAAAGAAGGACACCGGAAACACAAAGAGAGATATCGAGAAGTGGTGTGACTTCCATAAGAGCCCTTAAAATAACACTGCTGACTGTCGCTCAAAGAAAACGTTGTGGCCGAAGTGAAAGCCTCTGAATCAGATGCGGGTTTAGACTCTAACCCATAACCCGAAGGCGGAATATGGATCATTGACGTGGAACCCAGTGCCACCATTGCTACCACCAAGCTCCAGCCTGGTGAACCAGACGAGCCAAAAGAATGAGAACGCCTCTTCCATTCACAAATGTGGGTAAAAAGAACCCCACTGCACTTCATCATGGATAGTGGTAGCCAGAAGAACCTCATCTCATCAGAGGTTGTCAAGTGGCTAGACCTACCGACAACACCGCACCCACAACCCTACACCATTGAATGGCTTTGCCAAGGAAGGGATCTCAGCATCAGCCAACAGTGTCGACTGTCATATGACATTAAGCCCTTCAAAGATGAGTTATTGTGCGATGTTCCTCCTCTCGAAGTTTGTGATGTTCTTTTGGGCCAATCTTATTTATGGAAATTTCATGTTGTATATGAGTCTAGGCCTTGTAGTGTTATTATTACTTTGAACACAAAATTGTATAGGATACCCAAGGCAGTCCCACCTAGTGTTATTTCCTTGATTTCTGCTAAGAAATGTAGGAAGGTCATCTCTCAGACGGGGAAGTTTGTCTTCTTCGTGATTCGCTCTCAAAATAAGAAAAATATCACAGCCACATCCAGGGTCTCTGCGACCGACCTCTCCACATAGCATAAAAAAGTAGATAAAGTCATGGAGGAATACTCAGATATATTCTCCTCACCTATCAGGGTACCTCTACACTACTAGGTCAAGCACCCCATCGATCTAACCCCTGACACATCACTACCCAATGGGTCAGTCTATCACCACTCTCTGTTAGAGAATGAGAATATCAAGCGACAGATCCAAGAACTGCTCCACAAGGGGCACATCTGTCTCAACTCATCACCTTGCGGGAGCCCAATCGTGTTGGTACAAAAGAAATATGGAACATGGTGACTCTGCATTGATTATCAAGCTCTGAATAAAATCACTGTCAGAAACTAGTACCTAATTCCCCGAATCAAGAACCTCCTGGATCAACTCACGGGGTCCAAATACTTCAGTAAGATTGATCTGAAGTCAAAGGAAGTCCTTTTTGAATGGTTGGTCATGCCCTTTGGTTTGAAAAATGATCCAGCCACTTTCATGAGGATTCTCCAATACTTTTGTAGTGGTGTATCTGGATGACATTCTCATTTACAGCAAGACTTGGGTTGAACACTTGCAACATATTCAGTAGGCTCTGCACACCCTACGGTAGCACAAGCTATATGCCAACTTGGAAAAATGCTCCTTCAGCATGGATAGGGTCCATTACCTAGGCTACATAATTGATCAACAAGGCGTACATGTGGATCCAACCAAGAACTAAGTCATTCATGACTACCCAGCCCCAACCACACTCACTGAGATTAGGAGCTTCTTGGGCCTTTCCAATTTCTATCGCCGGTTCCTGTTGGGATTGTCCCATACTGCATGGGCCCTCAGCCAAATAACCAGGGGTGATGGTAAGGTAAAATTTGCGTGGGGTTGATCCCAACAACAAGTGTTCGACAATTTGAAGCAACGCTTATGCTCAACCCCATTACCTTCACTACCATACCTACAACATCCCTTTGAGATCGAGATAGATTCTTCAGACTAGGCGGTGGGCATCCTTCTCACTTAGCATGACCAACTTGTGGCCTATAATAGTGAGGCACTATCATATGTTGTCTGTAAGTACCCTACTTACAAAAAATAAATGTACTCCATTGTGCAAGCCTGCTGCCAGTGGAGACATTACATTCTTGGGAAGGAGACAATCATCCACACTGATCATATTCCACTGCAGTTCATGCAGACACAAGGAAAATTGCATAATGATTGTCATCAAAAGTGGTCCACATACTTGCAGCAATTCGACCTCAACATCAAGTATAAAACAGGAAGCACCAATTGCGTCATTCATTACCTCAGCAGACCGCCAGTCACGACACTCACCATGGTGCTAGACTCATGTGGCCATGAGACCTTTGGATGGCCCCAATTCTATGAGAAAGACCCAGACTTTGCCACCACCTACCAAATGTTGGGTACAAACGCAGTTGTCAATAATTTCCATCTTCAGGATAGGTTTTTGTGTCGTCTGGGCCATATCTGTGTTCCATAAAGCAAGCAAGTGAAGTTGATCTTGTAAGCCCACTACAGTCGGGTGGCAGGACACTTCGACATCAAAAATACAGTGACAATGCTACAAAAACATTTCTATTGGCCAAAACTTTGACAGGAGGTTAGCAAGTATATCAGGTCTTTCACTGCCTGTGCTATTGCCAAACAAAACACTAAGAAATAGGTCATGTACACCCCTCTTCCTACTCTTGACAGGCCATGAGAATCCATCTCAATGGACTACATTTTGGACCTCTCATCCACCAAGTGGGGAAATGATTGTGTTTTTGTGGTTGTTGATCACTTTTCTAAGATGGCAATTATGGTTGCCTACAAGAAGAACATCACAATAGAGGCCACTGCCAAGATCTTCTTTGAATGAGTCTGGGTACATTTTGGAATCCCACAAACCATTGTCTTAGATCATGATAGTCAATTTCTCATCACATTCTAGTTGAGCCCCTGGTCATTGCTGAACACCAAACTCACTAAATCCACGGCCTTCCACCCCCATACAGATGGCCAAACCGATGTCGTAAATCAAATGATTGTGCATATCCTTCGCATGTATAATTCAAAGTACCCTAGAACATGGGATGAGAGCCTTCCCTATGTCCATCATAGCTACAACCGAGCCCTGCATAACTCAACCGGCCATAGTCGATTTCAGGTGGGGTTGGGATTCTAGCCATTGGGTCCCATAGATGTTGCACTTCCCCTTGTGGTCACCTCGTCCGACTCACCTCTTTCTCCAACTGAAGCTGACAAAGCCACCCATTTCATTGAGCGGATCTAGCACATCCACCAATAGGTTCAGGATATCCTACAGAAGTCTAATGACAAGTACAAACAACGCCATGATCAACATCTGGTGCCACATAAGTTTCAGGTGGGTGAAAAATTTTCGTTGCACTTGCAGAAATAACGCCTTAGAGGACCCCATCGGAATATTTTCCCACTCCGTTATCGGTCGTACACCATCACCAAGGCTATGGGGGATAATTCTTTTGAGCTCAACATTCCTCCTTTCCTTGGCCTGCACCCAGTGTTCAACATGGATGTCATTCGTCCTTATTTCCCACCATTATTGGACACCTCAGATGTAGCAGAGTAGCTGACAACAATAGAGCTCAAACCCAAATGTATACTAAAGAAATCCAATGATCATATTTTGGACACATGGATCAAGGGCACTTGACAACAAAGGAACCATCTTTATCAAGTCATCAAAGAAGGGCAATTCCTGCACCAAGGCAAGTGGCTCACCCGGGGCCAAATTCAACAGAAATTTCCTCATATGATGGGGGAAATCAACCTAATGGAGACCATTTATTTCTAAGGAGGGAGGATTGATCCAGGTGGATATCTATGGCCACCCACCTTTTTCAACTAGCTCAAAACAATTTTCTCACAATTTTGTCAATTTACTATTTTTAGCAATTTTAACTTCCGAGGCCATTTTGAGTACCTAAATGAAGGTTTTTAGGGATCGAGATTCTCAATAATAGAAAAATGAATGATTGAGCCCCCAAAATGAATATCCTCTATGATACCTTTCCAATGGGCTATCATACACCTAAAACAGAGATCGAATGAAAACATTACGACCTTGGGAAGTTGATGTACTAACTTACCCAGACAGGGCCCACATGACTTTTTGCACTTCATCTCCTAGGGTTAGGTTTTTGGATGTCTAGGGTTTTTGGAATTCTTGTTTATTATAAAAATTCCTTCAGAGCCTCATTTTAATGATCTTCTTGAGAATGAGCGCAGTCGTCACATCTCTTCTCAAAGATAAGCCGCCACCATTCCAACAAGCTTGTTTCTGCTACATTTTACAGTTTCAGCTTATTTCCTTATTGAATAGAAAACCAATTTTACTATATATTTGTTATTATGTGTTAAGCACATGTTAATAATCTGTATTCATTTCATTCTACTCATAAAATCCAGGTCATTTCTCTAGTGGATGCTAGTTTGTTTTCACCTTTTCACCTATGATAGGTGAAATATCTACTTCATTAATGAATAGTATATGATCTACTTTCAGTGAGTGTTATTCCCAAAAGTACATGTGATGGGTAGTCTATTTGTTCCAATATATGCCAGTGTTTGGAGTGTATGCATGTGATAGGCATGATTAACCATTTGATTTTTAACTTATTTTTGGAGCGTGAAAGGCGTTGATCCATTATGTGATAGATAGATGATCATTGTTTGATATGTTTTGGTTGTGTTGTGACTCAAAGGTTTATAGGAATGTTGACCTTTCTTAGTTTTAGTGATTGCTATAGATTGGAGGGAAATCTTGGTACTATCCCTTGGGGGTAGTATTGGTTGTACATATTGTACATTATAGTTGAGGAGAGATTGGTCATGGATGTGATAGTTAGTGCAATGCTAAGCTATTAGGGAATCTGAATAGGTCATCTTATGAATTGTATTGTGCACCTCATCTTGTAGGGTGTATCTTTCATCCATCCTTCGTTTGTGTGCTCATCTCATAGTTTTTTAACATTGAAGAAGGTTATTGAAGATCTAACTTGGACATATGTTCAAAAGTTGTGGTGGTAGAATCAGTGATTGATTCCAGTATTATAGTTGATGGGAGTCGTGATGAGTACTAGTGACATGGTCAAATTATCTTAGGGAGAGGGAATTGACCATGATTTTATTTTTTCTTTATGATTATCCTAGAAAGAGATTGGTCATCTAGTTGAGGTTGTTGTTTCTTTTGTAGAAGGTTTTGAGGTGAAAGAGGTGGATTCTCATGTTGATAGTTTCATGATAAGCCTTTTTGGATTGTGTTTACTTTGACCACGATCTTGGTGTTATCGAAATAATCGGTAGGTGCAGACACTAATAGATCTCCCTAGATCCACCTGGCTCTAGAACAAAACAGGACAAGACATGACTCTTTCCCTAAGTTATGACCATTGAATTAGCTAGTAGGGAGGAACCAGTAACATACCTTTGTATTGCTTCCTAGGATCTCTGTTGTTCCCGCTTCGCTCCGGTACTCTCATGAGGTCAATACAAAGACAACACAAACCAACCAAAGTGAAGATAGAAAAATATATTCAACTGTCAACTTATGTGTATGATCAAGGAATTACACAATAAAGTAAGAATGACTTTATGGGAAAAGGACATGCCACTGTATCATATTAATCGAAAGTAGAAGATACAACCTGATCGTCTTGATGTCGCAAGCTTCCTTTTGGTGGCTCTTGGCTCCAACACACACACTTTCTCGATCCTTGTATGAAGAAGATCCAATTCCTCTTGATAGACTTGCTAGAGTCTCCAAGCTCATGTTCAGGTTAGGTCCTTCACACAATTCTTTCACCAATTCTCCAATGAATCTTGCTTAACCTTTTCCACGAGAATTCCATCAATATATAAGAGAGGATGAGATGGTTACTTGGATAAGAATGATCCCACAATATCAGGGAAACCAGTACAAAGATAACCATTCGAATGCCAACCCATTCTTCTAGAAGATTCTCTTCTAGAACCATCGAGACTTCATCTTTTTCCAAGCTTTAGAACAAGTTCGCACCCTAGCTATGTAGCACAGTGTGAGAAGTTCGCACCCTAGATGAAGGCAGCCTACGAGAATGGGTCATTCTCTCACCCTAGGATATTAGCAACCTGCGAACTCTCTTCAAAAGTATGTTTTCTGGGAAGAGATGAATGTCACTTTTCTCAAGAGAAAGTTCTTATGAGGAGCCTGAGTACACCATCATCAATACACCATCAAGATTGAGAAAAATCATGGGTAACAGAATGCCCCCCAAAGTATGAGGCCAGATTCAGTGACATCCGAAAGACTTTGTAAACTGCATGTGTGTGTCGGAAACCAGGATCGCACCTAATCGAAAACCTACGAACAACCAAACATCTGCAGAATATCATATATATTAATTATGAGGTAGGCATTCCCATACTCAGATCATAGACGGATGACATTATAGACATAGGTCATGGCCACCAATCATACACTATGGATCCATGCAGTTAAAATATAGCATAGCCACCAGGAATACACTGTGGATCTATGCGAGAAAATTCAAATTAAGACGACATAGCCACGAGATATACAAAGTGGATCTATGTGTCACAAATTATACATATTCCATCACAACGTGGACAAAGAGATGATATTCAGGGTCTTCAATCTCATCGCCCAAAAGTACGAATCTAACCATGTGATTACATGTGTTGAAGTCGAACATGGTAGAAACCACTTGATTACCGGTCATTGATGAAACCATTAACAAGTGCAAGGGAAATCACCATTAATGTCAATGACTCCCAAGGTACTCTAGTACAATCCATCGAGTGTGAATGAATAAGTTGAGATCGAACATCTGACTGAATCTTTCAATTAGGGGTCAATAATGTAAACCCACTGTCAAAAGTGAGGAAACCTGTCATTGAGGCATGTAGATTCCAAGGTACCGAAAAATTTCTAAGTCTTGATTCCGGATAATGAGCTGAAGTCGACGGAACAAAAATCATCACAGGAGGGCCTTGATGTATCCCCCATCAATGACATGAAATGAGTAACATATTTTGAAGGTGAAATAGAGTATGATGTAAGTTGGACTGGACACAGGGAAGGCCGACACAAAGAGAATGGACAACTGCAGATGGTCGACTCAATAGAGGTTTCAGATGAACTTGTCTTGAACATATGAATGACACGACCAATGATTTGGCAACATTGACTCAGAGACAAATGGATTTCCCAAACCAGCTTCAAATAACGAATAGGGGGTGTCATGTTCAAGAGCGACACTTACTGCCAATCAATATGAAGATGAGGACATATCCCTTTCCCAAATTTCCCCCCACCATTTCTGGCGAGTACCTCTTTATTTTTACGCAAGCTTGAGGAGGATAACATATGCTTGTTGATATAATCTTATCCTTCGGATAATTCCTTCAGAGTATGTTTAACGAACCCTAGGAAGGAGTGGTTCRATCCCATTACGGGTCTGTCGATGTTTGTTTAACGAGTCCAAAGATAGAAAACTCGAAGGTTTTTCATGATTATAGAGTCTGGAAAAACACTTAAAAGAGAACTCTCTCAGTTTCTTTTTCGTAAAATAGTCTAATGAGACCGAAAAAGAGATAAATTATTGCCCAACAGACGCTTTCTTCAAATACTTTATCGAGCTTGAAAATAGCAAGGTCACTCGGCTATCTTTTCATGTTTAGAGAGTCTGAAAAGAGCTTAAAGAGGACTCCAGGGGGGTTCCTTTTTCGTATAACCTTGTTGAGCCCGAAAAAGTGATAAAAGTATGCTCGATCGCGTTCTCATGTATTTTCGAGCATGAGAACAGACAAAGACCAAGCTCGAGGTTTTATACAAAAACCATAAAAAACAATCAAAACATGTGATGAAGAAGAAAAAATATGTCTGCATCCCTGTACATGAACATCGAAGTCGTTACGCCTGCAAAAGTTGTACTCAAAAGGGAATTAGGGATTAGGTTTTAATAAATAAATAATTGTAAAAATTCAATAACATGGTAAAAGTAAATATAAAGAATTAAAAACTATTTTTACCATATCATTTTAACTTTACCACTATTTGAGCCCAAAAACCCCTCTTTTACCCTTGAAATTCGACATCAGATTACGAGAGTTACGTGCATCCATTCGACGAACCGTCAGCAACAGTGAGGTAGGCTCTTTGTCCTCTACTTTTTCATGGTTTAATTTTTCATTTTCATTGGAAAAAACTATCATTTTGAGTTTGTTTTGAGGGTTAATATTGTTGTAACGACCCTGCTTAAATAAATGTATAGGATTATTAATTATAATTAATTGATAATCTGATTGTCCTAAGATGTTAGCTAAACAATAATTATTTCTTATATAATATTAACTAATTAATTATCATTAATTATTTGTTCATAACTGTCAATGATTAATTAATTATTAATCGACTCTTTAATTATGTGAGTAAAGAATTAATGGGGTTAATAATTTAATTTACTAAGACTACATATACGGGAAGGGATAGGACATTAAATGTAAGGATAAGATAAGATAAGATAATAAATATAAGGGGATAAGATAATAAATAAATGGATAAGGAAATTAATGAAAGGAAGAGTCGGTGAAGGGGGAATATGACAGGGAGAGCCTTACAGTGGAAGGCATTCTTTTGAGAGGAGGATTTTATTTTGGGGAGGAGGAAGCATTTTGGAGGGGGGCGGGAATATTGGTTTCTTGGCTTGGCTTTTGTGGTTTTGTGGTTGAGTTCTGCAGTCTTTGAGTATCATTGTAGGGGGCACCGAATTGCTAGGGGTTTTGGGCATGGGGGCCAGTATTCCTTTAGGTTTCTTGGAGCTAGGGAACCGGACAGGCTGCTCCTAGCTGGCTGGAAGGATAGTCAGTTTGGGCAGAGTTGGTCAGCGCATCAGGCAGCAGCAAAGCAGCAGGCTGGACAACCGGGTCAATGGAGAAGTTAGCACCGGGAAGAGGTAAATTTGTATTATTCTGTTAAGTAATTCTTAGTCTATTATGAAATTGTTGTTCATTAATTAATTTAAGATGCTTATATGCTGAATTGAAATAAATTACTGAGTTTTTTGCATAGAAGTAGAAGTTTATTGTTCTAAATTTATGGATTTAATAAAATTGAGTTAATTAGGTTTCTACACATGGTATCAAATCTTTTGTTTGAAATCTAGGCCTAAGGGCCAAAGCTCCAAGATCTAGCTCTAGCTCTGCCTAACCTGCAAACCAAACATAGAAATTTTAACACAAGTATAAAAATAAATGAAATACATATTGAAAATGTAAAAAACAAATATCACAATGAAAAATAAAAATAAAAACAAGTATTAGAGTATCTCGATGCTCATTGCTCTCCAAGTTTGTCAAGCCTTTAAAATATACTAGGCTAGCATGTGTAACATTGTTATAGACCATGTTCAGAGTCTTCAAATTCAGAAGTCCTTCAAGTTTTTGGCATCCAGCATCAGTTATACAACATGCCTTAATGTTGAGATATGACAAAGAAACAAGACCTGAAATTGTATTCATGCATGCCACGGTCTCTTGACAGTCCTCCATGTTGAGTACAGAAATTTTTTTCAAGCCTTTCAAAAAGCGATGCCTGGATCAGTGACTTTACTACGAGAAATTTGTAGCTCCTTCAAGTTTGTAAGCCCAGCGAGAGGCTTGATATCCGATTTCTTTATACAATTGCACCATCCAATGTTCAATGCTTCTAATTTTGTAATTCCTTTTAGATGCACCAATCCACCATGAATCCCTGAGCAACTCTCTAGATCCAGGCTTCTCAAGTTCACAAGACCCGCTAAGGCACGCAAGCCTTGTGCAGTTATTGCATTGCTTGTTTTAAAAATAAGTGAAGTCAAGTTTGAAAGACCTATGAGATATTCCATTCCAACATCAGAAATCTGTTCACAATAGTTAAGATTTAGATACTGCAAATTTAGACAATCTTGCAATATTGAAAGCCCTGACTCTGTCACATTTGAACTAGAAATGTCGACTTCCAGAAGAGATGGTCCCTGTGTTGCAAGAATTTCAAGCCAACTATCTTCCACTTCAGGGTATTCTCCTAGAAAAGCATCCTGAAGATTACAGTCTTGAAATGATTGAAGTAAAGTTCTAGTGAGAACTTGAGTACGAACCAACTCATTGAAAATATGTTGACTCAGATCTCTAGGAAGCACATTAAAAGAGTCATATCTACCAATACTCTCACAGATTTTTTGAATAGAAAGCTCTAGAAGAGAAGGTGCTTTCCCATCTCCCTTGCCAATGTCCACTGCTATACGTAAAAGAGGGTTTACTGGCCATCTAAGACTGATACTTCTACTAGACCTCCCTGAACCACCTCGCTGGAGGTATTCTACACTATCTTGTGGATCTCTTTTTCTTGAGCAAGTTCCACCCATGAAGTTTAAGTGAATATTCTCTTGAAAGTGTTGTTTTTCTTTTTTAGCACCCCATCAAAATGCCACAAAATATCCGTGTCTCTGCCTTTCATGCAAGGATATGTGATCAAGCTAACCCTGCAATAAGATTGGTATTTTAGATTGGATGCAGCCATCGTCCAACAAGATGGAACATTTGTCCTCACATACCTGTGTAGGCTCTTCATGTGCTCACTCTCCTCTCCTGATAACAGTTTAATAGCACACCTTTCCCCACAGTAAGTTTGCCCTAATTACTCTAGATTTCAGAAATAACAGTAAAAATACCATGCAATGACAATATATAGACAATTGTCAAGCCAATCGAGTTGTGCCCTTAACCTAGTAACCATAAACCGACAACAACAGTAGCTAAACAAGATATATAAACTAGCAGTAATAGTATCTAGTAATGTCACCAAACCAGCATGCAGTATCGTCCAATAATAACAGTGAACAATAGCCCACACAAGCAGAAAACCCTCAGATGAGGCTGTTGTCCAACCACTGTGATTATTAACTAGCAAAATAGACAAATGACTTGTCAGAGAGTTGAATATTGAAAATTCGAAAACGTTTTGATACCGGTATATCATAGAAAAAAAAAGAGAGCACAAATGAAGAAAATATCAAGCCATAAGGCCCAGGAGCTAGCCCGCTTGAAATATGATCTTTATTAATCTACTTCAGAAAAGCCATTATTAAGTGCAAATCCTATTCAACTGTTTATCTTTATTAATCCGCAGTTTCAAAAAGGACGACCTCGCTGTTTTGTATGAATGAAGGAAAACTCACCTTTTCCACATCCCTGTTAAGCTTCTTGACAGTTGCTACTAAAACACTCTTGTCGTGATTGAGCTTTGCCTGCTCTTCCAGTGAGTGAGAAAGTCGTTCGTCAGTTTCGTTGAGAGCCTTTTCTAACTGGTTGATTTTTCCTCTAGTTCGTAAATTATCTGATCTTTCTCGGTAATTTTAATCTTTAACTTTGAGGCCTCAACCTCCAACTTAGAGACCCAAGATCCAACCGCAATGGAGGTAATTCTACATGCCAATTCCAGCTGCTTGTAAGGGTCCATGGGAAGAATGCCGAGAAGTTCTTCGGAAAGATCGAAATCCGATGCATTGTCTGGACCATAATTTCTATTGACCCCAAAGAAATGCAGAGGAATTTCTATTGTTCCCATTAACAAAAACACAAGAGTCCAACAAACAGAATTATGTCTCAACAGGAAATTCATCAGTGAATTGATTTCAGGGGGGACTCTTACTAGAACACACCTCCCTGGTAGCTCTTTTCTCTTGGGAAACTAAGTTCGTCCCTCCCACAAACCAATACCAACACTTCTCCTCAACACAACGATCTTCCCATATGGTGACTGCAACCAGAACAGTGCGCTGGAGTATAACTAAGTGAGGGTGAGAATGCACCCACCGAAAGTCAGAGATGAATGGGTTAAACAACCCTTTTGGAGAACTGAGGCAACGCCTCCAAAGAACCAAGGAAACCACCAATCCGAGGACATGGAGCTAGGCCGAGGCTTGTTTGAGTGCTTAAAAGGCTAGCCGCAGAACTTTGGTAGGGCTTGAGGTCTGTGGGGTAATTTCTGAGGCAGTCATAGGTACAACAGGCTAGGGAGGAGCTCGCGACCATTACCAGAGCTCTGCCACAGTAGCAGAGAGGGAGAAGCCGAGGGCGCATTCGCATAGGGAGAGAGGTGGCAGTGATGGAGTGTTAGGTTTGAGAATGCGTTTAGGGTTTCGAGAGATAGGTGTAGGGTTATTTTGGAGGAAGCCGACATGTGGGCCTCATGCGAGGACCTGTCGCCCACATTAAATTTGTTTTTTTTTATTATTCTTATTTTGTTTCTTTTTTTTGTTTTTTGTTTTTTTTTTGGTTAAATTGTTAAGGTTTCAATTTAAATTCAATGTAAAATTTTTAAATGTTTGATTTTAAATTAATATTAAATTTAAACTATTAAACTTTAAATTAATGTTCAATTTTAAATTTTAGTAAATAAAATATAATTTAAATAGCATATAGTTAATTTAGAGTTTAAGTTTTATGATTACTTAATTGTATGATTAATTAAGTATATTTTATGATTAATTAATCATGTTTTAATTAATTAATTGTGTTTTAAATTTATTTATAATTAAAATTATGTTTAATTATATTTAAAATTTATAATTCATGCTTAAGGAAGGAGGAGCAACTTCCTCCAAATTACTTTCCTCACGCTGACAGTGTAAAGGAGTTTGGTAGATGCTAGTTGTGTCGGGCTCAGGAATGGCGTCAAGGAACGTGGATGCGAATAATTGAAGTGACTAATTAGATTGTTTTTAGCGAAAGGTTAAGGACCTAGAAAGAGATAAGCAGGAGAGGGCTCAAGGCCACCTCCATATGGTAACAGAGTCACACCAAGGACAGTAGCCGCAGGGATTTCAATGGAAACGAGTGCATCATCTCGTTCATCGCCAACAATGAAGACAGGTCCACGACCATCTCATGTAACAACTAGTAGGGGCGGGGGTTCCATGGGAAGGAACTCATGTCATAGACAGTCACATAACAATGCACAGGTTCAATCTCGTGTTACCTATTGGGGATGTGGAGGACCCCATTACCAGCATGACTGCCTAGAGTTGCAATCAGGATTTGTGCTTAGAAAAGGAAAGGCATCGATGGGAAGAGCAAGTAGCAGCCACCAGATTTACACATCGATTAATAATTGCTAGGAAGAACATCAATCCACGGTGGTGGAATCATCAGGTGCGCTAAAACATATCAATGATAAGATTTGGTTTGATTCTGGTGCGACAGATAGTTTCATTTCACCATCTTCATTAGAAAAGAGTGGGTTGGTAGCCTATGATCACAATGACTTTAAACAAGTCGAGATGGCTTCGGGGGAAAAACAAGTGGTAGAACCTAGTGTTGATAATTGTATAGTAGACCTGGGATTGTGTACTACCAGGTTGAAGGTATACGTCACTGCTCTTGGGGCGTATGACCTAATCATTGGAATGGATTGGTTAGCAGCTCACTGAGCTTTGATAGATTGTTTCGCAAAGAGGGTGATTTGTGTCGACGATGAAGGAAGACCAGTAGAGATCCAGGGTGTACAAAGAAAAGTGTCGTTACACTTTATATCAACTATGAAGGTTAAGCGATGCTTGAGACAAGGGTGTCGACTTTATGTAGTGGAAGCAGTGAATGAAATGAAGGGACCCTCATTAGATCAGTACCTGGTATTGTCATAATTTCAAGATGTTTTTCCGAATGAGTTACCAGGGTTACCTCCTGAGAGGGAGCTTGATTTTACTATTGAGCTAAAACCTGATGCAGAACCAATCTCCAAGACTCCGTATCGGATGACAGTGCCAGAACTTTGTGAATTGCGAATGCAGTTGAAAGAGTTACTGGACTTAGGGATAATAAGGCCCAGTGTCTCACCCTGGGGCGCACCAGTAATTTTTGTCAAGAAGAAGGATGGATCCTTACGACTGTGTATAGACTATAGGGACTTGAACCGTGCTATAGTGAAAAATAGGTACCCAATGCCACGAATAGATGACCTCTTCGATTAGATGAAAGGAGCAGTGGTATTCTCAAAGATTGATTTGCGATCAGGGTATCATCAGTTAAGGATTAAGGAAGGTAATATCCCAAAAACTGCCTTTCGAACTCGGTGTGGACATTACAAGTTTTTTGTAGTACCTTTCGGATTGACCAATGCACTAGAAGTATTCATGAGCCTCATGAACGGCATATTCCAGAAGTACTTAGACCATTTTGTACAAATCTTTTTAGATGACATCCTCATCTATTCCAATAATGAAAGAGAACATGAGGAACACTTGCAAATAGTGTTGTCATGTCTTAGAGAGAACAAATTGTATGGGAAGTTGTCGAAGTGTTCCTTCTTCCAGAAAGAGATCCACTATTTAGGTCATATCATTTCCGGTGAAGGAATCTCTGTGGATCCAGAAAAGGTAAAGGCCATTATGGAGTGGCCAATGCCAAAAAATTCCCATAAGGTGAGAAGATTCATGGGGCTAGCAGGTTATTACCGGAGATTTGTGGAAGGGTTCTCAAAAATAGTGAAACCCATCACCACTTTGCAACGCAAGGGGGTCAAGTATGAATGGACAGTAGAGTGTGATAGTGCATTCATTGAGCTTAGGAGGTTACTAACTAGTGCGCCAATTCTACGAGTGCTGGATATGGAAAAGGACTTCACAGTCTACACAGATGCCTCGAAGCAAGGATTGGGGGTCGTACTAATGAAGTATGGAGGAGTGATAGCTTATGCATCAAGGAAGTTGAAGAAACATGAAGAGTTATATGGGACTCATGATTTAGAGTTGGCATTTGTAATGCTAGCTCTGAAAATTTGGAGTTACTATCTTGTGGGGTGAAACTTTGAGCTCAAAACAAACCATCAAAGTTTAAAACATCTCTTCACTCAAAGAGATCTGAATGTCAGGCAAAGGCAATGGAGTGAGTTTATGAGTGAGTATGATTTTGGTATTTCATACATCAAGGGAAAGGAAAATGTGGTCGCAGATGCCTTGAGTAGGAGACCATGTATCTTCTCCTTGGTAACCTTAAAGGTCAATCTGAGGGAACATGTGTTGACACAACTCCAACGAGACAGTTGGTATTTAAAGGTTACTTCAAACCTCCAGAGCGGGAGGCAGTTAGGTCCAAAGTATGAAGAATATAGTCTGGAAACAGACGGACTGTTAAGATATCGAGGAAGGATGCACATCCTTGAGAATGGGGATATTCAAAGCATCATATTGAAGGAATCCCATAGAGCACTTTATTGTGCGCATTCGTGTGTGAAGAAGATGTACACAGATATAAGGAAACTCTTCTTCTAGGTAGGCATGAAGTGCGATGTAGTCCATTTCATCGCCAAGTGCCTTGAATGTCAACAAGTGAAATCTGACCACCATCAACTGGCAGGCCTCCTACAACCACATGATGCTCCTATGTCCAAATGGGAAGTCATTTCCATGGATTTTGTTGTGGGGTTGCCGCTCACATCCCATAGACACAATGCCATTCTTGTGATAGTTGATAATTTAACCAAGAGTGCTCATTTTATTCGGGTTAGAGACACTTACGATTTCACTGATGTGGCACGTGTGTTTGAAAGAGAGGTTATCCGTTTGCATGGGATACCTAATAAAATCATTTCAGATAGGGAATCCATATTCACTTCTAGGTTTTGGACAAGTTTACAGTCAGCGTTGGGGACTCAATTGAACTTAAGCATAGCTTATCATCCTAAAACAGGTGGGAAAACTGAGAGAGTAAATCAAGTCATGGAAGACATGCTTAGGATGTATGTAATGGATAATCAAACCCAGTGGAAGAAGTACCTACCTTTGGTAGAGTTTCCCTACAATAACAGTTTCCATAGCTCCAAAGGAATGCCACCCTACGAAGATTTGTATGGAAGGCCATGCAGAATTCCATTGAGTTGGGATAGACTAGAAGACTGAGTAATAGTTCGGCAAGAATTGATTCAAGAGATGGAAGAACAGGTGATTCAGATTAGGCAGAGACTAAAGGAAGCACAGGATAGGAAGAAAAGTTATGCAAATGCACACCGGACCGACCGAAGTTATGAAGTGGGAGACCAGGTTTTCATTCCTATCAGGACTAATAAGAGTACCATACAGTTCAGGAAGGGGACAAAGTTGTCACCTTGATTTATAGGACGATTCAGGATCCAAGAGAAAATCGGACCCGTTGCATATCGTCTCGTACTGCAACCCCACTTGCATAAAACTCATAATGTATTTCATGTATCTGTTTTACGTCATTATGTTGCTGATGAATCACATAAACTAAATTGGAAGGAATTGCAGGTATCGAATGTGGGAACCCTCACGGTAGAACCGTTACGCATATTGGACCATAGAGTCTGACAGCTCAGGAACCATCTAGTAGACCAAGTTAAGGTCCAATGGGACAGGTATAGTCCAGGATCTGCTACTTGGGAAGACACCGAGACACTACGGTGAGACTATCCCTCACTTTTTTTGACCAGCTCGAGAACATGTTTCTCGAAGTTTGGGTCTATGTAATGCCACCTTTTGACTTAGACAACTAGGATTACCTGAGGCCTATATACTTTATTTTCTAGTCACAACAAAACTATTAAATGATACACTTAAACTTTAAAATGTATGAAGTTTTATGAATGTTTAAATGTTATTATTGATGATGGATGTAATGCAATCTACTATGTGAATGTAAATCGTACGAATGATTAAATGTTATTCATGATGATGTATATGATGCGACATATTGTGAGAATGTGAATTTTATGAAGGATAAATGTTATTAGAATGATGTTGGATATGATGCAATCTATTTTGGTAAATGATAATCTTATGAATGGGTGTCGAAATTGAATTATGGGATATTACGAGATCTATTTCTAACTAGAAAACTTTGATGTTAATTTATCGGTATAGGGATACCAAATTGAAATGATGATAGTATGCAATTACATGATGATAATGCATATAAATGTATGAGTTGTGTTACATACTAATCTATAGGTCATGGGCTATGAAATAGCCAAGGGATAATAATGATGAAAGTGGATATCATGACCACTAGCCAAGAAACATTATGGTATGAATATTGTATGTGAAATTATATTGGTTTGGATGAATTGCTATGATATGTGGACCAGTACAGGATTTCAGGTGAAGAGACTTCCCAAAACCGAATAAATGATGACAAAACCCCCAACAACACGGTGCCACTGTGTATTCCGTTATAGGGTGTGGACCCTAGTCCTGTTAGGAGGGGTGGAGGAATTTCCCATCGTGTATCCTCCATTGTAGGGTGTGGACCCTAGTTCTGTTAGGAGGGGTGGAGGCATTTCCCACCGTGTATCCTCCGAAACCTAAAGTCATGGGAGGATGGTGATAGCTCATGCTCCCCTAGACGTGTGATGATGACTGTCAGTTTCCTGTTGGGGAAGCTTGGTCGAGATAGTGACACTTCCTCTTATGGGTTCTATTTGGATTTAGGTCAATATAGTTGACGCTCCAAGATAGTCCAGCAGAGGAAGGATAGGAATGGAGATGGAAGTAGGTTAGGGAGGAAGGATGAGTAGAAATAGTTGAGAGAGTATGGAGATTTTTCGGATGGTGGAATTTAATGTTTTCCCTTAAAAAAAAAAAGAGAAATGTGTATATATGAATATTCATAATTACGTAACTAAACTGTAGCTGTCCAAATAAAATTTTTGAACCAGATAATAGAAATTAAAGAATTTCTCAAACAATTGATTGGTTGTTGTCTTTTATAAAAGACTAGTCTTGCTGACTAGATTGGATGCCTACATAAATTACTAAAGGATGGTAGTTTTGATTATTAGTACATCCACAAGACTTGTATATACTAGCTACACATACATTTCTTGTACATATACACTAGTATGTATGAGTTTTCTTGACTTACTTACTGATAATGTCGGTCAATTGTTATGAATGTGTGAACCAGGCTTCTTTTCCTTTGTACCATATGATACCTTAACTTCGAGACGAAGTTTCCTGAAGGGTGGGTGTATGTAACGACCCTACTTAAATAAATGTATAGGATTATTAATTATAATTAATTGATAATATGATTGTCCTAAGATGTTAGCTAAACAATAATTATTTCTTATATAATATTAACTAATTAATCATCATTAATTATTTGTTCATAATTGTCAATGATTAATTAATTATTAATCGACTCTTTAATTATGTGAGTAAAGAATTAATGGGGTTAATAGTTTAATTTATTAAGAATACGTATACGGGAAGGGATAGGACATTAAATGTAAGGATAAGATAAGATAAGATAATAAATACAAGGGGATAAGATAATAAATAAATGGATAAGGAAATTAATGAAAGGAAGAGTCGATGAAGGGGGAATATGACGAGGAGATCCTTATGGTGGAAGGAATTCTTTTGAGAGGAGGATTTTATTTTGGGGAGGAGGAAGGATTTTGCAGGGGGACGGGATTACTAGTTTCTTGGCTTGGGTTTTGTGGTTCTGTGGTTGAGTTCTACAGTCTTTGAGTATCATTGCAGGGGGCACCGAGTTGCTAGGGGTTTTGGGCACAGGGGCCAGAATTCCTTTCGGTTTCCTGGAGCTAGGGAGCCAGATAGGATGCTCCTAGTTGGCTGGGAGGATAGTCGGTTTGGGTAGAGTTGGTCAGCGCATCAGGCAGCAGCAAAGCAGCAGGCTGGACAACCAAGTCAATGGAGAAGTTAGCATCAGGAAGAGGTAAATTTGTATTATTCTGTTAAGTAATTCTTAGTCTATTATGAAATTGTTGTTTATTAATTAATTTAACATGCTTATATTCTGAATTGAAATGAATTACTGAGTTTTCTGCGTAGAAGTATAAATTTACTGTTCTAAATTTATGGATTTAATAGAATTGAGTTAATTAGGTTTCTACAATTGCGCTCAGCCATTCTCGTAGGTGAGCTACACAGGACCTGTGAGAATGGGTCATTCTTGTAGGTGAGCCCAAAGGCGCTTGCGAGAACCTCGCACTATGCCTAAAGGGTGCCTGCGAGAACCTCGCACTGTGCCTAAAGGGCACCTGTGAGAACCGCAAAGTGTAAAAGTTTTTTAAAAAAATTCTCAATGAAAAGATACCAAATTGTGAATAGAGTTATTAATATTCTTCTTGTGCTTCTTATGCAAGTATTTGGCCATCACCATGGTTCTGGAATGGCGCAAAAGGGATCACAAAGAAGATAATTCCATTCCCAGAAATCATCCACCCACCATTGCCACTTTGCAAAACTATGGTCTTCTGAAGTACTTTCGTATCCCAGGCATGAGGGCCCAAGTCAGGTTATTGGAGTACCTTATGCATATGTGGGATCCCGATCAGCAAGTATTCCATGTAGGGATCCACACATTGTCCTTGGATATCGAGGACATTTACTTCCTGACAGGACTGTCACGGCATGGGTACCACGTGAACCTGACTGGTAGCAGAGGTGGTGGGTTGCCTATGAGTGAGTACTGTCACTTACACTGTGTTCCAGAGGTAGAGAGGAGAAAAGGGAAAGTAGCTATTTGGGGAGTGTGGGATTTGACCCTCCGCACTATCTTGTTTACCATTGCTCGTATGGTTGGGAGCTCCCCTCCTCACATGGCTCTCCAGAGATACTTTTAGTATGCCATAGAGTGTACTAAGCCTCGGGTTTTTAACTGGGTAGATGCAGTGCTTCGTAGCATGAAGAGGCAGTTGACCAAATGCAGACAAGGTAACCTGAAGCAATTTGGGTACGGGTCTTTGTTGGTGTCCTTCTTTCTTGAGGGTTCCGTTACTGAGGCTGCAGGTTGAGTGGGATTTACCAGCCCCAATAGATCCAAGAATGCTAAGATGGTGTCATATCATGGCTCGGAAAGTAGCGGGACCAATTATCAAATATGATGATACCTTCTTCGACTGGTTGTGACCACAGATGTTGATGGTCAATGATTATGCTTATGCCGGGTTGGATTTTCGAGGAGATCTGAACTTGGTCCTGCCCGAGGGTGCTCAGTGGGGTGAACTTGGTAAGAAGTACACATTTCTTTCTTTTTAAATATTTTTGTTAATTTTATCATATGCAAATGTTTTTTATATGTTCGTCCAAAGACTAAAAACAAAATTCATTTTTGATGACACAGATGTGGGACCTTACCGACCTCCTGGTACTTCTTCTATTCAGTGACGAGGAGAGGTGGAGCCAGTTCCACGATGGGACATCGAGGATTATGAAGCGGTGGAACAAAACCTAGAGGGTTTGACAACAGATATTCTAGACATGCCTCTTGGAAAGGTTCCACGACGTTATTAGCATCATACAGTAGGAGTGTCAGAGTCCATTGGCCGACTGCTTCGTAGGGTTGCTCGAGCAGTCGTGTGTTACCATGAACGTCATCCATGACGTCACTTTGTAGAAGCTATGAGCTTCAAATTTTGACATTTTGTTCCTCGGACAGAACTTTTTTGTAAAACTCTTTTGATCATTATATATACATACGACTTCTACCAGTTTATCTTGTGTTGTGGGAAAATTGATGTGATTGATTTATAAATGATCCAAATGTCTGTCTAATACATAGTTAGCCAATGCATCAGTTAATGTATTTAGACATCTAGGAATATGTTGATATTCAATATAATCAAAATAACATTCCAAGAGGTGAATTCGCAAATACACCCGTAACAAAGTAGGACTTCGAATATTATAGACATTACTTAACTATAGTACTACAAGTTGTGAATCGAGTCGCACAACCAAATGACAGATTCTGAGTGAGATAGAATCAATCAAGAATTCGATAATGACGCTATACTCTACAATATTGTTGGTCTTATGGTCAAGACACACACCTCGTAAGGAGACAAGTTCGTTTGTAGGGGCGTAAATTGACCATGTAGTGGAAGAAAGGTTCTGAGTACTATGGCTAGCGCCATCAGCGAAGCCAATGTAGGGTAGCGAAGACTCCAACATCTAGAAATCAAACACAACGTCACATAAGGGTAGAGACCTGATAATGACAAAAACAAGCTACAGTAACACATAAGAAGTATGATACAATAAAAATACAAGTACTCATGCACAGGTGATTTTATGCATAGTACTTCTTCAAGTACAACCCATTCCTGAGTTCACTCAAAGGGATACCATCGTAATCTACTAACTCATAAGCCCCTTTTTCCAAAACTCGTCGAACGATATAAGGACCTCGCCACATGGCTTCGAATTTTCCAGCTCCTAGCATATCTCGATCTTGTTCATAGAAGAGAACGAGATCTCCTTTGGAGAAAACGCGAGGCTTGACATGTTTGTCGTATTGGGCCTTGACACATTTTTTCTGAGCTTGTATGACTAGGGTAGCATCGCGTCGAGTTTCATCTAATCACATAAGATACAATAGACGTTCTTCCTCAGCAGAAGTGTTTGGTAGGATTTCAACAACTAGGTTTAAAGAGGGTATCTCACATTCAATCAAGAGAATGGCTTCCAAACCATAGACTAACCGGAAAGGTGTAAACCCAGTAGCAGACTTGACGGATGTCCCGTAAGCCCATAATGTCGAAAACAACATTGTGTGCCAACTTTTTTTGTGAATCCCTATCATTCGTCGGAGCATAGTTATGAGAACTTTGTTAATTGCTTCGACTTGGCCATTGGCTTGTGGGTAATATGGCGTTGATTTTTCATGGTGAAGACCCAACTTTTCAGTAAGTTCGGACATCATGAAGTTTCTAAAGTGGCTACCGTGATTAGTGATGATAGCCTAGAGAACACCAAAATGAGCTATGATGTGACTAAAAATGAATAATGTTGTGGTATTTCCAGTGTTGTCAAATTTCAACATTGCCTCAGCCCATTTCGTAAAGTAATTTATGGCTACAATAATGTATCCATGCCCCCCGGCCGAGTGAGGGTGACATGTCATGAAATCGATGCCCCATTTTGTAAAGGGACCAACGGAGACCACAGGGTGAAGAGGAGCGGGATGTGACCATATCTTGTTATTATAGGTCTAGCAAGCATGGCATTTTTGAATGGCGATTATGTAGTCGTTAAATAAAGAAGGCCAAAAATACCATGCTCGTAAGATCTTCTGGGCAGTAGCATACCCAGACATATGACCACCACATGCTCTAGAATGGTATTCATTCAGAGATTTCTCGGCTTCATCAAACGTTAGGTAGCATTGAAAAATAGAGTCAATCCCCTGACGATAAAGAGTATCCCCGAGGATAATATATTGACGGGCTTGGTAGCGTATTCGACGTCGGTCATTACTAGACAAAGTTGGTCGAAAAGTCTGGGTTTGGAGATATATGATGATAGCACCATAAAAAATATCATCAGTACTGAAGAGGAAAAGGGATTCATTGGGTAATGAATTAGTTGCAACATTTTCCGTTTCAAAATAGGGAAAGTCACATATCAACTCAGAAAACACTAAGGACTTCTTGGACTTGGCGTGTTCGAATTCCAAGTCAAACTCCTGGATTATCACAATCCATTTGGAGTATTTTCCCCCTAGAAATTGACATGTGAGAATGTGTTGCATAGGGTTGTAGTTAGAAATCACTGTAATCTTGTGTGAGAGGATATAGTGCCAGAAGTGTTGGACGGCTTGGATGGAAGCCAAGGCTAGTTTTTCGACATGTAAATACTTGATTTCAGTAGGCATTAGACTTCGACTCAAGTAGTAGATAACATGTTCGTCATTAGCATAATCCTCTTGGACGAGAACCATACCAATGGTGTAATCTGAGGCAACAAGGTAGATGAAATAATCACGACTGTAATCAAGGGGAAAGAGAAGCGGAGCACATGTTAGGGACAATTTCAAAGCTTCAAAAGTGTTGTTGGCGATGGTATCCCATACAAAATCAGACCCCTTTTTTAGGAGCTGCGTAAATCCACGAGTTATCTTGGCATAATTTGGAATAAAACGACAAAGAAAATTTTCTTTCCCTTGCAAACTTTGTAACTGGCGAAGTGTAGAAGAAGGAGGGAGATTAAGGATCAACTCAACCTTTAAAGGATCCACTCTGATCCCTTGACGTGAAACAATAAAGCCTAGAAGTCGGTCGGATTCCACGCAGAAAATGCACTTATGAGGATTCAAATGGATACAGTAAAACTGACAGCGAACGAAAATTGCTCGGAGGTGGGTTGGATGATCGACTCGGTGCATTGCGTGAGTGGGTAAATTATCCAAATATGGTTGAATGATGTGCTTGATATCATGGAAATCATAAGACATAGCATGTTGAAAAGTTGCACCAGCGTTCTTGAGACCAAAAGGGAGTTTCCGATAGGCAAAAGTGCCCCAAGGACAAATAGAAGCAGTCTTATGTTGATCCTCGAGAACAATGTTGATTTGATTCTACCCGGAGAAACCATCCATTAGAGAGAAGATTTCACTTCCGGCGCAATCGTCGACAATATGATCGACGAAAGGGGTAGGAAAGTTGTCTTTGGGACAATATTTGTTGATATCCCTATAATCAATGCATACACAAATTGTGCCTTGTTTCTTGTCGATGGGGACAATATTGGAAACCCAGTCAGTGAGAGCCACCAAGTAAATAAATCCATCTTTAAGAATTTTCTCAACTTCAAGCTTAATAGCAGTTGCTTTACATGGGTGAACGGGACAAAGGCATTGCTGGATGGGTTTAGTGTTGGGGTATGTCTTGATCTCATGTATCACAATATCAGGGTCGATACCCGGCATTTCTTCGTAGCTCCAAGTGAAGATGTCATGAAACTCTTTGAAAAGGGACGTGTAGGTGACAATTTCATTAGGGGAACACGAAGCTCTGATATGGATATTTTCGACAATTCTAGGCTTGACGGATATGTCGAGGGGAATAGTGGGTGAGATATTGCTTAAGTTCCCTTTGGAAAACACATTGTGTGTGGACTCGGGAATGGTTGAGATGATGACAATGGTCAACGGGGTCGATATCCGTTGGTAGTTCCCAATGGTATGTTTCTCCAGAAAGAGGATGCAATGATGATGTCCATCATCCCAAGGGGTGTCTTCCATGACAAACATGATCATTTCATCTATGGGAAAAATGACATGGAAGGGATATGGAGATAACTCACCAAGAGAGGGGGTAGAAGGGGTTGCTAATTGAATAGCATGATAGGCAGATTCAATCGGACTTAATGACATTTCATTGCCATAACAAAGATGGTCTCCAGGGTCAGGTACTATCCCTGGGTCGTGAGACGTAGGAATTTCATGAATCAAGGTGGAGATCATGTTGATGGAAGCAACAGACGAGCGTGGAACATCGGACGGTGGAATGGGGAAAGTACCCATTAACGAAGAATATTTGAGAAGGCCTACACCAACGTTCTCATAACACGGTGGGGTTTTAGAGATGAACGGTAGGTTGCTAGTACAGGTGTCGGAGTTAAAGAAGGCTAATTGGTCAATGGTGACTAACTTCCCTTGATGTGGGAAACGTACCACATGAAAAAGGGTCGACACAACTGCGTGCATAGAATCAATCGAGCTGCGGCCAAGCAGAAGATTGTAATCAAGAGGTGCGTTAAAGACTTTCACTTTGACTTGGACAATTTTTCCTGCTAACTTGATGGGCAACAAAGGAAGGACACCGTAGGGCTTAAAACCAGAGCCATTGAAGGCTTTGAGAGTATTCTGGGATTCTTTCAAAGAGGGAGAGCCAATGGCTTTCCAACAATTAAGAGACATGACAAATGTCGAGGCACCCTCATCGATAATGGTTCAGAAAATGTTTTTGTCAGAGACAATCACTTGGATCTGGAACGCGATTTGAGGGGGTAACCTTGGAATGTGATCTTCCAAGTCAAAAATTATTAAATTTTTATCCGTCAGGTCAATTCCACCGATAGCTTTCAACAGTGCCTTACATTGTGTGGGACAACTTTGAAGGACTTCGAGGGATGACATCGCAGAGGGTGCTTGGGCCAGATATTCAACAATGTTGTAGTTCTGGGAAGCACGAGTATGAGGATTGAAAGCTGATTTCCGAACGACGCCCTTTGGGGGGGGTCGAAGAACTATGTCGAAGCTCGGTCGTTCGAGATGAAAAGGACCATTGGTAGGTGGAATCGCGGGAGAGGGTTGTACCAAGGAAGGAGGTAGGTCATCAACCTTGTCTTTAGAGGGAGAATAATCTTTGGCTCGAGTGGTGAGTGCAATGTCATTCTTCTTTGAATCGCCAGTACACATCAATACATAGGATGTAGTAGAAGATGAGGGTTGGTCATGAATGACCAACTGAGCCTGTTGTTGAGACGGGAAGGGTTGGGACAAAATGGCCGAAGCAGGTGGTTTTGGAGCTCCTTGAAGGAACTTAGTGACCTCGGAACATCGTGGACAATCCTTCGTGTAGTGATCATCACCACAGATAAGACAAGGGTATCGAGGTTTGCACTTATCCCGATCGTCAACAGGTGTAGTTTTGGTTTGCTCTGCTTGAGAAGTGTTATTTTCCTCCTGATTCTTACCCCTTCCCCCTTTGGATTTGTTTTTACTGGCTGGGGTAGATTGAACTACATTTACCTCAGAAGTCTTGTCGGTGGGAGGGACAGGAGACGGAGAATTTTGAACATTAGAAGAAGCAGGTTTGGGGTTGGTGCTTGAGGCAGAATGTGGTTGGGCCTGGAAAGTGCCAATCACACCATCGGCTTCATGCGAAGAAGTTGGAGTATTTGAAGTGGCGGAAGTGGAAGGATGAGGTAAGTCAAGTAGTAAGTCATAAAGGGTACCCGTTTGTGAGTAAACGAGGTCAAGGTATTGAGCATGACTTATGGGCTTCTCTTCCATGACTACTCCACCCATGGTGATGTCACGACCGATGTCATTCACAAATAATTTGGTGAACCACTCTGCTAGCAACTGATCTGGGAGCTTGATTTTAATGAGACGTCGTCTCCGTCACCACTCATCAATGTGATCCGATATATGAGTGGCTTTGTTTTGTTTGAAATAACTCAAAATCTCCATCCCCGTTTCATAACAAATCAATAACTGGTAGTGAGTGAGGAAATCCATAGCTAGGGTGTTGAAGTCAGCGAAGAAACCATGTGGTAATTCTATATACCACTTCACAGCAGAACCTGTTAGGGTTCGTTGAAAAAGACGTAAACGAATAGAGTCATCCATTAACGAGTTGGATGAACACCAGAGGTGAAAAGTCATGACATGATTGTTCAGGTCCTCTCCCACTTTTCCATCGAATTTAGGGATGTCTGATGGTAGCTTGGCTGGTATAGCAGGCCATTGGGGAGAGTGACGAATTGGATCATTTAAAATCCTTGACAAATCTAGAAGATCCAAAGTGGCCAAGAAGGGTAACTGTTGATTCACCTGCGGGTACTGGTGGCTTTGGGGAGGAAGCCCCATCAGAAAACTAGTAGGACCATAAGCAGTCTGCATATAATGTGAAGACCCAGGTAGATTCGGTGGTGGTTGGAGAGGATAGTAGCTCATGGGATTGTATCCTTGAACAGGGACATGAGTTTGAGCATTCGAACCCAAATAAGATTGGGTGTACCCGGATATGGTTGGCCTATATTAGGGGGTATAACGGATGCATCTAGAAACTGTTTCCCCCCAGTCGATTGAGGAGGATGTTGTATTAGATGATTCCAATACTGGGCCAAGGATGGAGGTATGTTTTGTCCATAAGTTGGGGTCGGTCCTCCTATCAAAGTTGGTGTTCCAATTGGGGGGAGCGTTCCAATTGGGATTTGCATTCCAGTAGGAATTTTCCCGCTGAGAGGAGGTTGAGTCATACCACCTTGGTGAAATTGTCCACCGACGGGAATCTGGTAATTTGGTGTGAATGACGGAATAGTGCCACTAGGATTTAGACTGCCAGTGGAGGACAAGAATGGTCCTCCAAAAGGAATTGAGGGAGTGTCGGAATAAAACTAGGAAGAGAGTGTGCAGAAGAAGAGGGACCACCAGGAGAGCCAGATAGAGTTTGTGGAGGAGTTGAAATGGAAGCATTCAACACTCGGTATCTGAGTGGTAGTGTGGGGGTGATACTGGGCATGAGCAGTGTGTCGATGGGGGCTTGGCTAACCGCAATAATCCCGGTGTGAACACTCATAGTATCTGTGTGATGGGCCATTTCAATAGGGATGGTCAATATGTGGTCAAATCGTGAGGTGTATGTACCAGAAAAGTAATAGGCGATAGTAAACGGTACTGTCTCTGGGGTAGAGATTTAAGAAATCATAGGTGAGATGATGGTTTCAATGCCTAATACTGCACCAAAAAGGTCCCGTCTAAAAATGCCCGTAGACCAAAAAGGATCTTGGCCTTCTATGCTTGGAAAGGGTCCAACCGGTGATCCAAAAGACACAACAACTAAGTCTCTAAAATAATTCAGTCACATAAACAGTCGCTCAGAATCAGGGTGAAGTCGAAAGTCCTCTCGAGTATTGGTAATTCAGAAATGTTCTAGAGAGTCAGTTCATTCCACTTGTGGCGTGGTGACGTCTTGGACTTCACTCCGCTAAGGAAAGCCCTCAGGTGAGCTTGTAGGCAGGGGTTGAGAACCTTCCAGATTCTCTGGAGATAAACCCTTCATTCTACGTGAACGACGTGGAGGAGATATTATGAATGAGTGACAAACTTATGGAGAAAATCGTATGGTCAACTTTGGCAAACAAACAACACGCGCTAGTAAACAAAATCTAGGAAACAATACCAAGCAAACAAGACCTTCTAATTCTGAAGTTACTGGTTGGTGATGAAATCCAACGTCACAAAAATGAGACGAGAAGTTGGGCTAGGGTGGAAAAGTTACACTGATGACTTGCTTAACGGACTTACACCCTGGTGCAAGCTCCCACACATAATCGTGGGTATACCCTCCAAGGAGCCCGAGTGAGTTTGGCCAATGTCGATTCCAGGTACCATGAAGACTTTCCCCTTCATAGTCACCTTGTGTAATACCCTAGAAAGATAGGCCACTAAGGTTACCACTGACAACAATAAAGCCTGGGGGGATAGTCGACAGTCTGATCCACACGCAAGGCCAGGGTATATAGCCCGAAATAAACTCAAAAGGCTTCCACTCATCATTGTGGGTATACCTCCAAGTGACCCCCGTAATACGTGCAATCTCTACACCAATATCAACAAAGCAAGGTGAGTAACTCTATCAATATAAATGCGACCTCGTGTTTGACCCTTGTGTGAGAAGGGCTTCCGAGGACAAGATGTTGTAAATGGAATTTGACACTCCTTAACACAAGATGTTGTTGTGTGTTTTGTGCTTTGAAGAGTGTATATCTCTTCCTATTCCAAAGTGCTAGCCTAGCTAAAT
>JZKD02S2105771.1:1148332-1170811 GCA_000966675.3 Picea glauca
TCCATCCTTTCCAACCAGATAACCCAAGTACTCTACTTCTGAGGCGCCAAAGAACATTTAGATTGTTTCAGGAAAATTTGGTGTTGAGAGAGTAGATGGAGAACTCGATCCACATGAGAAAGATGGTCTATCCATATTTTGTTATATATGAGGATATCATCAAATAAAACTAAGATAAAATGATTGAGAAAAGGATGGAAGAAATGATTCATGAGTCTTTGGAAGGTGGAGGGGGAATTACGCAAGCCAAAGGGCATGACCAAAAAACTCATAGTGGCCCTCATGAGTTCTAAAGGCAATCTTGGGAATGTCTGCCTCTTTCATATGTATCTAGTGGTAGCTCGAATCAAGATCAAGTTTAGTAAAGAATTGGGCACCACTCAATTCATCCAGGAGTTCATCAATGACAGGAATGGGAAATTTGTCTTTAATGGTAATTTTGTTGAGGGCACGGATGTCAGGACACATTCACCAAGAACCTTATTTATTCAGGACCATGACCACAAGAGAAGAGTAGTAGTTCGTACTAGGGAAGATAACACCTGCATTAAGGAGTTCCTGCACCATTTTCTCAATTTCATTTTTTGTGGAAAAAGGGTGACGATACGAACATATATTGGGAGGAAGGCTTTCGGGTACAAGGGGAATGGAATGATCATGAAAACCACGGGAAGGAGGGTGTCCCTGGGGAGTGTAAAAGATCACTTGATGTTTAGAAAGGATGGCTTGGAGGTCATGCGGCACCTAGGGTGTCTTTGTTGCTTGTGTGGCATGGAGTTGGGCAATATCACCAGAATGACCTTTTTTGAGCAGCTTTTCTATGCGATGGGAACTAATGATCTCATGTGAACTAACGATGATTCCTTGGAAATTACATTGGTGGCCCTCCTGGTCAAATTTCATGGTTAATTCCTTAAAATCTATGGAATGGGACCCAAAGTCCTTAGCCAGTCTGCACCAAACACAATGTCACAACCACCCATGTCGATAGTAAACATATGAGATTTCAGGTGGTAGTCACCAATTTGGAGACAAACATTTTCACAACGCCCTCCACATTTCATGGAGCCACCATTGACAATCATGATTTGGAAATTATTGATGGCATGGATGTAGCAATGAGTTTCTTAGGCAATGCAGCAATGAATAAAATTACGGGTGCTTCCATTATCAACCAGAATGATGACCTTCTGATGCTTGATGTAACCGATTAGCTTGAGGGTTTGGGGAGAGGAGAATCCAGTGAGATAATTGAGGGAAATGACTGGTTCTACTTTGGAAGGGTCTGAGGGAGGGGTTATGTCAGTGGTTTCAAGTGACGCAGACACAAGGGGAGTTTCAACATCCTCTTCTGAAATATCCTCGAAAATGGCCATAAAAAGATTTTTTTCCTTACCCTTGTGGCCCGGGAAATATTTGTCATCACAATTATAACAAAGGCCTTTAAGTTGGCATTCAACGATTTTAGCCCTGGTCAATTTTTGGATCTTTAGTGGAGCAGAGGGAGTAGTGGGATTTACTAGTTTAGGGTAAGGGATAAAGGAGGGTTTCTGGTTTTGAGAAGATACAATATGTTGTGCTTCTTTATCTTTTTTATTAGCCTCCACCCAACTCTGAGGCTAAGCCATGAGGACATGGGCCCAAATCTCATCCTTGAGGCCACTAATAAAACAATCTCGGAAAAAGGCATCAGACATGCCATCTGCCCAAAAATCCAGGCGCTCAAAGGCAGCTATAAAGTCTTCCACTGTTCCTGATTGTTTCAACTTTCTCAAACGTCCCAAATGGTTGGTGTTAGTGTCAAAGCCTTCATAAATCTCTTCCACAAAGTGTGTCCAAGCAGTATACCCTTGACGAGAATGTTTTCTCCATTGCCAACGTTCTTGATCTAGATGGAGAAAACCATATCGGAGTTTGGCCAAGTCATATCTAATGCCTTATAAAGATAAATAATGTTCCATTTGTGTTACCCAACCAGTGGGGTCCTAGCCATAAAATTTGGTCACATCCACCTGCAGAAGGCGTAGGTCACATTGAAAGTGATGGTGCTGAAAGTTGTGGGAATGAGAGGAATGTTCACCTTCAGTATGTGGAGGTGAATCAGAGGAAGGGTTATCTGTAGGGATATGCATCTTGGTGCAGAGTGTTGAAAGGACAGATTCAAGCTGAGTGTCAGGTCTTGTTTGATTTCCTCCATTGAGGACTGCATGTTTGTATTGATGGCGGCAACATTGGCACTGACTTGTTTCACTTCTTATTGGGTCTTGGTGAGACTATATTGTAAGGTATTGAAGCAAGCTTCCAAGTCTTGGCTATGGGTATGGCCCATGAGGACGAGGGAACCGAAAAGGGGCAAGTGGGGTCAAAAATTTTGCCAAAAAATGATATGTATGAATGTGATAAGGGAGACAAGATGAATCCAATGGAATAGGTCTCAAATAATGGTGAAACAATTTCCAATTTTTTTTTTTAATATATACCTATGGAGTTATATTCCGGTCTGAATAATACTGTGGTGATGAAATGCCCAAATTCAAGGACAATACTTCATGACGAATACATTCATCAATATCTTAGGCAATGAATGTGCTAGAGAATTCATCTTTGGGGAAGGCCTAGTTGAGGTTATAAAAGTTAGTATGAGCCATGTTATTTCATTTCTTCTTATTGAAGGGGACAATACAGGATGCCCAGTATGTGCAAGTGATGTGGTAAATTCCACTAATTGTCTACAATTTGCCAATTTCTTCATTAACGGTTGGGAAATTTTGTGGGTGAATAGGTTGTTGTTTCTATCAAATATGTTGTGCATAAGGCTCTATTTCAATGTAGTTTTCGATGCTACTATGGTCCATGAACAATATTGTAACGACCCCGTCATTACGACTACAAGCGACGCAATTTTTTTTCCAATAGGAAGGCAATAAAGGACAACGAGTAAATGACAGAACTTGGTGATGAACGCAACTTACACATTCAGGAAACAAAAAACTAGCGACCCCGCACAATAGAAAACCATGCAATCATATGAACATGTGACACACAAAAATCCAATCAATTCAACCCAATAGCTTCGACGACTAGTGACTAGAACCTTTATGGCAAGTGAGAATAATCCCAAAGTTACAGAACAAGGTACCAAAATTCAATTAAAACAACCTCTTTTCCCTACACGAGAGGAGCATGACCCGGCCAAGTTTTGTAGGTTCTTCTCTATCAACGCACGTATTGATCAGGTCCTAAGGAATCATGTTGCCACAATGCATTAAATGCAAGTAACTAAGGCGCCAACTCAAATAGTCCTAAGCCTTTAAATCAAGACACAAAGGCCCCGCCAGAAGTCCAAACTTAATCGTCATACCTAAAATGAATCTATAGATGATAAAACCCTAATCTATTATGTTATTTTTCGACGTCGGGTAACCACATTCAATACTTTTAATTGCGCAAGGTCCAATTATAAGAGACACAAGACAATTCCCAATGACATGTGAAACTTGAAAATGGGTGCACGCAATGTCAAAAATTAATCATAGCTTAGAAGCAATAAATATAAATAAGGGAAGCGATCACCTAAGACCACACATGAGTGGCAAAATGGAATTCTAGGAAAGCAACGGTCTCGCTTCAATAATTCGAAGTGGTAGAAGGGTGCGACAACATGACCTCCGGTAAGTTGACCCTAAACTAGAGACTTTGACTGGCTCTAACAAGGTTGTCTGTAAAATAAAGTTGCAAAAGATACAAGGGATCCTTATCCCTAGTGAAGTCAAGGAAACCACTATGATACAACCATATCAACTTCTACATCTCTAAGAAACATTTATATCCTCAAAACGCAATCTATATTATGATATATTTTATGATAATTCCAATTGATATATAAGGTTTTGTATCAGATTCATGCTTACCCACAACATATAATGTGGAAAAAGATAACCCTTTTAAATCTACTTGCACATACATGAAACTTAACGTTTTGAACTGCTATATCAATAATTAAAGAAATTGTTGTAATATACAATTAAGAACTACTTTAATAAGTGTTTAAAGAACTGTTGTGATAAACAATTAGTAATTAAAGAAAAGGTTATAAACAATCAAGAAACGATTATAATAAACAAATGAAGGAACTGCGTTAATAACATTTAAAGAACTGCTGTACCATACCCAATCTATTGAGTAGTAAACTATAGAAACACTGTCCATGAGTTATATGTTATAGTTTTTGTTAAGGGTATGATATGGCTAAGATTGATAATGATAAAAGAAAATCACATTGCAAAAAAAATCGTTGGAATAATAACTGCATTTTAAAGGAAAATCATGGAGTCCAACATGATATGGCGATGTCATCATATCTTTGTCAACGATCAATTCGTTGTCCTGTGGCAAGTTATTGATACATATATTTCTAAAATGTAGTGATAAATAAATGGATAAAGTTGCTGACATTGTTGGGTAAACACGGAGGGATCCGCCCAAAAAATCGTGGTGTAGAATCATTGTATTCTGCCAAGAAAATCGTGACAGGGAGGCTAGGTGATATGCCAAGTAAAACATAGAATTTTCATCAAACGCTGACATAAATAAAGTGCAGATGTATATATACCAGCACACAACCATATTATCAAAGAAAAACGCTGACTTACCCACCAAAAACGTAGACATAAATTACACACCCATTGATTAATTAATTCGCTTTCAATATCAATGAGTTGGTTGTCAATTGCTATTCAACATAAGATCGTTGTTTGTATTAGGGGTTGACCCACTCGCTGTCTAATACACCATTGTCTTGTAATCAAGGGAACAACCATATTTCTAACTAATAAAAGGAAAATAGCTATCATAAAGTTGTTATGTGAGATCGCTCACAATGTATCAAACGCAGTCAAAATCAATGTATTAATGTATCAATGTATCAGAATAAATATATCAAATCACAATCCAAATCGTTCTTGATGCATCGATGTGCAAAATTGTTGTCAATGCATCAATGTGCCAAGGTATCAATCAAGGTATCCAAATTGCAGTTTAAAATCGTTGTCAAAGGTATCAATGTATCAATGCATCAAATCGTTGTCAATGTATGTTGTCTAGAAAATGCAGTCATAAAATTGCTCAATTAAAAAGGTTGCTATCAATAAATATAAATCACAGTCACTAAATGTAAGTCGCAATAAATCGCAGTCACTAAGTTACAGTCAATATGTTAATGAAATCACAGTGAATAAGTAGAAATAAATCACAGTCAACATGTAAATCACTGTCATACCAAATTCACTGTCTCTTATTAATTCTATGTCTAACAATTATATGATGTTCATTAATACAAGAATTTCTATGTAACATGCCAGAAAAATGCCCAGGAATAAAATTGTGGTCAACAATAAAATTTAAGGGGATTCGCTGAGTGAATTTATGGGTAGGATGGAGATAATATCTAGAACTGAAAACGCAGACATAAGTGGTTTAATGCATAGATATACATTCACACGGGAAAACGTAGAGGGTAACCTCTTAGAAGAGAATTAATCAAGGAAGAAAAATCAGTCAAAAGAAGGTGCAAGACCGATCTCTCAGCCATGAATCAATCAATGCAAAAAAATCAATCACAAGAAGGCGCAAGACCAATCACTCAACCATGAATCAATCAACATGGGTAGGCAGTTGGGCATAAACATCCTTCGCTCATCATCCACACATAGAAAAGCAGGGCATTAGGATCTATAGGTATATCAACACCGAAGTGACAACCATTGATCCGACTCCTGGCCGACTGCTCAGGCATGGACTGTTGATCTAGGGATGAGGACGAAAGATAAAGCACAAACGCTTCAATTAATCAATAAAACAAACATAACAATCATAGGAATAAAGGATCGGTGGTCTAGTAGATCAAATCAATGCATCGAGCGTAAAGCTATGATGATTTTAAGTTCTTGATTAAAGAAGCTAAGTAAAACACTTTTCTTCACACATTAGAAGTACATAAATGAAAGCGTAAGATCAATAGTAATCTACCATGCAAAATAAAATCATGCATACCATAGCCCAAGTTGATAGCTCTGATTCATTATCCTGCATGCTCCATGCAGCTCCTGCTTGTCGACCGATGTGACTTCACCAGTACCTCCCAGCCAATGCTAGGGGTACTCTTCTTCCCCCTTATCCCCCCGAGCCGAAAAGGGGCACACACACTAACCAAAGAACAACTATCTCCCAGCTCGCCTCGCAAGGCCGAGCTACAACTCGTCACTGAGCTGGGTATCCCAACTCCCACAGGATAAGTCAGTCAAGTCAAAAATGTTGCAGTGTAACATTACACATCAAGCAGAGATCCATAATCCTCCTCCTCCATCCTTTATATAGATTGAATAATTGATTTCTTTCCCAAATTCACATTTTAATTTAATTTTCAATAGATTAATTCAAAAAAATCCTCCCCCGTACACATGTCACACATCCTCTTAGTTGCACCAGACATTAATTATTAATTAATTATTTAATCATATTTCCCTCACCCACCTAAAAGCATTCCTAGAATCGCTCCTAGGTGTTGCCATATTCCCTTACACATTTTAATGACTTACACCCTTACTAAATTCCTAGTTGAGTTCAATTTAGAAAGTTCTTAAAGGCAAGATTCCTTACTAAGTTAGTCATTCTTTTTTTTCCCTTATGTTTCCCTTTTTCTTTATGTTTCCCCCTTTGTCCTTTAATTTCCCATTTTTTTTTAAGTTTCCCTCTTTCTCCCTTAGTTTCCCAATTCTTTTTAAGTTTCCCTCTTTTCCCTTTTTATCTAAAACTCAGATTAGCAAGTGTAGAAAATTACCTTTTTCCCCTTTTTCTTTTTTATTAATAAATTTTAATTAGCATATGTAACAAAACAATCATTTCCCTTTTTAAATTTTAATCCCTCAATATAATTTGATTTTAATAAATTATTTGAATTTCTTACCCCCTTTTCGTCACATGTTTAATGATGATTAATATTATTTTTTATTTTTTTACCACAAGTATAACTTAGACCTAGATTTTAATTTTTGAGGTTGGGCGACATTTTATTGGGGAAGTTTTTTTTAAATCTTTCTTATCACATTGTTCGTTCTAAGGCCATATAGGTTTATTCACTTATTAGTTAACAATGTGATGTGCCCTTCAGGATGCACTAGGTGCTCCAAGGGTGTCACTCGCCTCATCCTCTTTCCCTTACGCGACGTGCCCTTCAGGATGCAGTACGTGCTCCAAGGGTGCCACCCGCCTCCTTGTGTTTTCTTGTGTGACGTGTCGTTCAGGATGCACTATATGCTCCAAGGGTGCCACCCACCTCTGGAATGACTTGGTAGACATCATAAACCCCTAGAGTCAACACTTCTCCAGGTGATCTTGTGGGAGACTAAGGGACTCTAAGGAATAAGGCCCCTACCTTGTTGCATGCCCATTAGAATCATCGTGAGTGATTGTCGCACTCTTCCCTCATGGAATTGCCAGTATTCTCGAACTAGGTAATCATTAACCTACAGGTTGAGCCACGATGAGAGTGTTACTAGGTTGTTGCAGGGCTACTGTCCACACCTCTCCCTCAACATCTTTGGTTGTCATGCATGACCCCTATACTCCACATGTGATTCTGGTTGGCAAGATATCGTCAGCCTGCATCATCAATGAATCATGTAAGAAATAAAGAATAGTCATCATAACATCTAATCATATGTGCATATGTCATATCAATAATAATCAAACCCCAATAGTCCACTCCCTGACTCAATCCAGAGTCCAAGGGGTTTCATCAATGCCTCTGCATCCTCGAGGTCCACAGTCCTGCACACTCAAGAGAATCGATTCAAATATACATAAATATGAATTTGAATTACATACCATAGGCTTGTCACAAGGATAGTACAATATTCTATGTTTGCAAACCCTTTCTAGGTAAAACCAAGAAAATCCTATCTCACATCAAGAAGATCCAACAATAATGCATCATAGAAGCATGGCCTCTAAGGTAAGACATATCCTCGTCTTCTTCACTTAAACAAGTACAACCTAGGGTTTCACATAAAAATCTTGATCTCCAAATATCTAAGGGATGAAACACTAACTCTAGTCTTCAATATGCTCCAATAAGCTCAAGAAAAATTTATTGACTCAAACAGTGCATATGAAGATCCAAGAGAGTGAGGAGAAGCAATGGGTTTCTCTTTGTCACATCTCTACACAATACTAAATGAAAATGAATGAACCAATGCAGGAATCTCTCCTTTATCCATATAATTGATCAGTAAGGGAAGAAAACAATATATTTGTGGTCCAATTCCCTTACAAGAAACCTATGATAATCACATGTAGGCTCACACATGTGGAACACTACACTCAAAAGGTACACATTTCAAGCTCCATGATGATGATATCCACAAGAAAGTTTCCAAATATAAAGGTGCTCAAAAGAATATTTATATCCTACTAAACCATATACTCCACTAAGTCCACTCTCCCCACATGAACAATGTTTCAACTTGGGTGTGCTAGAGCCAACTCCAAGCCTAAATGAAATAATCAAATATACCATATGATATCTAGGTCATAATTCGATCCTTAGGTATGAAAAACACTCCTTCTAAGTAGAGTGTTATCTAACAAAGAAAGTATATCCATGTTTCCATCACATAAAATGTCACCCAATGAAAATTAATGTCGGGTTTCCATGTCACGATAGGATATCTATGATCCTTGGCATTCAATATACTGGAAACGTTCTGAATCGGCCCTTCAGTTCCATTTGAAGGCTATAAATGGGCCAATTCCATTTACTTTATATTGAGTCTGCATCCCTTTTTCCTTTAAATCTGAACACAGTGTTCAGCCCCCAAGATCTTCCCTTATTTGATTGAGAACTTCATTGTCTCTCTTCTATGAGCTTGCCTTCAGTGGAAGATTGAAGTGTTGGAGGCCCAGCTGGAAGGAACTTATTTTCTCGGTTCTGAACCGTGCCGACACGGAAGTATGTAACATTTTCATTCTTGTTGATCATATATTAATAGAAATTCTCTTTTCTCCTCCAATTGATATCTTGCAAATATTTGAATTATGATTCCATGGGCGTATTTGTCATTTTTATTAAGAGATTATGTTATTGAATGTGCTAACATCATTTATTATCACCATATTCTTGATGTGCTTGACTGTTGAGGACTATTTGCAGGTATATTGCTTTGGGTCAAGTTCTCTATGGTGGACTTCATCGAACATTTGGACGATGTAGGCCTTTTATCTTGTCTTTATAGCATATTTGTTTGGATAGCATACTTGAGAATAGAGTTTATTTCTGTAGTCATTTCCATCTTTTGTGGTTTACCCTAGCCATAGAGAGATTTGAAGAACATCATTGAGTGTTTGTCCAACTCCAACCCTACAAACAATTATCCCTTAAGCAACAAGGGAAGAACAAATTGACCCAAAAAATCTATGGATCCTTTCAAATTAACAAAAACATTAGCCAAGTAGCTTATTGATTGGAGTTTCCATAAAATTGTCGCATCCACAAATTATTCCACATTTCATGTATCAAAAAAATGCTTGGGCAAGCTCAACCAGTGCAAACAAAAATATTTGAATTCAATGACAAAGGAAAAATTATTTTATAACCAGAAGGTATTCTTGTCACGAAGAAAATTGTCACTTTATATAATTTACATTTGACGGCTGACTTGACAATTTTCACTTTATTAGAATTTACATTTGCCAAAATAGGGGTCGAGTTGACAATTTGACTTTATTTTACAATAAAGGCCACAATAGGGCCGTATTTACAAGTACAACATAATAATATTTTTTTTATGGTTTTTGCATGATCGAATACATTAGGAGAATATCTTCCACAGCCACACATTGTTCAACACTCTCTCTTAGCTAGGAAGGTATTCTTTGAGAATAATCTGCTTTTTCATGTCTATACACTTCGGCCATTGTCTTGTTTATTTTCATGAATCTATATATCATAAGAAGTTATGCACTTTCACTAGCCTTTTGTACCAGGGTAACATACCAACCTGCGTTGTAGTACCAACCTATGTTGGGGTAGCATACCATCCTTTGTTGGAGTACCAACCTATGTTGGGGTAGAATACCATTCTACATTGGAGTACCAACCTGTGTTGGGGTATCATACCAGCATGTGTTGGAGTATCAACCTGCGTTGGGGTAGTATACCAGCCTACGTTGGTGTACCGACCTGCGGTGGGGTAGAATACCGGCCTGCATTGGGGTACCAACCTGTGTTGGGGTAGCAGACCAACATGTGTTGGGGTACCAACCTACGCTAGGGTAGCATACCAGCCTGTGTTAGATTACCAACCTGCACTAAGGTAGCATACTAGCCTACGTTGAAGTACCAAACTAGGCTTGGGTAGCATGCCAGTCTGCATTGGAATACAAACATACACTCGGGTAGCATATGAGCATGTATTGGGGTACCAACGTGTACTGGGGTAGCATACCAGCCTGCATTGGAGTATGAACCTGCACTGGAGTAGCTTCTACTACTAGGGATCTCATCACTTCCCTTTATTGGGGATCACATCTCACTACGGGAGTAAACAATCATTTCTCACTAGTGGAGAAGTCTTTCTGGACCACTACAAGCTTGTCTCTAAAATACTCAAAATTGACTCTCGATGGGGGCTTGGTTAATACATCTACCACATATTTGTCGATGGAAATATACTATATATTTACTGCTCCCTTATTTACCATGTCCTAGACATAGTGGTACTTGATCTCAATGTGTTTTTACTTGTCATGAAACACAGGGTTCTCTCACAACTTCATACAACTTTGGTTATCAAATATAATGCAAATCACCTTTAATTCAATATCAAATAGCCTTGCAAGCAACTTTATAGGTCATGCTAATTCTTTGTTAGATGAGCACGCTGCATTATATTATGTTGTGGGCGGACTGAGTGGCACATCATAGGTGATCCTAGACTGAATCAACACCCAAATGTACTTTTTCGATCTACTACACTACCAACCTGCCCAGAACAAGAAAACAATAAATAACTTTTGAAGATATGGATCTAGACCTTATGAGATATTTTTGTTGAACCAAGATAAATTTATTTGACATGGACTGCAACAGTTGCAACCAAATGTCGAGATCTATAGTTTAAGAGGAAACCCTAATTTTTCAAATTTTGAATTTTTGAATTATTGTTTAGGGAAGTGATGCGCCTTGCCTACGAGAGTTCCTAGGTGATCTTAGATTTACCAACATCCTCAAAAAATAGGTAAAAAATCACTCTTAGGTTTAGGAAAAAACCATAATTTTGCAGCAACTCCAACACTAAAAACTAGATCTCGGAGAGGGTGCGTTGAGGCTAGGAAAGAATTCTTAAACTATGAATTGGTCTCTTTCAGACCCACTCTGATACCATGTTGAAAATTTACTTATGAAACTAACAATTACAATTCATCTTTTCTTATTACAATTATTTAGGACATTAACTGCATATACAAGATCACTGGAAGAGAGACAATCACAGAAACAAGATAGACACAAACATTATCCTTGGAAACCATCTAGGGGAAGAAAACCCAACAACTTATTTTAAATAGATTCTTCAACCAAGAACATTGCCAAGACAAAAAACAAATAGACCTTTGCGGTGTCTCCCTCTCTCTCCAAAACTTGTGCACCTTTTCTCTCTCTTGTGCTTGAGTGAGATTGAGTGTATAAAAGAGGCATCTATCCTCTCTATTTATACACAAATGTCTTTTCCTTCTCTTCAAAACTTGTGCACCTTTTCTCTCTCTTGTGCTTGAGTGAGATGAGTGTATAAAAGAGGCGTCTATCCTCTCTATTTATACACAAATGCCTTTCCCTTTTAACTACCAGGTCCAACTTGGCAATTGTCAGTTAATTACATTTTACATTTTCCACAATAGGGGTCGACTTGACAGTTTGACTTTATTTTACAATAAAGGCCACAATGGGGCCGAATTTACAAGTAGAACATAATAATATTATTTTTAGCAGTTTGACTTTATTTTACAATAAAGGCCACAATGGGGCCGAATTTACAAGTACAACATAATAATATTATTTTTAGCAGCTACGCATTCTTCAACATTGGCAATTAAAACTAATCATTAATTTCATCTTTCTTTTATATAATTATTATAATTTTCAGAAATAATTTAGCATACAACATTCTAATTTTAGAAGTTAATGTTAACTTCACACCTATATAGACATTTTTTTATTTAACACGTCTCCTTTCAATTTTATTAACAATTTTACTTTATAGAATAAATAATAATTGGTTGACCATTTATTTCAAAGAATTTTGTTGCCTTATATTGTAACAAGAGGTTGTCATTATTTTTTTGTTTTTGTATAATTTTATTGCTATTATAAATATGTTTTAAGTAATTTTAATGAGTAATGCTCCACCACTTCCCCTGCAACATGAGTTTTAGGAACATAGGCTAATGCAATTTTGGTATTGGTATAAGAATCTTCACTTGTTTTTATGTATGTGGTTAAGGTACATGCTATTAAAAAGTACATGATGTCACTAGATATCTCTTTTGTATTTCTTTCTTATATGATATTTAAAACAAATTTTTTGGTCTTGCAACAAATCTTCCTCCTACATAAGAAAATTTACAGTCACTCACAACTCATAGTTAGTGATAATTTTCCTTAAGATACATTAAAAAGTAATAAAAAATTATTTACATTAAAATGTTAAAAGAATATAAATAAACTTTAGATTATAAAAAATGCAAATCTACCTTAAAATAAAATTTTAATTTATAGTTAACAAGTTTACCAGAATAAGTCACTCACTTTGAATTCACACTAGTGTTTTTCTTGACCTCAAAATGAAGTATATGGATGTCCATAAAAGTTGTCGTCTCTCTATGCAATCACTCCTCTCTCTGTGCAAGTAGTCCCATGATAGGTACTGAGCATATGGATGCCCATATGTCTATGATAGGTACTAAGCATATGGATGTCCATAAAATCTAAATTTGTCTTCTCTATGTGCAAGCAGTGCCATGATAACTTTCTGATAAGTATTGAGCATAAAAATTACTAAGAACTGGTGTTGCAAGAAGTGCCATGATAAGTTTCTGATAGGTACTGAGCATAAAATTACTTTAGAATTGGTGTTGACAAGTACATGAATTGGTGTTGACAAGTACATGTAGTTAGTTGTCAAATGGGTATTCCGAGGATTCAAATAACTACATAGATTAGTTAAACTAGATCTTATGATAAACTATCCAAAACTTTTCCGTTGACAAAAATATTGACAAATATTCTTGTGTTGTAGCATATGCAAACTTAATTTTCTTCAAATCTACTCGTCAGTTTTTAGTTTATATGATAATGATATTTTGAATGTCAAAGTATTCCATTATACTCTTTTGCATATCTTATATATTCAAAATATGAGAATAACAATGGCTGGCAGAAAACAAACAGTAATTACAATTTAAAACTATCAAAATTATCACATCTATTAACTTTTATGTAAAACAAGAAGACATTTTTCTTCTACAAAGTGTAACTTTTGAACCTTGTTTCTATATGTAGATTATTAGAAAAATAAAATATTAAGAGCAAAAATAGATTATATCCTTATTTAGAGAGGAAATGATAGTTTATAATAGTAATAGGTATTTGTAAAACGTTTTTAAAGGGCTCCTGGTTGAACAAAACATTAAGAAAGTTATATATAGAGAAACACGTAGATCCATTTTAACCACTGATCTATCTAAGATGGATCAAATGTGGCAAACTTTTTCTCAAGTTTTTCAATCTATATGGGTACTTGATAGATTCACTATCGATATCCGGTGAGGAATGGTTGGTTCTGTAGATTTAAATAATCGACTTTGTATAATGAGAGTGCCCCGGGTTTTCCAGCATGCAGAACCCATTTATGCATTTAGAAATGAAACTTAAACATAAAAAAATAGTGATTTTGTCCATTTTTACATGGCAGGATTGTGGACAATAATAATAATTTATTCAATTAAAATTAACATATCGATTTTAAATTAAACAATAATAATAATGTTTTTCAAAAATTATCTAAAGAACCACATTATTCTCAATTGATTGTCAACTTTTCGGATCCACAACAGGATCCATCTTCAGGACATAAAAGCCTGAGGAAAATTACAAGAGAAGAACCCTAATAAATAATAAAAAATAAAGCAGAGTGGAGGAAACCTAAAGTCTGTTATGTGAAACCCTAGGTTTTAATGAAATTTTAATAATAAGCAGTCGACCATTTCGGATACACAACAGGGTCCATCTTCAAGACATAAAAGCCTGAGGAAAATAACAAGAGAAGAACCCTAATAAATAATAAAAAATGAAGTGGAGTGGAGGAAACCTAAAGTCGACTATGTGAAACCCTAGGTTTTAATAAAATTTTAATAATAAACAAATTGATAATACTATGGTTCTTTCGATAATTTTTGAAAAACAAAACTCTCACCACAGAAATTTAAATTATCAAATAATAATAATATTAAAATTAAAAAATCTAATATTCACTTAAAATTAAAACTAATATTTTCAATCCCCAGATGGGGTGCCACGCGGAGCAAGGTGGGCACGTGGAGAAGCACCAGGAGGGGCCATTAATGGTGGCCAACCACCCTCATATCCCCGCTAGTTATGAGGGGCATCACTTCAGTCGACCTCCACCTTTTGACGGGGCCTCTCACTTGCGCGAATAGGCCAGCCAGCGAGAGCATTAAACCCTCGGCCTTAATGGCTACAGCCACCATTTTCGCCCTTATCAACCTTCTTAGCAGCCTTAGGATGCATTTGCAGCTCACAGAGCCGAGCAAGAATAGATGTGCAGGGGAAGTTCTGGCTCTCGTCCTCATTCTCATCATGCCACGAGCTAGAGGAAGACCCCACGGAGGAGCAGGGTGGTACGTGACCGACTCTCAGTGGAAAAGGCATAAACGATTCAAGCGAGCTCTGGTTCTTGCCAAGAAAAAGAGACCCAGGGAGGCCGCAACAGCAAACTCGCCCCCCAGAACATATGTTGAGGAAATTCCTTCGATGGAACTCCCCCACGACTTCTATGAAAGTCGCATGTTTACGGTTCCGGACAATTGGAACCCCCCTGCGTGCATTGGAGAAGAAGCACCACCTCCCCGCCCACGAGAAGCACACAGTCCCAGCGACGCTCCCACTGAGGAATTTGTCACCTACCTGGTAAAGGAAGATATGCTAGAAGGCAATAATGAATTGCAGCCGCAGAGAATGCAACATGCACACCAGGAGACAGACGCTGAGCAAAAGTCTCCACCCCCACCACCACTTCTTCACCCGGAGCACCTGAACTTGATCTTCGAGGTCCGCAACATGGTGGATGACCAAATATTTAGGGTTGTCCACGTTAGCCAACATCTGGATATGCTATACACAGCTTACTCCAGTTCCACCCCACGACAACAATGCCCCACCTGCGCTCAGCCCTATGCCATTCCTATCAGAAGTGGAAAGGAGACGGACGACCATGAGGACACCGATTAATAGGTTATCCTATTCAACATTGTTTCAAACTCTCTCTCTTTTTGATGTTTATCAGATGTTTAGCCCTTCTAGTTCATAGCCATGTTAGCGTTAGCATAGGCATTATCAAACTGTTGCTGAAACTAGTCATGCACCCTGGTTTCCTTCGGGCAAGGTGGCAATACGAGGTTTTGAACTTGCAAGTTATTTTGGACAGGCCATCTGTCTCAGTTTCCTTCATAGGCGGGACAACTGACACCTCCATGTCATGGTGTAATTTTGAAGCATTAATATAATAGGATCTGTTTTTACTTATTAAAAAAAAACAAAAAACTAATATTTTTCAATTAAAATGAACATCTCTCAAAGACATAGTTATAAAATAATAAACATATAATTTTAGTAAAACCCAACCTATTCTAGCTAAAATTATTTGAACTAATTAAATTAAAAATTAAACTAAACTTATAATAATAAATATAAAAATTTTAAAAAATTATTTTATTTTCATAAATTTTAATTTATTCAATTTTATAAAATAACGAGTAATCAATTAATTTGGGAATTAGTTTCTTAATCTTGCCATCAAATATTTTCTTCCATTTTTTTAATTAATAAATTAAATTAAAATTTTCAATTTTAATCTCAATATAAATAATTTTAAATTCTAATTTCAAATAATAAAAAATACTTTGTTATTTCTTAATAATATAGACTATTCAACATAAAAGTATTAATAATTGACTACACAACTAAGAAAAGGAGTTGGCTAAAAGTTATATTTTTTAGTTTTTTTGGTCAGAATTAGACAATGTAAATTTGTACAAAATAGCCATTTTTTATTGTTTACATTGCATTTTTGAATGCATAAATAGATTCAATGTGTTGAAAAACCCATGAGGCACTCAGATTATACAAACTTAGCCACTCAAATCTACATATCCAACCATTCCTCACAAAAAATAAGAAAAGAAATAATGGCCAAAAAAAAGCTAAAAGGTAGATAGTTTAGACTACACTAAGAAAGTAGTAGAAATCCACAGCTTATAACTACAATATAAGTTGTTAATAATGCTCAATATAAACAAATTTAAATTATAATTTCAGATAATAAAAAATACTCTTCTATTTCTTAATAATATACACCATTCAACACAAAAAGTATTAATCATTAACTACCGAGTTAAGAAAGGGCGTTGGCTAAACTTTCTATCTATTGGATTTTGGTCTAAAGCTGACAATGTAAATATTGACAATGTAAATATTTTTGAATGCATAAATAGATTCAATGTGTTGAAAAATCCCTGAGGCACTCAGATTATACAAACTTAGCCACTCAAATCTCAAAAAATCACTGAAAACAATCAAAAGGTAGATAGTTTAGACTACACTAAGAACGTAGTAGAAACCCACAACTTATAACTACACTCTAAGTTGTTAATAATGCTCAATATAAACAATTTTAAATTGTAATGTCAAATAATAAAAAATACTTTGTTATTTCTTAAGAATATACACCATTCAACACAAAAAGTATTAATCATTGACTACAAAATTAAGAAAGGGCATTGGCTAAACTTTCTATCTATTTTTTGTTGTTTAAATTGCAATTCTGAATGCATAAATAGATTGAGTGTGCTAAAAATCTCCTCACGTATTCGGATTATACAAACTTAGCCACTCAAATCTACAAATCCAATCATTCCTCACCGAATTTGGGCAAAATGAAATGGAAAAAATCACCAAACAGTCAAAAGGTAGATAGTTTAGACTATACTAAGAAAGTAGTAGAAACCCACAGCTTATAACTACACTCTAAGTTGTTAATAATGCTCAATATAAACAATTTTAAATTCTAATTTCAGATAATAAAAAATACTTTGTTATTTCTTAATAATATAAGCTATTCAACACAAAAAGTATGAATCATTGACTACACAATTAAGAAAGGGTGTTGGCTAAACTTTCTATATTTTGGATTTTGGTCCAAATTAGGCAATGCATATCTAGACAAAATAACTATTTTTGTTTTTTTAATTGCATTTCTGAATGCACAAATAAATTCAGTGTGCTGAAAAACTCCTTGAAGCACTCGGATTATATAAACATAGCCACTCAAATCTGCAGATCCGACCATTCCTCACCATATTTGAAATAAGTCACCAAAAACCAGCAAAAAAATAAAACTTTTAGACTAAAAAGTAGTAAAAACTCACAACTTAATGCAAAAAAAACATGGCTTTTATATGACTAGTCTATTTAAATCTCAACTGTTGCTGCAGATACGATCAGGCCCTCATAGTTTCCCCCATCATCGCCACTAATGTTAATCGACTGCCCACTTGACGGATGGAACAGATAAGAGACGCATTTATCGTATTTGACAAATCCGCTTACAAAAATCCAGTCGCGCCATTGTGTAGCGCATATAAAATGAGAAAGAGACTGTGGAAGAGAGGCCACAACATCCCAAAGGCTTTTTGAAAACAGATCTGCGGAAGATAGAAAAACGGATTGCATAACAAATAAAACAGAAAGCAATTTCACAAAACCGCAGAACAGAATAGCAATAACAGAAAACGAATTTGCCAGGACAGAACGCACAGAACACACGCGCTCAGATCTCATTATCGAATTGGTATTTAAAAGGAATTACATGCAAAAGGAAARCTTYGTAAACAAYGAAGCGTCTCACTTAACTCARYGATAARAACAAGGAAGCAAACAACTAACAGTTAACTAAATCAATCACGCAGAAAATCGCGGAGCTAATCGCGGAGCAAATCGCGAGCTCAACTTATTCGTCTAACACTTTTCTTGCCATCATACTTCTTCACCAGTTCTTCATTGAAACCGTACAATTCCCCACAAGAAGAAGCAGCCAAAAAACTTCCCCATGGATCTCCCCTGAATTCCAACGTGTCTTCCCACCTTCTCCACGTTCCCGCTCTCGGATCGAAAACTTCAGCGCTTAGGTTAATTTCGCCTCCACTTAACACCATGAATTTACCTTCCATGAAAACACCATGGCATCCTGGACTCAGAATTTCCTATGACTCATGGGGAACTGGTGAAATCCGCCTATGATAACCAACTTTCGGTTCAGAGAAACGCACTGACTCCATACTAGTATTCCAGCAATGTGGGGATCATCAATGGGAGGTAGACTTTCCCAGGTGCCATTCACAGGGTCATATATCATAATTGCAAAGACAAGATTATCAATCAACCCACCGCCACCAACCCTTTGAATCATGCATAGCAGTTATTCGCGCATGCCATATATCTTCCTGTCCGCATAGAACTTAGGGCTACTCACCATAGCTTTCCATCTTTTGCAGACAGCTTTCAGCGTATGGTGTGAATTGTAGGGCACTCTCAGCAAGCACATTCGACCGAGATCGTCTGGAATAACCTCCATTAGAGCACTTCAAACACACCTATTTTATTATCGAGTTTACCCAATCTTTAAAAAGATTTTTTAAAGATGTGCTAAAAGTATGTTGAAAGCATGAAAGCAGAGTTAAATATATAACTAGTAGAGTAGGCCCATCATTCCATCTTAAACCCTAATTTATCAAGCATAGAGAGGGATCAAATTTTTTAATGTATAAATTTTAATTTGTACAGGATTATAGAGTACCTAACCATCCTATCATAGGGGCATCACTCATGGTAACCTAAATTTAATTTGAATAAAAAAACATAATTAAATATATAATTTGAATAAAAAAATATTAAAAAATTGTGTATTCCCACGAAAAAGAAGTAAGTTAATAAGTGGACAAATTTAGTTTTTACAAAGAGGTTACTTGTTTTTAACAAAGTGAGTTTCACCTTTATCTATTGAATATATAGATCCTTTTAAAATAGGCCAAAACCTTGAGCACCTTGATTTACTCAATTTGGATCAGCTTAAAATGGGCCGAAACCTTGAGCACCTTGATTTACTCAATTTGGATCTGCCTAAAATGGGCCAAAACTATTGAGAGAAAACTTTCATGGTCAAAGTTGCTATTAATAAAGTGGAATTATAAATTCTGTCAAAATTCCCACCAATCTAAGTTGCAAAACCTTTAACAAGAATATCATGGTCAAAGTTTTCATTAATCAAGTGAAACTATAACTCAAATTATAACTTATGGTAAAATTCCTACTAGATTTACGGAAAATTCTCAACTAAAACGATGTTGTGCTTATCCGCTTCTTAAGTCAATTCCATTGAATGTTCTTTTCTATTTCCATGTTGATAATACATTAATTACTTTTTAGAACTCTTTCTTACGTGGAATGAACTACCATATTTTATATTACATGTTAAATACAATCAAAATATTTAATATTCAATTCTCAATTCAACATGTCAATAGTCCTTTAGTTATTTTTTAAAAATATAAATTTAAAGAAATTCTTATTATTATTAAACATGGAATGATGCTACTTTAAAAAAATTGCCATGTCTATAAATAATGCAAATATGTTTGTACCGATTCCTAGTATGGAGCTCAAGGCCAACCCCACACTAGTGAATGGCTAGACATGTAAATCTTGTAAATATATTTTTATGGACCAAAACTATGTAAATATTAATGTTGGAATATAATATATAATGGTTTGAACTATGGAGAGGATGAAAAGGGTTGTGATTCCACCAAAGGGAAGAGGAAAGAAGATATATAGAAAAATAATCCTCTAATGCCAAGTGGCAATTTAGGAAGATAATCATGGAAAGCATGTAAATGGTTGGTGAGGAAGCCTTCCTCATGGAGTTCTTTTAGCATGGGTTGAGTACAATCATCATGGGAGATATGTAAAAACACTTCATTCTCTTATTAAAACAAAAATCAATCATCATACCCTAAAATATCTTAGTGTTTATTCATTCTCACCATTATCAYGTTAAAGATTTCCAACTCTCATATTGCATTCTCCATATAGTGCTACTAAATATAAATTTTAAGATGACCAAAAAACAACATTGTGAAAGGGGAATCACAAACCATGAGGAAGAGATAGAAGTTTTTTACATAAGTATAGAGGGTGGGAAAGTTAGGAATCCTTCACCCATAGGTTATTGATGTGCATTGGTTTTTTGAGAGATAATTTGTATTCTTCCATGTTATTTGAAAAGGAATTTAACATATTGAACTCTTTCCGCCTAAGTTGAGGAGAACTATACTCCCATATGAATATCCCTCTGGGGCAATTGAGAAAAGAAGGGTAATATCTTCATTTTGTTGTGTATGACAATGGAATATAGTGATAAGGCTATTTGATGACAAGATGAGAGGAAAAAAGTTCTCTATACTGAGGGGATGAGTTAATCCATGAGAGAAATGAGTTGAATCAAGTGAGATTAAACCATGCAACTTTAATTCCTTCCCCCTTGTAGCTTAATAGCTTGGCATGGGGCTTGCATATACCCGAGATGCATGTGGTTGGGTGGAAAATTAATCATATGTACCGATTTGCTTGGACCATTTTTGGATAAACATAAGTATCTATATCGATGAATTTTCAATAGAAAATTTGCATGAATTATAGATGTTGTGTGTGGTTATGTTTAATACTAAACATAGGAACTTGATTACAATTAAATAAATTAATATATGCTTGTTAATTTTGTTTCTTTTTTATTATTGCACATTAACATGAATTTAAATCAATTATAGACTACCATGGAAGAAAATATTTGTGGTATTATGGTGAGATAGGATCTTGATGATCGGCATTTCAATGAATTGATCATGTATTTTTTTCCATGGATGGGGATTCCATAATGTTGTATCATATCCTTATTTCAATTATGGGCCATTTGATTGACATGATGGGCTTCATAGTCACGTGCCTTCACTTAACAACCACAAGACATTTAATGAACATAGAGTTATAAGCAAGACAGTTTGTGTTATATTCAAATTTGACCTCCATGAATGGGATCCATTCATGAAACTTAAGTTGCGAGAATATTTCAAGGGATATGGAATAATGTGTTTTATTTTTAGTTATGGATGAGCAAGAGGCTCATCATTTGGAAATAAATAAGAGTTGCAACCTATGTAAGGGATAACTTTGATCTTGTTACACCTGAGTCATGAACAATCATTGAGTATAGGTTTGATCCACCCCTACTAATGTAGATGTGGAAATATAGGTAGGGTACTAATCAAATGGAAGAGACGTGAAATGAAAGAGTTTAATACCATATATTAAACCTAACGTGGAGCATGGTTGTAGTTTGGGGGTTGTGAAGGAAGCGACATGTAACATTGTTTGATTGGCATAGTGTTAAAATGTGAAATCCACCCACATGGGAACATTATGTGTGATCCTTGTCCTAAGTAACAACAGTTTATCCATGAATACACAAATTTATATATTTCCCATGGATGATGATACTTGAGAGGGATTGGTGTAGTCAAGAACAATCAAAAAAATGTTTATCGTGATTTGAAGAATTTGAAATTAGTGAAGGGTGTGGTATCAAAGACTTATTTCAATGCTAGGCCAATTTGGATAGTTTTAAACAACATGATTCATAATCATGTGCATTCATTTAACAACCATAAGGCATTTAATGAAGAGAAAATCATGTGTGATAAAATTTTCATTATGACCAAACTTAACCTCCATGCATGGGATCCACTCACAAAACTTGGGTTGCAAGAAGCATAGAGATGTTGAGTATGTTTTATTTTTAATTATGGATGAGGAGGAGACTCATAATTTGAAGGTAAATGAGAGTTGTAGTTTGTGTAAGGGGGAACTTTGGTTTTGTTACACCAGAGTCACAAAAAACTATTGGGTATTGGAATGATCCCCCCAATTAATGTAGATGTGGAAATAGAGGTAAGGTTATAATTAGATGGAAGAGGCATATGATGGAAGAGTCAAATACCTTGTATTAATTCCAATTTAGA
>JZKD02S2105771.1:1175064-1191318 GCA_000966675.3 Picea glauca
TATACATCAATTGCTGAGTTTTAACAACTACGATCACACTTACTACTAATTATGAATAATACGTAAGTTGATTCTACTCGGCATTACCCTTCCATTCTTATGGTAAATACAGTAAGTTGAATGGGATTTTATCTCTACTTATACCCTTTGTTTACATATGACCTGTTACTGACCCATGTAGCTTGTTATACTATCACTTTTTTATTCTTATAACAAGAGTAATACAGCCAATCATGTAAGCTCTTATAACAAGAGTAATACAGTAATACAGCCAATCAGGGAGTAATACTATCACTTTTTTATTCTTTTTTATTCTTATAACAAGAGTAATACAGCCAATCATGGAATTACAGTAATCACATAATAGAGATCCATATTCCCCATCGCCAACCTGAAAATGTGGACCGTCTCATTGATTACTGGAAACTGAAGCCAATCAACAAAAATATAGTGACAACTTCTATGGGGTATGTGATTAACAGCAAGCACGTGAGTTATTCTGTCTGCAGGATTCAGACTTGGCTATCAAAGTAAAAATATAATGCAGATGGTCAACGCAATGTAAATTCACCATGTAATAAAGGTGACGAATTGGAGTTTTAACAAGATAAGATTGCAATGTATTCCAAGCATATCTCCCAGCCATTACACCCCCGAAAAACGTTACCAACACATCAAAATGCAACGTTACACTCAGCAACTACGCGCCCCAACACGGTAAAAAAAAAGAAACGAAGGCATTCCAGTAAAAATTCATTGTTGCTCAGGTGTAAATAAAAAGACGCATGCGCTCAAGGAAGTTCTCGTTGTAATTCAAGGCATAACCTTCCTGTTAATAAGGGAAAAATGTAGTCTAAAAAAAAATGTAAGGATTGTCAACAAGAGGACAAAACGCAGTCCAATATAAATTATAACTGTCATTCAAGTGGACAAAAACGCAAACTAAATTCGTCCTCAATTAAATTAAACTGCAGAAGTAAAATCGGAGGCAACAAAAATGAACAAAGCACAGAGGTATTCATTTGCCAGAAGGATCTATAGGTCTATTAACACCGAAATGACGATCGTCGATCCGGCTCCTGGCCGACTACTCAGACTTGGACTGATGAACTAGGGATGATGACGAAGTAAAAAGAACAAATCTTCACAACAAATCAATAAAACCAATAGGACAATCACAACATTCAGGAATCGAATGCCAAAGGAATCGATTCAAGCAAAGCTTAAGGCTATGGGGAATTTAAGTTCTCGATTAAAATGCTAAGTCAAACACTTTCTTTACACAATTAAAAGTACATAAATGAAAATGTAAGGTCAATAGTAATATACCATGCAGAAACAAGGTGACATCTCTGATTCATTTTCCTGTGCGCTCCGTGCAACTCTCACTTGCCGATCGATGAGACTTCATTGGTACCTCCCAGCCAATGCAAGGAGTACTCATTTTCCCCCTTAGCCCCCCGAGCCACAAAGGGGCCACGCACACTAAACCAAAGCACAACTAGCTCCGAGCTCGCCTCGCAAGGTCAAGCTACCACTCCTCACCGAGTTGGGTATCTCATCTCCCACAAAATAAATCAGTAAGTCGAAAATTCTACAGTGTAACGTTACGCATCCAAAACAGAGATCCATCCTCCTTCTCCTCCTTCTCCCTCATTTATATAGAGTTTCTCAGTCATTCCTTCCCAATTTTCCATTTAATTTAATGTTCAATAATTTAATTCATAAAAATCCTCCCTATACAAGTGTCACCCATCCCCTTAGTTGCACCAGAAATTAATTTCATTAATTATTTAATTACTTCTATTTCCCTCACCCACCTAAAAGAATTCCTAGAATTGCTCCTAGGTGTCCCCAAATTCTCTTACACAGTTTAATGACTTACCCCCTTACTAAATTACTAGTTGAGTCCAATTTAGAAAGTTCTTAAATGTAAGATTCCTTGCTAAGTTAGTCATTCTGCTTTTTCCTCATGTTTCCCTTTCTTTTTATGTTTTCCCCTTTTCTTCTTAGTTTCTTAATTCTTTTAAATTTCCCTCTTTCCCTTTTTATCTAAAACTCAAATTAGCAAGTGTAGACTTTACCCTTTTTCCCCTTTTTCTTTTTAGTTAAAAAAAATTAATTAGCAAATGTGACAAACAATAATTTTTTTTTTTTAATCCCTCGATATAATTTGATTTTAATAATTTAATCGAATTTCTTACCCCCTTTTTATCACATGTTTAAAGATTATTATTATTATTATTTTATACCAGTATCACTTAAACCTAGATTTTAATTTCTGAAGTTGGGTGACATTTTTATTAGGGAAATTGTTTTTACTTCTTTCTCATCACCTCATTCATTCTAAGGCCATATAGTTTTATTCACTTATTATTTAACAATGCAATGTGCCTTTCAGGATGCACTAGGTGCTCCAAGGGTGCCACTCGCCTCATTTTGTTTCCCTTGCACGACGTGCCCTTCAATATGCACTACATGCTCCAAGGATGCCACTCACCTCATTTTGTTTCCCTTGTGTGACATTCCCTTCAGGACTCACTATGTGCTCCAAGGGTGCCACTCTCCTTTTGACTGACTTGGTAGACATAAAAAAACCCTGGAGTCAATACTCTGCCAGGTGATCTTGTGGGAGACTAAATGCCTCTAAGGAATAAGGCCCCTACCTTATTGTGTTTCCCTTAGAATCATCGTGAGTGACTATCACAGTCTTCCCTCACGGCATCATGGGTCTTCTTGAACTAGGTAATTGTTAACCTACAGTTCGAGCCACGGTGGGAGTGTTAGTAGGCTATAGCAGGGTTGTTTTCCAAACCTCTCCCTCAACGTCTCTGGTTATCATGCTTGACCCCTCTACTCCACATGTGAGTCTGGTTGGCAAGCTATTGTCAGCATGCATCATCAACAAATCATGTCAGAAATAAAATCCATAATCATAACATTTAATCAGATGCACATAGGTCATATATACAACATTCAAACCCCAATTGTCCACTCCCTGACTTGGTCCAGAGTCCAAGGGATTCATCGATGCCTCTACATCCTCGAGGTCAAAAATCCTGCACACTCAGGAAAACCGAGTCAATAACACCTTCTTGTGTCAATACAGTAAAAGAACATGTCATCATATCCATAATTCCTCATAATCATAATCAAACGCCTAATAATATAATAATCCGGATCACTTGCAAGAAAATGTCCTCAAAGAATAAGTTCGCTCAGTGCGTGCAAGAGCGAGATGTTACAGTGACAAAGAATATAACGACTAACACATTTCACTTAATCTACCATAGTGAAGTCCAACTTCTCATCAATATTATATGGTAAGACAATGTTTGATAGGTTCTCATTTATTTAATATGACATTCTCAGTGCTCAAGGGTGGCATGCTGATATCGGACTAACATGCATGTCACAACATAAGCTAAGGAGGAAATTTCATGAAATAAATCTTTAATGAAGTTATGGGGGCGATGAAGGGTGCTAGTGTTAGATAATACTTTAAAGAATAAAACTATTTATAGAACTACTCATCCTAGAAAAAATGTATGGTTCTTGAAAAACATATGCAAAGATCCATGAGAGGGAGTGGTGTAGTCAAGAATATATCTTCACAATATGTTTATTTTTTACTTGCAAGATTTGAAATTGGTGAAGGTTTCATGGTGGAAATAGTTCCATGATGATTTGGACTTTCAAGAGATCAACAAAATACCTTATTTTGATATATAAACTCGAGGAGGCATCCAATCGTAACATTAAATAATATTTTAAGAGTATATAATCTAATGTTCTATTGTTGGCATCAAATTAATTTTGTGCATAGGTCCACTAATTCTTGTGACCATAATTTAATGGATCTAGCCATGATATCATGAAGAATATCTAGAACAATGTGTACCATGTTGTGGAGACATATGACATAACACATTGGAAGGTGGCTCCAATATTATTGAGTATGCATGGGATGACATGATTAGAAAAATTTCCCCAAATTATGGTCTATCTAATTTTATATCAACACTCTTTATGAATTTTAATATGGTTGTACTCTAAGAACTTGTCCATGAAGGACAATACTTCATGACAAATGCATTCATCAATATCTTAGGCAATGAATGTGTTAAAGAATTCAGCTTTGGGGAAGGCCTAGTTGAGGTCATAAAATTTAGTATGAGCCATGCTATTTCATTTCTTCTTATTGAAGGGGACAATATAGGATGCCCAATATGTGCAAGTGATGTGGTGAATTCCACTAATTGTCTGCAATTTGCTAATTTCTTCAATAATGGTTGGTAACTTTTGGGGGTGAATAGGTTGTTGTTTCTATCAAATATGTTGTGCATAAGGCTCTATTTCAATGTAGTTTTTTATACTACTATGGTCCATGAACAATATTTCAATTTACAACGATGAAAACACCTCACATAATTCTTGAAATTAGTATTTGTAAGCAACAACTTTCTTACGGGTGCATGCTACTCCAAGAAAAATGTTTTTTCTAACACTTGGTTTGGTGGAAATATATATGGTGTTGGTTTTGGAAATATTAGACAAATTTGCCTCCTTAAATGAATCTAGTGCATGAATAGGGTGTTTTCACAAATACATGTGTCCATGAATAGTGAAATCTTTGACCTTGAAAATGTGTTGGTTGGATATAATGATACTGATCCTTAAAAGTAAATATGATCAATGTTGCAAATTGTCCCAAGTATAGTGAAATATTTGACCTTGACAATGTATTGATTGGATATAATGATATTGATCCTTAAAAGTAAATATGATCGATGTTGCATATTATCCCAAGTAACATCGAGGGTACTTATGGCCTCTAGGATATATTTATCAAAATTAATGATATGTGTGTTATTAAGGATCTATTGGAACCATCTCATTAGGTAGGGGGGTGGATGGATTTATATTTTGACTAGTGCCAACTTCATAGGTGAGAGAATGAATTTAATATGAAATTGAACTAATGGAGGATGAAATGGTGAATGTTGAAGAATTAGAGGATTAGGTATATCAAATAGCTAGTTTTCCAATATAGAGGTTATGTATAGAGATATGTCTATATCACTTAAGCACAATCGATTATATCTCAGCATACAAACAAGTGTAAGAAATAAAAATATTTACATAAACAACATGTTGATAACCATATGATAGATAAAACGATAAGGACATCTTGTATAGCACCAATATGTAACCAAATTATTTGAAGTGAGGAAGATTAATTAAACATAGAATGATTAGAGTACATAATGAACTCCTTAATTTCTACCCTATTCAATGGACTAGTCAATTATTGTATTATAACTATATGACCAATCAATCGATTATTCAACCACCCAATTGATCTCATATTTGACTCCTTAGTTGACCTCTTTGCCAACCTCCTTTTCAACTACACTATCTACATGTGGAAATTTTGGCTCTGGTTAGAGTTTGAAAATTTAAATTATTAACTAAAGGTTTATGGGATATTAAACCTATGATTTTTTGTCCCTATAACTATTATGAAATAAAAAAACAACAACAGTGGAAACGAAAAAATATTTCAATCCTTAACAACCCCAAGCCACTGGGTAATTCAAGAGAAAATATAACAATGTTCTCCAATAATATTTATCCCTCTAGGACAATCTTACCATGCATAACAGATCTATAAACACTTATGAGAGTTGTAAAAACCATAAAAACATTTCCATTTTATTCTTCAATTATAATATTAAATGACTTTACATATTCACAATTAACATATGTCAAATTAGAAATACATATACTAGTGCTAGAAATTATGAACCATGAAGAATATAGATGGATGAAAAGAAAAGCTATGATTCACCAAAGTAAGTATTAGACAACTAGAAACTTCACTTCTATACATAAAGATGAAGTTGAATTACATACCATAGGCTTGTCACAATGATAGTACAATATTCTATGTTTCCAAAACCTTTCTAGGTAAAACCAAGAAAACCCTATCTCACATCAAGGAGATCCAACAAGAATGCATCATAGAAGCATGGCCTCTAAGGTAATACATATCTTCTTCATCTTCACTTAAACAAGTACAACCTAGGGTTTCACATCAAAACCTTGATCTCCAAATATACAGGGGATGAAACACTAACTGTAGTATTCAATCTGCTCCAATAAGTTCAAGAAACTTTTATTGACTCAAACAACACATATGAAGATCCAAGAGAGAGAGAAGAAGAAATGCGTTTCTCTTTGTCACGTCTCTACACAATAATGAATCAAAATGAATGAATGAGTGAAGGAATCTCTCCTTTATCCATATATATGATTAGTAAGGGAAGCCAACAATATATATGTGGTCCAATTCCCTTACAAGAAACCAAGTATGATAATCACATGTAGGCTCACACATGTGGAACACTACACTCAAAAGGTACACATTTCAATCTCCATTATGATGACATCCACAATAAAGTTTCCAAATATAAAGGTTCTCAAAATAATATGTATATCCTACTAAACCATATACTCCACTAAGTCCACTCTCCCCACATGAACAATGTTTCAACTTGGGTGTGCTAGAGCCAACTCCAAGCCTAAATGAAAGAATCAAATATACCATATGGTATCTAGGTCATAGTTCCATCCTTAGGGATGAAAAACACTCCTTCTAAGTAGATTCTTATCTAACAAAGAAAGTATATCCATGTTTCCATCACATAAAATGTCACCCAATTTTTAAGGATATCTCTAAATCCCTAGGGAATAATGTGATCTAATCACCCAACTGAGGTCAAGGAACCACTAACCAAGCCAGTTGTAATTTGTAGATATAACACAAACCATATCCCATGTGCTAATCCATCATGTACCATCTACGGTTTGATCATACACCATGTACCCAAAATCTCATCAAGCATCGTAAAACATGGTAGTAACACATTATGAGTAACTTTGAAAGATAACACTCCATCTTTATGAGGAAATTATTTTCCCTAAAACTTGTTTACTCCCTCTATAAATCCTCCAAGCCTTCCATTTGTAAATTTGTACCTACAAGAATCTCTAAATCAACAATTATCTCTTAAAAAGGAACTGTCACCAATGTTATCACAATATCTCAAACCTACAAATAATATGACCACTTGTGAATCTAAAGGAATATGACCTTCAATGATAAGTAACCTACCAAACCCTAACATCCCTATTAAGTCATCATCACCAGCCAAAATATCTAGAAACTATATCATCATTTTTCCAGGACATCCTATAGAGATAATCACATCTCCATATAATATAAAGATATGTAGATCACATCTATTAGATTCACAAAGATGGAAATATGCATAATTCAACTCAACAATCTTTAAATGCCAAGATTGTGGCATAAGTAACAACATGTGAAATAATTTCAACTACCTGTGAACATAACATTCCCTCTCATGGTCCTAAAATCCCCTAGAAATTGAAGCAACACCTTGAATTAGGTCAACTCCCACACTCTAAGAGAAGATTGAAGAAAGAGTAACATCATGGTCAACTCTCTCTATCTAAAATAATTCATTAAACCTTTTTAATGTACTATAAAATACCCCTATTAGTTGAAAACATGGAATCAACCTTAGTATCATCCTCCTATTATAATATAAATTGCCACCCCATATTGCATTTGCAAGATGGTCTAGTCCATTCCTTAGCTTGCAAACCTTAATTGCACTCTCCTTCGTCAAAATCATCTTAAAAAAATATCTTTGTTTTTGTATGTTATTCATCCACGTGAAATGCTCGTACATATGTCATTTTCTAGTGTGAAAATCACATACACCCCTAATTTTGATAAAAATAAAAATAAATTGTACTTTTGGGCAGGGTTTAAGGGTTTTCTCGATCCTAAATCTCTAATTTCCCATACACAATGTAATTTAACCATATCAAACTCTGTATGATGGTATATAAGCACCTATGGGGGTGTATATGAAGGGAGAAAAACTTGGTGCAAAAACATGTTTTCCATTTGCAAGACTCTGCATTCCCTAAATCTTCGAGTAGTATCCCTTGATTTTAAAATTTTATTTTCCAATATATCTTCCTCTATCATATATTATTGTTGGGTTTGTTCTTATCCATTTTGGATCATTTGAGGAAGTAATCCATTGCTGATCTGACATTTGAAGAGTTAAGTGAAGGAATTCAGAGAATTGGTTTCAATGCAATTCATTAGTTAGAATCAGGTTGTAACTCACCTATGTGCAATGATGTTTAACTAGTTCTTATATGTGAATTTGATTTATATATCTAGATTTATATATTTCATTTATAATTTAATTTCATATCTATCTTGTTGTAGTATATACTTGGCTTCTTTTACAAACTGGTAGAGACAAAGGAATGGAGCAAGTCAGGTCGACAGTGAGGATCTTCATCAAACATTTGGGTACAAGGTACATGATCCATATTTCTCTCTTCTAAGTAATCATTTATTTATTGATTTGTATGTTGGAGGGTAGGTTCAATATTTTATATATGATTATGATATATTTTTATATAGAACCAAGGTCGCAGGGTATAAAATCCAGTAACATAATTGGCAACCATATTGGTGATATGTTTTTCCTAGTTTTGGTCAATTTAAGGGATCTTCTGATTTTTTTTTTTTTTTTATCATCTTGTTGTCAAATCATTTACTATCTCAGAAGTCTTTTCCAGTTTCTAGAAGCTTCCTTCTTATTTGAATTTTTTTTTTTGGATATTTTGCTAAGGTGTACATGCTTTGTCTTTGTATGAACCATGTATATACATGATTCACTTCGGTTTCAATCATGTACATATGTTATTCGTAGTGTACACATTCACGTACAATTCTAAAAAGTTGATCTTGGGGCCATTTTCTAATTTTTGGAAAGTTATGGTTTAGTTGTTTAGGATTTCTTGAACCTTTTCAAGTTTTTTTTTTCTTTGAATGACATATCAAGTCTATGTAAACTTAAAAATTTGATCAAAAGTTCTTTCTCTTTGATTGGTTAATCTTTTTGTATATATGGTTTTTATATGGGTTGAAAGGTTAGGCTTGAGTGGTTAGACTATACTTCCATTTCATTGTCTTGTTTCAACGATTTTGGACTGTCTTCTTTCTTCCTTTTTTCCTTCTTTCATTTTTCATAAAAAGAAAATACAAAATTGCACTGTAGTTGCAATTTATTTCTTTTTAGTAACAAAAAACAGAAAATACCTTGGTTGTTGGTTGTTTCTTCTCTTGTTCAGTTGCCTCTTAAGTTTTTCATAAAAAAAACTCATTTTCTAGCACTCTGGTATTTTATGCATTTTTTGTGTTTTGAAAAAATTGTTGATTTCAGTTTTTAGTAGTCTTTTATAAAAGGAAAAAAACAAAAAAAAACTAGTTTGTTGCTAGTTAGATTTTTTTTTTTTTGTTGCTTTGTTTTTCTTTATATTTGAAAAAGAAAAATATGTTAGAATATGAACTTTTTTTCTTCTCATCTTGAAAGCATTTCAAAGGATAAATAACAAAGAACATCCTTTTGTTTGCTTGTTTTTCTTTCCTTAAAAGAATTCATTGTGCATTTTGCATCAGAAAGAGAAAATATTTCATTTCGAGGTTTGAAAGATTGTTCATACATTTTTCTTTTTTGAATTTCTTTTTCATTGAAGATTTAGTGTAAAATTTTCTTTGTTAATGTTATTATAAGTTTTATTTTTTCAAGAGTCTCAAACAACATCAGTTTCACTCCCATACCCTTTCAGTAAAGAACAAATACTAGATGGACCTTAAATACAAAATTTACTATACTTTATTTCTAGGGTTCATAAACAAGCTTAGGGTTAGAGCCTTGGATTAGGATTGGAGAGATAACTCTATAAGGTTGGTAAAAAAACATAGGAGTATGAGATAGGAAGAGAACATACAATTGTTGTATAAGAATATCTAGGAGCCTCCTCCAACATAGGAGATAAACATGAGGTTGTGTGAAGAATATTAGAGGCGATAACCCCTTCGAAACATGACCAATCATAATAGATTGAGTGTATTTGGGTTTTTTTTAATGATGGTACATTCACTCATTTGGAATTATTCCTCTGTGAATTTTGAACATGGTTGAATTTTTCTTGAAGTGACACTGACTCACCTGGTGTCAGTCCTCTAGAAGCTTTAGACCTAATTTGAGATTTTCTGAAGTAACACTAACCCTTTTGTAGGCAATCCTCTAGAAGAGCTTCAAACTGAATTATCCAACCCATATGCTTCTTCTTAACTATTTATTATACCCCCTGGAGGTAGAATGTGATTTGGTGACTTTAGTGGCCTATCATTAGGCATCTCAGAGGTGACTATGGGGGATGTCTCATGGTACCTGAGGAAAACATTGCATCATGCTATTAGTACCCCTAAAGGGTGCCCCACGAAGTAAGGGTTACTTTCCCTAGGTAAGGTTGGTAAGTTGAGGTCAAGGTGAATTCTTCTCACTCCTTCATTCATCGCTCTCGAGACTTTATCAACTAGTTTCAGTGTATGAAAGGTCCCTTTTTAGTTTTTCATTGCTTTAGACTCAGGACCTTATCCACCTCGACTGAATTTTTGGAGAATTTTTTTATCTGCGATGTTTCTCTTAGGGATTTTTAGAGGAGTGTTGTTTTGTATAGGATTATTTAGGTTATGTTTGTATCATTGATTTTGGATTGTTGATTCAAGGTGGTATACCAACTATTGAGTTGGTTGGGAAGGACCTCTGGTATTTCTCCTAAAATCATGGAGCCACCTCTTGGAAGGCATGGGACCTATTTTTATATCATTGGTTCATCAGAGTCAATGCATGAGACTTTCTCGGATGTGAAAAATCATGCAAGGGATAAACTTATGCATATGAAATTCATGGCCAAATTTCTTGAGGATACCAACCAAGGGACCCCTTTCGAACAATATTCTTGTGATTTTTCATTCTTTGGGAACATCGGTTCCCCCTTGATGGCCACTTTTACAATCCTAGGTTAAATGTAGGACTACCTATTTGTTTATGGACCACTCTAAATGTCTCGAATTATCTTGATTCTTCTCAAATAAACACCTTATTTCATGGGTATTGAATGTATGTTGATCCTTTACCTTTAGTGTTAGTGAAGTCTACTTCTCCTCCTTCTCCCTCTTCTGGTGAAAGTTGAGCTACTAGTAACTTGAAAGTATAAAAGGAAGAAGAAGAGGAAGAGTAAGAAGAAGAAGTCACCAACCTCTGCTAGTCATGTTAGTGACATGTCACCAACCTCTACGAGTCATGCTAGGGAAAAAATTCTAGTCATTGGTATTCATACTAGCATCATGTCACCAAACTCTATGAGTCGTGTTGGAGACCAACAACCAATGTCTACAAGTCATGTTGGAAGCCCAAGTTCAGTCACTATGGTTTATACTAGAAATAGTCTACCAACCTCTGCAAGTCATGTTGAATACCAGCACCTAACCTTTACAAGTCATGGTTGGGGAAAGATCCTAGTCCCTACAAGACATATTGGGGTTCAACAACCAACCTCTACTAGTCAGGCTGGAAGAATGAAGCCAACCTCTACTAGTCATGTTGGAGATATTTCAACAACCTTTGCGAGTTATGTCAAAGATAGAAAACCAATTGTTGTAATTAATACTGGGGGAACGATTCTAGATAGTGCTATACATACTAAACAAATGTCACCAACCTCTGTAATTCATGTTGGATATCAACACCTAGTTGTTGCAATTCATGTTGGGGGAAATCCATCGGTCACTACAAGTCATGTTGAGGGCATTGATACTATTGAGAAACCTATATGTATAATATGTAAGCACAATTTCCCTTGTAATATTTGTAGAGGAGATAACCTTACTCATTTTTTCCCTACTATTTAATCATTGGTTGATGAAGTGGTTATTCCAATGCAATCTTCTCCTAATACCACTCTTGTTTTGGGGGGTGATGTGTCTCTTAATCATGTTGTCTCACAACCTTTTCAACAAGTGGTTGATGAAGTGGTCGCATTGATGCAATATTTGGTCAATGTCACTCTTCCACTAGAGAGTGATGAGTCTTCCAAAGTGATCTCACCAATGAAATATTTGGTTGATCCCACTCTTATGTTGGGGAGTGACATGACTTTCAACTATTTCTTTAGTATGTCTAGTTCAATAAATTTTGAACGAGGTGGAATTCTAGTCTCCTTGAGTATGTTCCCTCCAAGTCCTAGGATGGTTTCTGTTGATTGAAATGATCTAGTTGACCCTTTCCTTACTTCTTCTACACCTTTTCAAGTATTAGTTATGGTTAAATATTATTTTAAAGGAATTTAGCATTGTATTGTATATGAAGGATCCTCTGCAAGTATTTTATCCTCCTCGGCTTGGAAAGCTTTTGGTTCTCCCAATATTGTGTCAGCTACCAGTGAGTTGTTGGATTTCGATATAAGACCTAGTGAGTGGCTGTGGATTCTTCCTTAGTTTCATATCAAATTAGGTAGAAGTCGATCTGCTAGTGGTGTTGTAAATGTGTTGACCCTGCACAGAATAGATCTAGCTAAACAAGAATACACGCATTTGCAGAGAAAATTGGAAAAAGAAGAAGAAGGAGAGAAATAATGGAAGAATTCTCATTAACCGTATTCCACACATAAGAGTGAATAATTTACAACATATATAGGCTACATAAGTAACTAATGAGCCATAGTGGTGGTCAAGATTGATCTGGACACACACCAACAATTACAAGAGTAAACTTCCACCTGGTCTAGTCTCTTAGGCAGCTACAGGAGTGAACTGCCACCTAGCTAAGTTAACTAGTCAACTAGTCTTCAGTTAACTGACTAAACAAAGAGTAGTGAGTTGGTGATGATCCCTATGTTGCATGGTGACAAAACCAATGCAACATCTAAACTCAACTCAACTAGTCAAACTGAAGTGTCCACTGAAAGAGAATATTCTCCAGGTGGAATATTCTCCCCTAAAATATAGGAGACTGGATAATGACTAATTATGACTAATAAACAAGGAATAACCTTAGGAAAAATAAATCCTAGGTGTGTCTGAAGTAACTCTATCACCCCCCCTAAACATCACTATGGTGAAAATAAAGAATGGGTCCGGCAACAAGGCCATGTTAGGTACCCAAATACAAAAGATACACTGAAATAAATTGAGGAAAGAGGGAAAACCTCATGGTAAACCTCCCCCCCTCAAGGTACAATGTATGTAAAAAAATTAAAAATGAGAAGGAACAAAAAGAAGTTGCTAAGCAACCTTGTCCTTCACTCCAAGAAGACCCTGCAACTCTGCAAGTTTGTGCTCGTTGAAGATTTTGTTGAAGATGCAGATGTCTGCATGGATCTGATGAAGTATATGCACCATTGAGATGTCCACACATATCCACTTTATCTTCTTGTAATGAAAAATATCCAAATAAATTTTGGATGAAATTTTGAAAATCGTACGGTCGTTTCCAGAAACAAAACTGAAATTTTGTTGATTTTGAAATGATCATAACTACAGTTCCCGGACTCCGTTTTGGAAGATTTGTTTTTTAAATTGGATATTTTCTCAAGAGGAATTCAAATATCCAATTTGTTTCTGCAATTTTTTCTCAGAAAAATAACAGAATGGCATCTGATATGTGTGGCTCTCTTTTTGTCTCTTGACATGCATGCATGGTGCATGCAAAAGTCTTTGCATGTGACTCCTGAGATGCATGCAATATATCTTCCACATGAATTTCAAAAAATAAATCTAAAATTGAGTAGACATCATCTTCAATTATTGGAATACAAATTTCTGTAGATACTTGTATAGAAGGCTCTTCAAAATGAGATGATTTATCTTCCAGTGGTTTTTCTACATTCTCTATATTGTCAACAGTTTGCATGCATTCTTCCTTATTCCCAAATAAAACCTCCAATCTTATCCATAAATAATTTTTGGCTTCATATACTTGATGGAGAATTTTGAGCGAAACAAAATAGAAGATACATCCTATGCCCATATCTCGTCTATTGAGAAAGTCATTTTTTTCATCGACAGAATCAGGATCTACTTCCATTGCCATATTTATTTGGTACAAGCCTCTACATCTGAGCATAAGAATAATTTTTGGCTTCCATTCCAAAGAGTTATGAGGCGTGAGAAGTATTTCTGGCAAATAATCCATCTTTTTGTTGTCTTCAATCTTTTGTACTTGCAAAAAAATTTGGTGTAGCTTTTGCTTAGCAGTATGTCGGCTCTGATACCATGTAAATGTTTTGAACCTACATAGAATAGATCTGGCTAAACAATAATACACACATTTGCAGAGAGAATTGGAAAAAGAAGAAGAAGGAGAGAAAGAATGGAAGAATTATCATTAACCGTATTCCACACATAAAGAGTGAATAATTTACAATAGATATAGGCTACATAAGTAAATAATGAGCCATAGTGGTGGTCTAGATTGATCTAGACACACACCAGCAGTTACAAGAGTAAACTGCCACGGGAGTGAACTGCCACCTAGCTGATTTAACTAGTCAACTAGTCTTCAGTTAACTGATTGAACAAAGAGTAGTGAGTTGGTGATGATACCAATGTTGCATGGTGACAAAACCAATGCAACATCTAAACTCAACTCAACTATTCAAACTGAAGTGTCAACTGAAAGAGAATATTCTCCAGGTGGAATATTCTCCCCTAAAATATATGAGACTGGATAATGACTAATTATGACTAATAAACAAGGAATAACCTTAGGAAAAATAAATCCTAGGTGTGTGTGAAGTAACTCCAACAGGTGTTAGACCCTCTAGATTTCAATATGCTTCTTTGGCGTGACTATGTTTATTCTATGAATGTTGTGGTATCTATGTGTTTTCATGTGATGCATTTTCCTCACAGCGGAAGTATTGTCAGTATTGATCATATTTAATCTAATAATCATCATCCCAGTTCAACTTTAGGTTAGGTTTCCCCTTTGTGTGTTCTTAGTGTTCAAGTAGACTCTTCCTTTCCATGGGTGAATTAATGGCGTCATATCATCGATGTTCAATTACTTCTGAGGAAGAATATTTACAATCATGTTTACCTTTTCGATACAAGGTATTGGTAATTGATCATGTGGATTATTCAATGGGGAAATGGGAGCCCTTTATTCCCCTTATTGACCCAAGTAATATGTCCCTTAGCCTTGATTATGATATTACTATTTTTGTGTTTTTAAGTCCTGGTTTCATGGATGTCAAGTTTCCTTCAGACAAGGCTATCCTTGAAGCTATGACTATGGATCCTCGACCTCTTTCTAAAATGGAACTTTATAGGTTTTTTACTAAATAATTCCTCGGCCTAAGCCCAACAATGGGATCTACCTGAATAAATATTATGCATAAGTGGTAAGGTTGAACATTTCTCTATAGATATTGTAGTTTTAGGATTTCTTGTTTTCAAGTTTTGTATCCCATAGCACTTGTTTTTATTAGAGGTTTCTATATTGGAATTATCAACTTATACATGAGGTTTTTTGGTATTATATACATGACTTTGAAGACATTTTTCTTTGGTACCTTTTCTTCCATGTTGGTCCTTTATGATAGGTAAAGATCTCAAAACTCACATATAGGTTAGATTTTTGCCTTTGTGCATTTTTTCAATATCCATTTCTTGTTTCATTTTTCCTTAGGATAAACCCCACTGCGTTTTGACACAAATCCTTCTTTATGTTTATAAGTGTTGTAATTCATGTGGTAGAGCCTATCGTTCATGGGTACCCTACTTAGAAATTTGTTCGTAGTTTGACGCCAATGATGAAATGCATTCATAGGATCAAGAGACCTAGTTATCCTCGCCATGACTTTTTCGTTGAATCCTCCTATCTTGTTCTCATTATTATTTTGGTTAATAGCCTATGGGGATCCCTCATTCATGTTTTAATTTGTGATACTACATTGCATTTTAACCACTCATACTTATATTCCTAATGTCAAATTTAGCTTGTTATTGTTGAACCATTTGCGTACGCATTACTACTAGTTTCTAGTCTTGCAATTTATGCCTTTGCAGCTCGATACCTTTTACCCCTAGAGGAGACTTTCCCCTGAGTGTCCTTATATTGCATATGCTTCCTTGCATTGAGAATAGGTATTCTCCTTGCGCTCTGGAACTATTTTTCTTGCATGAAACACTTGTTTCCTCCATTGTAGTATAACATTCTTTTTTTCCTTTTCAAGCTTTAATAATATGAAAAAGACAAAAAAAAACAAAAAAAAATAAAGAGGGGG
>JZKD02S2105771.1:1191375-1205612 GCA_000966675.3 Picea glauca
ATCTTTGATTCAATGTCTCAATATTTTTTGTCTTAGTATGGCCATAGAATATTGTTCCCATTACATAGATTTGGTACTACTCCGACTGGTTACTCTTCCAGTTACTATGGAGTGTTTGTTGAAGCCTCCTGCATTAAAAAACCTTATGTAAATTTTTATTCCTACAATCCATGTTGCCTTAGTCACATAATGTTTCATGCATTTGTTCAAAGGAAGTTTCATCCTAAGTTGACAATTCTGCAGAAATACTCAACTTTCTAATTTGGCCTTCCGATGTCAACCAAGTACGTATCAGTTTCACAAGTATCTTTGTAACTCAATCATGCTAGTATAGAAGGTTATCTTATCAAATATGACACATTTCTCTAAGAGTATGACCTATAGTTTCACCATGGGCCTATTTACATCATTGATAGATGACCTTGCGCTGCAAAAATGATAAACCATTATTGGTCACTCGCTGAGAATTTACCCTTGTGATCAATGTTAACAACCTTTATCACACATCAGGATTTGTGTGGTACCTTTCTTTCCATTTGACCCCATTGGTGGATTCCTCATATTTTTTATTAGTCTTCATTATTGGATACTATTCAAAGAGTCCCTTTCATGTGTTTTTCCATCTGGTACATGCCAGAGTCATACATCATTTGGCCCTTACAATATTTCTTTTGAGTCCTTCTAAAAAATTGGCGTTCTGCTACTCCTTGTGTTGGATGATGGAGGATGTCATAATTCCTTGCTTCCAATATATATCTCCCTATAAACTTCAACATATCTTCCTCTGGGATAGAGATCTAGAGTCATTTTTAGTACCTTGGGGCTTCCAATCATCAGTGGTAGGTTCCCTCACTATTGATAGTGGGAATACATCAATTTCCCTTAATTGATAGATACTATTAAGTGTTCGACATCAACTCCTTTATTCACACTTGTTAGATTGTACTACATACCTTAACAACCATTATCATCATTGATGGTTTGTCTCATATTTTTTAACAGTATACCTCAATGATCGGTAATCAAACAATGTCTGACTATTCTTGAATTCAACACATTTATTGGCATAGTGTATACTCATACCATGATGGGTTGTTTTGAAGACTTCAGGTAAAGTAAAAACATCACATATTTTATGCTCCCACTTGAACTATATTTATTGTACCACCCTCAGTGACATTGGTAGTTACACAGGATCATTTTCTTCATTTCATTACTGATAGATATCCTCCAATTTGATTATGAGACACAGATCCATTGTGTATCCATTCCTGGCTATGATCTAAATTTGAAGGGATCCACTATGTATTTCTCCTATGGCCATGATTTATACTTTCATATATCACATGGATCCATTGTGTACACTTTTCGTGACCATGAACATTCATAATCATTTTATACTCCATGGATCCACAGTGTGCTTGGATTGGTGGCCATGCTTTTATCATTGTTGAACATGGGTATGCCCGACTTGGGAAGAGAATACTCTTACTTGATTTTTTCTATAATTGTTGTTCTTGGATCAATTGTTTGGTTACTTTCATTTGAACTTAATTCAGTGCATCCTTGCCTCTTAGATTTATAATATATTTCATTCATCGATTTCTCTTCTGACTGCACACAATAGGGGGCATCTGTTATAGCACAAATTGCCACCCCAAATTGAATTTGTCAGATGGCCTATTCCATTCCTCAACTTGAAAACCTTAATCCCACTCTCCTTCATAAAAATCATCTTAAAAGCACTATATTTGTTGATGTACACTATTCATCCATGTGAAACTTGCATACATATGCTATTTTCTAGTGTGCAAATCGTGTACACCCATAATTTTGTGAAAATCAAAATATTCCATACTTTTGGGAGAGCTTTAATGGTTTTCCTAGTACTAGACCTATAATTTACCATACACAACATAATCTAACCAAATCAATGTATTTATGATGGTATATAAGAACCTATGCAGTTGTAGATTAAGGGAGATAACCTTTTTTTTTTTTTGTAAGTAAGGGGTAAGATTATATTAAGATCCTTCGAAAGTCTGAAACATCGGTCCAAAATATAGCTAGGTCCGGGCTACAGTTGCTGGACTGCCCCATCATGGGGAAACCAGTCCAACTAGCCCTGCCAGTTCCTTGAGAAAATAAGTCTAAACTTAAACTGTCATCAAAAGAAAGAGCATTATTTGTCCTATCATGTCTGGGAGCTAAGTGAACAGACATACACTATAATTAGATAGTTGACTTGTAGGTAGGCCACGTGGCAGGGAAGTCGCCTGGGCAAGGCTCTTCCTCAATGTACGTGACGCCATAGTCCCATTGTTCAGCTGCTTCGGTGGTGCTCGCGAGGTCCTTGCCGTCGTCCCAGCGCTCCTTCTGCTGCCATCCTGCTGCTTCTGAAGTCTGCGTATTGGGTTGTGCCGCTTCGGTGGTATCCTCGGGATGCTCTGTGGGATGGGTGTCTTCCGGGGCGGAGAACAGGGCCTCGTGCATAGAGGACAGAATGTGCATGAAACTGGCCACCTTCCCCTCCGTTGCTTGGAACCGATACTGTAAATCCGCGACCTCTCTCCGAAGCTCGAATACCAAGTCCTGTAGGATGGCCAGGCTCTCTGCAAACTGGACTCTGTCAAAGTTCTCCAGGTAGCAAGGACCTGCTCGCATGGGTGTTGTGTGAGGAGAAGGATGAGCGCCCCAATTGTCCTGTGGTTCTCCTGGAGGCATTGAGCTGGACAGAAGCTCTGTTGTATCATGAGAGAGATGCAGAATTGAGAGAGGTGTGTGCTGGATGATGGCCATGGAGCGAAGCTGCGGGGCGCGCAGTGAAACAGGGATGGTCGTGGCATGCCGTGGCGGAGAGGAATCACCAGAGGTTGATCGGAGGATGTTACCAGTGGTCGTCGAGGCTTCCATGGGGAGCCTCGCTTTGGTTTGCCCCGGGGCCGATGTCGAGGCATGACGAACTTAGTGCAGCGAACCAGGAGAAAGAGAAACACGGGGTGAAGTGAGCAGACCAGGAGAGGGAGATGCCAGCGACAGGGCGTTGGGGTTGACCTTTGCTGCACAGGAAATTCCTCTGCTGCTTGCGTACAGAGGTAAATGACAAGCAAAACGAGAAACTCCATTGAAATTAACGGCGAGGAGGAGAGGTCTGGTGTGTTAATGCGCTCTCCCATCGTATTAAACTTGCATTTAAACATTGGGTACGTTGATGGGTTGCGCCATAAGCCCATCACGTGGCCCCATGCCACGCCGCCCTTCGGGCTCATGAAAATCGCGCCCCATTGACTGCTCTAACACCCCATCCGGGGGAGCATCTACCAATCCATCTTTGTGTATGCATTGCAGGAGGATAGGGTGATTCTGATCCTGAGTTGCATTACAATGGAGGTCTGGTTCATTCCAGTTCACTCCCAGATTGGCTAAATCATCAGCAACTTGGTTTGCTTTCCTTCTGACGTGTGAGGGAAGGATAACCAGGTTCGGGTGCATTAGGTCTGCTATAGTTTGCAGTCCATGCGACAATCTCCAGCTAGGCGAGATGCTATCTGGTTTTGCTCCCTGTAAGATTCGACGTAGCAGGCTGAGAATGACTTGCGAGTCTCCTTCTATGATCGGTTTGGTGTAGTGACTGGTGATGGCGAGTTGCAGTCCCTTGATGAGTCCCCAAAGTTCTGCGAAGTTGTTTGTGGAATGTCCCAGGGGCCCATCTATGATGTGAAGGATGCAGCCATAATGATTGCGTAAGACAGCTCCATAGCCCGCCGCTCCAGGGTTCCCTTTAGAAGCTCCATCGAAATTGAGCTTGACAAAATTATCAGGAGGAGGAGACCACAAGGAGGGGCTACTCAAGGGGGAGGAGGAAGGAGGGGGGGCGAGACTAGTTGGAGGGGAGGGGAGAGGTGTCCAGTGTTTGAGAATAGAGAGCTCAGAAGGGGGGCAAGTTAAGTTTGCATCGGTCCAGTTTCGGAGATTGAGGGTTTCCAGGACATTGCGGTGGAATTGTCGCCAACAATCTTGCCAGGAAAGAGAAGTGCCTCTGAAGATTCGCCGATTTCGTTCCTTCCAAGTTTGCCACAAAATAAAACCTGGTAAGAGTTGCCAAATACGGTTGAGGAGAGGAGAGTGGAAATCCTGATCACGCCAGTTCGCAATGGTTGCTAGTATGTTGTCTCTGCGGCAGTCTGAGGTGCGCAAGATAAGCGCTGCCTGATCCCAAATTTGGGCTGTGTAGGTGCAGGTATTAAGGAGATGATTTAAGGTTTCCTCTGCCTCTCCACAGAGTATGCAAAGGGAGGGTCCCACGAAGCCTCTCTTCAAGAGGTTATCCCAGGTTAGGATACTTGAGTGCAAGACTAGCCATAAGAAAAGCGTGATTTTCGGCCAGTGTTTAAGGTCCCAGATTTTAGCCCAGACTTCCGAATCCGGTGGGGGCCTTGACTGAGCTTTGAGAAGGTAGGCCTCCCTCGTGCTGAAGAAACCCTGTGGTTTGTAGCCCCATCGGAGCGTGTCATTCCCAGCAATTATGGGGATTTTCCGTTTGGTGAGCTCCTCTTGCAGGGGTGCTAGGTCGACCTATGCCTCCAAGTTAAGTCTCTCCTTATCCAGATGCCATTTTCGCCAGGTGTCCTCCCGAGAGTTGTCCTGTCAGTAATCTGCAACCGTTGTCATACCGGCCTGTATGGCACGAGGGTAGATATCATGTGCCCAATCCTCCGTGTTCAGGGCTGGCCATTGATGCCAGGAGTCTTGCCAGAAAAGAGTTGTCTTCCCATTTCCTATTTCCCAAAAGGCATGCTGAGTGACTAGCAGTCTGTTCTGCTTGGCTATTGTCCATATCAGAGAGCCCTGATTATCGCCATTCCATCTGATGAGGTCTCTTTCAGCTGTGTTGGGGGTGTATTTTTTCCGCCAGTGCTTAGCCCATAAATCACCAGGGTTTTTTAGCCAACGCCACCAAATTTTGGCGCTGAGAACCTTGTTCATGAGAGATGGATCCCTCAAGCCCAATCCTCCTTGTCGTTTGGTTTGACAGAGCTTATCCCAGCTTACCAGTGCGATTTTTTTCTCTTTGTTAAGACCTTGCCAGATAAAGTTCCTTTGCAGGCCTTTGATGGAGTTGAGGACGAATTTTGGAGTGGCTAGCACAGAAAAGGCATAGATCGGGAGCGCTTGAAGGACATCTTTAAGCAGGACAAGACGACTGGGGAGATTCAGGGCTCGGAAAGTCCAAGAGGAGAGTCGTTTGGAGAAAGACGAGAGAAGGTGTTCCCAGGAGGCATTCCAGAGTCCATTATCGATCATAGGAAGGCCTAGGTACTTGGATGGAAGGGAGCTCCTATTGAAGCCTAGAATCTCAGAGATATGGCGCTGGATTAAAGGGGGCGTATTGAAGAAGAAGATCTGGGATTTTTCTTTGTTGCAGTCTAGTCCTGAGGCTTCAGAGAAAGTTTGGAGAATCTCCTGAATAGAGAGGGCCTCACGCACGGTGGGGCTGCCCATTAGAAGCGTATCATCCACGAATTGACTATGCGAGATAGGGGGAGAGATGCCATGGAGGGGTAAGCCCGTCAGGAGGTTTTGATCTAAGGCCGCATGTATGGAGCGACTTAGTCCTTCGGCCATGATAACGAAGAGGAAGGGAGAGAGGGGATCTCCCTGTCTGATTCTTCGGGAGGGCGAGAAGGGCTTCGAGGGCACACCATTTACAAGAAGGGAGAAGAAAGCCGAAGAGGTTAAATTCAAGATCCAGTCTACCCAAGTTTGCTGAAAGCCAAAAGCTAAAAGCATTGCCCTTATGTAATCCCAGCTTAATTTGTCAAAGGCCTTAGAGAGGTCCAGTTTGAGGAGCATACCAGGGGTTTTGGTTTTTTGCAAGGAGTGGATGACTTCATGGGCCAAAATGATGTTGTCCAGGATCTGCCTTCCCTCTACATATCCTTACTGTTATGGGGAGATGATTGTGGGTAGGATCAGCTTAAGTCTCTGAGCGATGACCTTGGTAAGAAGTTTGTAGATTACATTGCACAGGGCAATAGGACAGAATTGCCTGGCATGCTGTGCCTGTCCTTCTTTGGGGACTAAGGTGAGAAAAGTGGCATTGAATGCCTGTAGGATTTTTCCTGTGACTCTTGAATCCTCCAAGATTTCCCAAACCTCAGTTCTGATCATTGGCCAACAGTAGTGGAAAAAGTCACTTGTGAAGCCATCTGGTCCTGGAGCTTTGCATTTGGGGGTTTCCTGCATCGCTTGATCTACCTCCTCTATGGTGAAGGGCCTTAGGAGGGCGGCGTTTTGCTCCTGAGTTACAAGTGAAGGTACATGCCTTGTAATCTTGCTGATCGCTGCTTGTCTATCTTGGATGGGCTCGGTAAGGAGATTCTGAAAATAATCCACCAAGTTTGTTTCCAAATCAGTATGAGAGTGGAGGGTTTCACCTTCCTCTGAGATGAGATGCGTGATTTTGTTGGCATGCCTTCTCTGGATGACTTTGCGATGGAAGAATTTGGTGTTACGCTCCCCTTCTTTTAGCCACTGAATGCGCAACTTCTGTTTCCAGAGTATTTCTTCCTGTTTATTTCTCTCTTCAAGCTGTTGGGCAACTTTGAGTTCCTGTGCTTTCAACTCCTCTGTCATTCTCTATTCCCTGATTAGGTGTTGTATCTCAGTCATTTGCCGTGAGAGCTGATGTTGGGATTTAAAAATGCTGCCAAAGGTTTGTTTGTTCCAGAGTTTAAGAATTTTCTTAAGATTCTTAAGTCTCTGTTGGAGACGAAACATTTTGGATCCTTGAGGGATCGCGGCCTGTTGCCACCAGTCATGGATGTTTGCCTGGAAATCGGGATGGTCTAGCCAAAACTGTTCAAAACAGAAAGGTTTCTTTCCGGGGGTGGCTGAGATGTCCATCCATAATTGTATGGGCCAGTGATCTGATCCTGGGAGGTTCAAGACAGTAGCTTCCATTGCCATTCCATCCAGCATCAGAGATTCCGATATAAGAAAGCGATCCAGCTTGCAAGCGATTTGGTGTGCTTCAGTTCGCCTGTTTGTCCAGGTATGGGTACCATTGCTAGTTTCCAGGTCGACTAGACGAAGGTCTTCTATTAGATTGTTGAAGTTGTAGGAGTCTTGGTCTAGTCTACGGGTTCCTCCTTTTTTCTCCTCCAGGCTGCGGATGATATTGAAATCTCCACCGAGAATCCACTTATCATGTTGCAATAATCTGGAAAGATGTTCAAGGCTTCTAAGAAATGCTTGTTTGTCTCTTGGACTGGGCGGCCCATATAAGCTTGTCAGATGCTCGGGCTTATTGGATCCGATGAGTCTATATTCTGCTGTGATAGACCATCTTGTAGTGAAGAAGTTTTCCAGTAACACTATATTGGGATTCCAGAGGATGGCTACTCCTCATGCTGTTCCTGTTGCATCAATCGAGACTGCTCGCCCTAGTTTCCAGCAGTAGGGAAGTAGCCGATTGAGGTCTTCTGAGGTGCATTTTGTTTCTTGCAGCAACACAATGTCCGAGATTTCTGCTATAATCATTTCTCGTAGCAATTTTTGCTTGCTACGTCCATTGAGTCCCCTTATGTTCCATGAGATGATCTTAGTGAGGATGGGGGAGTGGAGAGAGGAGGAAAGCTATCTGAGATCAGGTGGACCTGACCAGAATTGACCATATAGTTCCCTATTTCCTGTATGAGCTTATTGGTGGACTTCCTGCCCCGTTTCTTTTCATCTTTTTGGCTCTTGCTTGGGATTTTTGCCTGGATACCTTGGATTCCTAATGCTTTACTGGCACGGGCTGAATATTCTGCAGAGGAGTTGAGAAATACCTTGTGTATATTCCTTAGCTGATCCCGAGGGATGGTGTATAATTTCTGGTGCCAGTAAGCGTGTTCCAGATGTTCTAGATCCACTCCCGCAAGATCAGGTTCCTCCATCTCCATATCCTCATCTCCATCCTCGAGTCCCTGCTGGTCTGGTGTTTTATGTGCCGAGCCTGTGGTGAGGGGAATCGCTTCCGCAGTTTTTGGGGGCTGTGCGGGGCCATGGTTCCCGATCTGGGGGTTATCAGGGGTGGGTGAAGTGACTGCATTTGCCGAAGGTGTTGGGCATTCTGGTTGATCTTGCAGAACTTCAAATTTATTGCTAGTGGAAGGGTATTTTCTTACTTGGGGAAGCTGCTTGCATCCTCCTTGCCGTTTTCTGCCCACTGGTTGTACGAATCCTTCCTGGTCCTTGCCGCTTGTTGGTGTAGCATCCTTATGGAGCGCATTGAGAGGGAAATCTCTGAAGAGGTGGCCATGTTCGTGGCACTTCCGGCAGTGAAACGGAATGTGTTCATAATCTATGGTCTGGGACCAATCTTCATCGTGATATTCCAGGGTAATGGAGCATGGGAGCGGCTTAGCAATAATCATGTAAATGCATATTCTTGCATACGATGTATAGCGCCGCTATTTTGTAGCCTGAGAGGATTTGACATAAATCCCTATGGTTTTGCCTATGCCGGCTAGGACCTCTTCCATCCAAAATTCCTGAGGGAGAGAGTATAGTCTGATCCATACCGGTGCATGGGCGAAGTCTTCCTTTTCGGGGTTGAATTTTTCTGTCCAAAATCGCAGAAATAGACCCGCCGAGTTGTAGAAGTAGGGTCCTCCATCAAAGACTCGGTTGCGATCTTCAAGGTTGTGGAAGATGATTGTGAAAAAGCCCTTTGAGCCGAGCTGGAGATCATAATGTCCTTTTGGCTTCCACCAATATTGTATCCACTTAATCAGGTCACGCTCAGAGGGCCAAAGCCCTAAAAATTTTCCAACCAGGGCGTTGTCTTTCATGTATTGTTTCTGCTCCTCTATACGCAGTGAGCTGACCACATATTTTGGTGCTTGTGGTGCCTGCGGAATGCATTTTCCAGGCATCCACGGAGCTGAGGCTTTTGCAGTGTTCTTCTCCTTGGCTGGGTCAACGTCCATGTTCTTGTCCTGAAGAGTTCCTTCATCCATTAGCTGAGCCCTCAGATCTGGAGGTGTTTCGAAGGTGGGGCGCTTGATTCCGGCTCCATTTCTTTCATTTGCAACTACGTGACTGTAGGAGATGCCGATCGGCCCTTCCTCCTTGTGGTGCGGGGGCCCCTGCGGGGCAGACATTGTTCAGCCTCAGTTCGTAGCGGCGGTGAGTGCACAAACCCTAATCCGAGGATGAGAGAATAGAACCAAAAAAATAACCAAACTAGTCTTTTCCATTAGTTGCAAATTTAAGGGAGATAACCTTAGTTCAAGAACATGTTGTCAATTTGCATGCCTCCTTATTCCTTGAATCTCTTATTAATATCCCTTGATATGGAAATTTACTTTCCAGTAGCTCTTCCTCTCTCTTATATGATTGTTGAGTGTGTCCCTATCCCTTCTATATCATGTGAGGAATTACTCCATTATTTCGTTGATTCTTGAAGATTTCAATGGAGAAATGTAGATGCCTGATTTCAAGGTAGTGTCATCTGTTAGAATTAGGTTGTAAATCACCTATTCATGTTGACTAATAAAAGAGTTATATTTCCCTCCAATATATGTGAAATTATTTTTAAATAGTTATTATATGTCGATTTTCTTTATATATATATATATATTCATATTTCATTTATAATTTAATTTTATATCTATCTTGTTGTAGTATCTACTTGGCTTCTTTTGCAGGCTGGTAGAGATAAAGGCCTGGACAAAGTCAAAGGTCAAGAGCTAGGATATTCATCAAATGTATGGGTACAAGGTACGAGATACTTCTTTCTCTCTTCTAAGTAATCATTTCTTTATTGGTTTGTATGTTGGAGGGTAGGTTTTTAGATGAAGAAAGATCACTTTTGCTCCAACCAGAAGTTGTCCTCAATACACGAACATCAGTTGTGTGGAAAAAATATCAAGGAAGGGATGATCTAGTGGAAGGACACATAAACAGATGATGCAACTTGGGAACCATCGGCCATACTCTAATAGTTTTTGCATCATTAGCCTTGACAACAAGGTTGATTTTGAAGGGGGAGGCCATGTTACGTTCTGATCCTAACCCCTCTTCATGGATCATTAGTTAGTAGGATATGTTTTCTATGTAATAAAGGTCGACATTAATTAATAAGGCCTATTAAATAAAGGAGAATAATTCAATGTAAGAATACCTAATAATAGCTTCTTCTTCTAGAAATATCTTCCTCTAGAAGTTTCTTTACAAGGTAGAGTTAGTATAAATAAGAGTAGGAGGTATTGGATATTTTTGTCTTGGAGATTATTGTAATAGAGATATACTATGTTGGAGGTTTCCCCCTCAAAGAGGCAAGTGAACATTGATATATTTAATAAAGGTTCTCTTTCTGGTGTTATTTTGGTATTGTTCTAGCTATAATCTTGTTGTTCCATTACTGTTTGTTAAATATTTATGTTCTACATACTATAATTCATCTGATATATTACATAGCATCACTACTTTGGGAGTGGGATGAACACAGAAATGGTAGAGCTCAAGTTTGGATTGCGTTTTGAGATTCCTTTTCTATTCTTTCTTTCTTTAATTATCAATATTATTTCTTTATTCTTCTTTTTCTAGCATTTGCAATCAACCTATGGCCCTTCATCCCCTCTTCTCATGAGAGAATGGACCATGACCCATTACCAAAATTTAGTACACTGTAAAAGGATCCAGTATGGAAAGTGTTAATTATAGTGGGGAACAAAACGTTACCCTTGTGAGGGACCCCCAGTAGTACCCCTTTTCCCTAGGTGGTAACAACATGGTACTAGGGCACAAATGTTGGCCACCAAGGTGAAACAAGGAAATAAACATAACTTCTTGAGCTAGTGATCCATTGTCAAACTTCAATGAATGATCCTCATTCACATTACTAGTAAATTAAGAAAAACACTTCACATGGAAAAAGGACTAACATACCTCATGGTGACACTAGATTGTCATCTCCCATACACTGAGTTAATTGGATGTGATGAGCTTAGTTGATATGAAGTCGGGGAGGTAATCTGAGGGGGGGTGTTACGATGTTATCTATGGAAATTTTGATCATCATCATGGTCAATATCATTGTCTTCATTGTGGGCCATGAGACATGATCTCCTCTAGTTACCCCTAAGCATGAGGGGTAATAGTCCCTTAGCAATGATTCATAGAAATATAGATGGCTTGGGTTGGTTGAATGATTGACCTTGGTTAGAGTGCTAGTATAATTACTTTACTTAGAATGTCTTTAACCTAATCATCATGATGACTAACCCATTGGGTGCACATAATGTGGGAATTTTATTTTTTTATTAGGAATGGAACCTACCTAAGAGGCATAGTGCAAGGAACTTGGAGAACCAAACGTACCCCTAAGATATTGGTACCATGTGATATACACCTTGGAGGTTGGACACTTTAATTTAGGACACCTGGGTTATGGATCATGCTTCATGGAGGTTTGTTATGGAGCCACACACATATGTTGAAGCAAATCATTGAAGCACGGTAAACATCTTGGCACACATGTTGAAGAGCATTGGGCATAAGAGGACATGTACAAAATAGCAAGAGGAGAAATTCCTTGCATTAGGACACTTGGTTATCAAGCCAACATGGAAGAGGGAGCATTGTACTAAAATCTTGTTGGATAATAGACCATCTTGGAATATCATGGTTGGAGGAAACACCACCTTGGGGTCTTGTAAATCCTTAGTATGACACTTGTCAACCTTGTATTATATAGTTCTCCATGTGTGGTTTCATTGTTTGTTTCTTGTATGGGATTTTTTCCATGTTTTATGTTGGCCTCCCTTACCTAGTCTATATAAAGGGAGGAGAGAGAATTTCATATAACTTACCATCACTATACTATTTATTTTATCTTTGTAGTTGTCTTGGGGAAGTATTGTAGGGAACGAGACTTGGGTTTTGTTATGTAAACTCGATAAGAAGACAAGAAGAGAGAGAGAAATTGGATGTTCTTAGAGACATTTATCTTGTGAGATGCAAAAGGATGCTAGGATTTCTGCTATGAAAGAAAACCTTAGAGTAAAACATAACGCTAGAAGAGATAATGCTTTGTCTTCTAGAAGCCATGTATATTGTTATGAATCAAAAGGTGGTAGCATTAGTATCCAAACCCTAAAGAATACATGAAGAGAAGAGCTAACACCTTGGATGATATTTCATCCTTATTCATGTGTGATGCATGGAGGCTCGGGAAATATCATGGAGATCCTAGCTTGATGATTCTTGATCTTGGTGTGATACCTTTCTTGGAAAGAGACATTTTAATTGTACTTTTGATGTTCCATGGAGGTTCTAGTGCATTTTTCCATGCAAGAGTTGAAGACCTAGGATTTGATGAATCAAAGCCTAGTATCAACTTGTAGACTTGGCGGCTAGTGTTAGATTTGTCTTATGGGCCAGCTACTTTGTGTGATGCAAGTTTACTAGGGTTTAAAACCCCAAATATGAAAAGAGTGGTAGTGTAGATACCTTGAGAATAGTGAGATTTCATGCTTGGAGGAGTTTGGTGAGATTATTTTCTTGGGAAAGTAGTCATCATGTGATGTGATGTACTTGGAGGTACATTTGTGTGATGCAAGTGATGGAGAATCCAACTTGAATCCTAGCTAGAAGAAGTTAGTAGCTAGGGTTTTCTTATCATTTACCTAGCTGGGATATAAGAGTTTGATGTGTACCAAGTTCACATAGATGTTGTTATGTACTTGTACTTGATCTTCTATATATATATATATGAAGTGTTCCAAGCATCCAAATTTTGTGTACTAACAAATTTGAATTTCATCTTATCTTATCTTCATGAATTTTACAACTAACAAAACAAAGTTTTTTTATATCTTTTATGCTTGAGAAGACTAGTGTGCCCTAAGGGCCGAAACATTGTTGCATTGAAGCACACTTGTTTAGTATTTATTTTATTTTGGATACCTAATGAATTAGGTTGGATAAAAGTGAAATTTTGTTTTTTTAAATTAATATTTATAATTAATTCCTAGTGCTAAAAGTTCACAAGATATAGATTCTATAAACCTCATAGTTCGGGTGAAATTTTTTAATTTGCAGTAAAAGTCAAATTTCTAAAATTTCAACATGGTATCAGAGCATAGTGAACTAGCACTTTTTCTTGTTGATTTAAAGGCCAGATATTTTAGTTGTTAAACCTAAATGAAGTTATTGGGTGGTGAAACCCTAGTGTGCTTGATATGAGCACTTGCACTAGTGAAGGGTTTCATGGGTAGAAACATTAGTTTCTCTTATGATGAGAGTATGTTTTCACCTATGATAGGTGGTAGATATAATTTAGTGCTCACTAGTATGGATTTATTTTCAATAGGTGTGATTCTCATGAGGAAGTTAGGTGGTTGATTTTCTCTAGTAGATGTTGGTGTGTTTTCACCTGTGATAGGTGGTACATATACTTCATTGATGGTTGTTATGTATTTATTTTTAGTGCATGTGATTCCCAAGAGTACCTTTGATAGGTATATTATTTTCTTGATCCAGGTGGATATCGGTAGCCACACACCTTTTCTAACTAGATCAAAATAGTTCTCTGACAATTTTTGCAATTTACTATTTTTAGCAGTTTTAACTTTCGGGGCCATTTTTGTTGATAAAGGTTGGTTGTCATTGATGTGAACCCTTGAAGAAAGCCCCATAGCACAAAGGTTTAGTTAATGGACCCAATATTGTTTGATTTAAATATGAATCATTATTGTTTTTTCATGGTTGATAATAAGTAAATATGGATGAACTCCAAAGTGGTCCTCTTATGGTGAAAGCCCTCACAGGAAGACGTTTTGTGGAGTAAGAGAACCCATGCTTAATTGTGGAATAATGAGAGGAAGGAAAGTGAATTTTTCAGGGAAAATATAATATATGGATAGTTCTTGTCATGTCATTTCTAGTGGTATGTGGAATTTCACATAATTCCGCACAGTTAGAGAGTTATGTCCATGAGAATTTGGAGACCCCGGGTTTGGGTAACGGACCCAAGTTTGTTTGATGGGTAACGGTATGAATTATGATATATTTTCAGATAATACTATTCTATATGGATATCACATGTCATTCCATTTCTGGTGGTATGTATAACGTCACATAACTCCTCACGGTTTGAGAGTTATGGCCTTACAAAGTTGGAGGACCCTCATATGCCATCTAGAAGCCCCAAAAGGTCAAAGTAGTCAAAGTGGTTTAAGAGATTT
>JZKD02S2105771.1:1215049-1228875 GCA_000966675.3 Picea glauca
CTTGTTTATGGTACAGGTTGATTACAGGTTGGTGCATGGTTGATGCACTTGTTTATGGTACAGGTTGACTACAGGTTGGTGCATGGTTGATGCACTTGTTTATGGTACAGGTTGAGGTACAAGTTGATGCATGGTTGATACATGGTTCATATTTATTGGTACAGGTTTACAGCAATATATCTCACAGTGATAGTGTGACAGTGGTTCCATCATTCTACTTCTACTTTAGTGTGGCAGGACGGGGCAAGGACAGGTGGTTGTAGCCACCTTCCGATTGTAGCTAGAGAACATTGGGGGTTGTAGCCTCCTTCTGGTTGTAGCCAAAGAATTGGGGAATTGGAGCTTCACTCAGGTTATATCCTGAGAAACTAGGGGGTTAGAGCCTCCTTCCAGTTGCAGCTGGAAAACAAAGGAAGTTGGTGTTTCCAATGAATGTAATTCTTCAAGACATATAAGAAAAAGCATTCCATGGTTTTCTCCCGATTTGGGTTTCCACATAAAACACTGATGTACTTTGTTTGTGTATGATTGTTTATTTATTACTTTTCATTATTGGATAATAATTCTACATTGATATAACATTTGAAGAAAAAGGATTATAATTACGTTATTACTGATTCACCCCCCCCTCTCAGTAATCCAACACATTTTGAGGGCCTAAATGAGGGTTTTTTCTGGATCGATCTTGTCAATGATATCTAAAGAAATGAGTGATCCCCCAAAATGAATCTCCTTGATGATACCTTTCCAACGGGGTATCATATGCCTAAAATGGAGATCGTATGAAAAAGTTACGACCCTGAGAAGTTGATGTATTAACTTACCGAGACGGGGCCCACATGACTTTTGGCGCTTCATCTCCTAAGTTGAGGTTTTTGGATGTATAGGGTTTTTGGAATTCTTGTTTATTGTAAAAATGCCTTCATATCCTCATTGTAATTATCTTCTTGTTAATGAGCGCAATCGTTACATCTTTTCTCAGAGATAAGCCACCACCATTCCAACAAGCTTGTTTTCACTGCATTTTACAGTTTCATCTTATTTCCTTATTTAATAGAAAACGTGTTTTACTGTATCTCTGTTATTTTGTGTTAAGAACCTGTTAATAATATGTATTGATTTCATTCTTCTCATAAAATCCAAATCAGTGGTATCAGAGCAATCTGCTCCTTGTCATCTTAATGCATGTCGCCAATGGGGTCAAAGTACAAAGAGTTGGCTCTCGATCTTGTTTCTCTTAAGGAAACAATATCTGGCATGCCCAAACGACCTCTCATGGCAAGAGAAAAGAAATATGACGGGACAAGATATCCTTTCAAACCTTTTATTGAGGAAGCCCTCACACAACAAAGGAACGAGATGATGGATAGTTTCATGAAAATCCTTCGACGACTACCAATAGGCGATGCATCTTCTTCGAGTGGAGGCGCCACCCCCTTTAAGGTACAAATAAAATTCAATATTCCTATATTTGAAGGTCAGACAGACCAATATGTTGTAGACATGTGGTTGAATCTAATAGAAGGGTATTTTTCTGTCCATAACTTTTTGAATGGAGAAAATATTATGTTTGGACTCCTCAAAGTCGTTCCCCATGTCAAAGATTGGTGGAAAACGTTTTGTGAGAAAAAAGAAACAGAGGAACCCTAATTATTTACAGTCACGACCACTTGGGAATCATTCAAGGATGTTATTAAGGAACAATACTACCCTGTCGAAAGTTATGACAACTTGTATACCAAATGGACCATACCGCGGCAAGAAAGAGACCAAGCAATGCCATATTTCACAAATATCTTTCATACCTTTCACACCAAGCTGGGTATAAAAGATTCAAAGAGACATATGGTGCTCAAGTATCACGACGCTCTGGATAGATACATCCAGACTGAAATGAAATTTTTGGACATCTCATCCTTGGGCACAACCTACTAATATGTCGTCAAAATCAAACAAAAGCTCAAACAAAAGACGTGGAAATTTGGGCATGGGAACCCCTCACAACAAAATCCAGGAAAGGATGGCCCCAACCCATAGAACAAAGGACAGATCAAATATAGGTAGTATCAGGACAACCATTCCAAGATGCAAGCAAAGGACACCGGAAACACAAAGAAAGATATCGAGAAGTGGTGCGACTTCCATAAGAGCCCTTAAAATAACACTCCTCACACACACTCAAAGTAGACGCTGGTAGCTGAAGTGAAAGACTCTTAATTGTATGCAGGTTTAGAATCTAACCCATAACCCGAAGGGGGAATATGGATCATTGACATGGAACCCAGTGCCACCATTGCTACCACCAAGCTCGAGCCTAGTGAACCAAATGAGCCAGAAGAATGAGAACGCCTCTTCCATTCACAAATGTGGGTAAAAGGAACCCCACTACACTTCATCATGGATAGTGGTAGCCAAAAGAACCTCATCTCAGCAAAGGTTTTCAAGCGGCTATCCCTACCAACAACACCGCACCCACAAACCTACACCATTGAATGGCTCTTCCAAGGAAGGGATCTCTGTATTAGCCAACAGTGTCAACTGTCGTACGACATCAAGCCCTTCAAAGATGAGGTATTGTGTGATGTTTCTCCTCTCGAAGTTTGTGATGTTCTTTTGGGCCAGTTGGAAATGTCATTTTGTATATGAGTCTAGGCCTTGTAGTGTTATTATTACTTTGAACACAAAATTGTATAGGATACCCATGGAAGTCCCACCTAGTCTTATTTCTTTGATCTCTGTAAAGAAATGTAGGAAGGTCATATCTTAGACGAGGAAGTTTTTCTTCTTCATGATTCACTCTCAAAATAAGCGAAATATCATAGCCACATCCAAGGTCTTTGCGGCCGGCCTCTCCACACAGCATAAGAAAGTAGATAAATTCATGGAGGAATACTCAGATATCTTCTCCTCACCTACCGGGGTACCTCTGCACTATTAGGTGAAGCACCCCATCGATCTAACCCCTAACGCATCTCTAATGGGTCAGTCTATCACCGCTCTCTGTTAGAGAATGAGGAGATCAAGTGACAGATCCAAGAACTGCTCCACAAGGGGCACATCTATCCCATCTCATCACCTTGAGGGAGCCCAATCATGTTGGTATAGAAGAAATATGGAACATGGCGACTCTGCATTGATTATCGAGCTCTGAATAAAATCACTGTCAGAAACTGGTACCCGATTCCCCGAATCGACAGCCTCCTAGATCAACTCACAGGGTCCAAATACTTCAGTAAGATTGATCTGAAGTCAAAGGAAGTCCTTTTTGAATGGTTTTTCGTTCCCTTTGGTTTGAAAAATGATCCAGCCACTTTCATGAGGATTCTCTAATACTTTTGTAGTGTTGTATCTAGATAACATTCTCATTTACAGCAAGACTTGGGCCCAACACTTGCAGCATATTCAACGGGTTCTGCACACCCTACGATAGCACAAGCTATATGCCAACTTGGAAAAATGCTCCTTCAGCATGGATAGGGTCCATTACCTAGGATACATAATTGATCAACATGGCATACATGTGGATCTAGCCAAGATCTAAGTCATCCGTGACTAGCCAGCCCCAACCACACTCACTGAGCTTAGGAGCTTCTTAGGCCTTGCCAATTTCTATCGTCGATTCATGTTGGGATTGTCCCATATTGCATGGGACCTCAGCCAAATAACCAGGGGTGATGGTAAGGTGAAATTTGCGTGGGGTCGGTCCCAACAACAAGTGTTTGACAATTTGAAGTAGTGCTTGTGCTCAACCCCATTACTTTCACTACCAGACCTGCAACATCCCTTTGAGATCAAGACAGATGCTTCAGACTAGGCGGTGGGCTTCCTTCTCACTCAACATGACCACCCTGTGGCCTATAATAGTGAGGCACTGTCATATGTTGTTCGTAAGTACCCTACTTACGAAAAATAAATGTACTCCATTGTGCAATCCTGCCGCCAATGGAGACATTACATTCTTGGGAAGGAAACATTCATCCACACTTATCATAATCCACTGCAGTTCATGAAGACACAAGGAAAATTACATAATTATCGCCATCAAAAGTGGTCCACATACTTGCAACAATTCCACCTCAACATCAAGTATAAAATAGGAAGCACCAATCACGTCATTGATTACCTCAATAGACCGCCAGTCATGACACTCACCACGGTGCTAGACTCGTGTCACCATGAGACCTATGGATGGCCCCAACTCTATGAGAAAGACCCAGACTTTTCCACCACCTACCAAATGTTGGGTGCAAACGCAGTTGTCAATAATTTCCATCTTCGGGATGGGTTGTTGTGTTGTCTGGGCCATATCTATGTTCCATAAAGGGAGCAAGTGAAGTTGATCTGGTAAGCCCACCTCAGTCGGGTGGCAGGACACTTCAACATAGAAAAGACAGTGACGATGCTACAAAAAAAATTCTATTGGTCGAAACTTTGACAGGAGGTTAGCAAGTATATCAGGTCCTGCACTGTCTACACTATTGCCAAACCGAACACTAAGAAATAGGTCCTGTACACCCCTCTTCCTACTCCTGACAGGCCATGGTAATCCATCTCAATGGACTATATTTTGGGCCTATCGTCCACCAAGTGGGGAAATGATTGTGTTTTTGTGGTTGTTGATCGCTTTTCTAAGATGGCAATTATGGTTGCCTACAAGAAGAGCATCACAGCAGAGGCCACTTCCAAGATCTTCTTTGAACAAGTCTGGGTACATTTTGGAATCCCACAAACCATTGTCTTAGATTAGGATAGTCGATTTCTCATCACATTCTATTCGAGCCTCTGATCAGTGTTGGACACCAAGCTCACCAAATCCACGGCCTTCCGCCCCCATACAGATGGCCAAACTGAGTTCATAAATCGAATGATTGTGGATATCCTTCACATGTATAATTCAAATCACCCTAGCACATGGGATGAGAGCCTTCCCTATGTCCAACATGGCTACAACTGAACCCTGCATAACTCAACCGGCCATAGCCGCTTTCAGGTGGGGTTGGGATTCCAACCATTGGGTCCCATAGATGTTGCACTTCCCCTTGTGGTCACCTCGTCCGACTCATATTTTTCTCCAATTGAAGTTGACAAAGCCACCCGGTTCATTGAGCGGATCCAACACATCCGCCAATAGATTTAGGATATCTTACAGAAGTCTAATGACAAGTATAAGCAGTGCCATGATCAACATCTGGTGCCACATAAGTTTCAGGTGGGCAACAAAGTTTGGTTGCACTTGTAGAAATAACGCCTTAGAGGACCCCATCGGAAGATTTTCCCACTCCGTTATGGGTCGTACACCATCACCAAGGCTATGGGGGATAATTCTTTTGAGCTCAACATTCCTCCTTTCCTTGGCCTACACCTAGTGTTCAACGTGGATCTCCTTTGCCCTTATTTCCCACCATTATTGGACACCTCAGATGTAGCAGAGAAACTTACAACAACAGAGCTCAAACCCGAATGCATACAAAAGGAATCCAATGATCAAATTTTGGACACACATATCAAGGGCACTTGACAGCAAAGGAACCAGCTTTATCGAGTCATCAAAGAAGGGTAATTCCTACACCAAGGCAAGTGGCTCACCCAGGGCCAAATTCAGCAGAAATTTCCTCATATGATGGGGGAAATCAACCTAATGGAGAACATTTCTTCCTAAGGAGGGAGGATTGATCTAGGTGGATATCTATGGCCACCCACCTTTTCCAACTAGCTCAAAACAATTTTCTAACAATTTTGTCAATTTACTATTTTTAGCAGTTTTAACTTTCAAGGCCATTTTGAGGGCCTAAATGAAGGTTTTTAGGGATAGAGATTCTCAATGATATCCAAATGAATGATTGAGCCCCCAAAATGAATATCCTCGATGATACCTTTCCAACGGGCTATCATACACCTAAAACGGAGATCAAATGAAAACGTTACGACCCCGGGAAGTTGATGTACTAACTTACCCAGACAGGGCCCACATGACTTTTTTCACTTCATCTCCTAGGGTTAGGTTTTTGGATGTTTAGGGTTTTTGGAATTCCTGTTTATTGTAAAAATTCCTTCAGAGCCTCATTTTAATGATCTTCTTGAGAATGAGCCCAGTCGTCACATCTCTTCTCAGAGATAAGCCGCCACCATTCCAGCAAGCTTGTTTCTGTTGCATTTTACAGTTTCAGTTTATTTCCTTATTGAATAGAAAACCAGTTTTACTATATCTCTGTTATTATTTGTTAAGCACATGTTAATAATCTGTATTCATTTCGTTCTACTCATAAAATCCGAGTCATTTCTCTAGTGGATGCTAGTTTTTTTTCACCTTTTCACCAATGATAGGTGAAATATCTACTTCATTAATGGATAGTATATGATCTAATTTCAGTGAGTGTTATGCCCAAAAGTACATGTGATGGGTATTCTATTTGTTCCAATATATGCCAGTGTTTGGAGTGTATTGATGCATGTGATAGGCATGATTAACCATTTGATTTTTAACTTATTTTTGGAGCGTGAAAGGCGTTGATTCATTATGTGATAGATAGATTATCATTGTTTGATAGGTTTGGGTTGTGTTGTGACTCAAAGGTTTATAGGAATGTTGACCTTTCTCAGTTTTAGTGATTGTTATAGATTGGAGGGAAATCTTCGTATTATCCCTTGGGGGTAGTATTGGTTGTACATATTGTACATTATACTTGAGGAGAGATTGGTCATGGATGTGATAGTTAGTGCAATGCTAAGATATTAGGGAATTTTAATAGGTCATCTTATGAATTGTATTGTGCACCTCATCTTGTAGGGTGTATCTTTCATCCATCCTTCGTTTGTCTGCTTGTCTCATAGTTTTTTAACATTGAAGAAGGTTATTGAAGATCTAACTTGGACATATGTTCAAAACCCGTGGTGGTAGAATCAGTGATTGATTCCAATATTATAGTTGATGGGAGTCGTGATGAGTACTAGTGACATGGTCAGATTCTCTTAGGGAGAGGGAATTGACCATGATTTTATTTTTTCTTTAAGATTATCCTAGAAAGAGATTGGTCATCTAGTTGAGGTTGTTGTTTATTTTGTAGGAGGTTTTGAGGTGAAAGAGGTGGATTCTCATGTTCATAGTTTCATGATAAGCCTTTTTGGATTGTGTTTACTTTTACCGCAATCTTGGTATTTCAATATTAATGGGTTGAGATATTTGTATATTTTATCGTGTTCTTTTGATAAATTCGATCCACTTGCTTTGGACTTGTTGGAGATGTGATTATATTTGTAGGATGTCCTAAATAGATCTTGATGTGGTGCCAAAATATTTTGGCCCGTGATTATTACTTTAGGGATGTTATAGTTTTGACATATTATTTTTGATGTCTTCCTTTCTCTGAAGCATTTCATAGTTCGACAAAAAAAAAATGATTTGGGGTTATGTTCCTTCAATTTTGCAGATGGTCGTTTCTTTTGGAAACCCTAGTAGATGGGAAGAGGGAATAGCTTGGTTTGATGGTGTAAACCTAGTTTATTTCATTTTTTTATCCTTTCATGTTCACCATCGAAAGGTTGAGTTGTAAATTTCTTGGTTGATTGCTTGGAGAGAGATACATGCCTTTGTGAGCATTGAATTGTTGGTTGATGAGGTGTGTGGACCTATAATAGGTGGAGTGACTCTCACAGAGTACATGTATGATGTTCTATCATGATGGAGGAGTATTCTTTCAACTCTATGGATAAACAGGGGTTACAGGTTGCATATTTAGAGAGAGTTCATTGGTGTTACAGAAAACGTTTTTATTTTAAAGAATATGTGTTAGCTTTTGGTTTCACTTCAAAATTGTTTTTTCTAGGAGAGAACTAGGTATCCTAGTCCCTTGGTGAAGCTTCTTGGACATATGGATGGCTCAGTGGAGGTGTATGTTTTACCATGATTAGAGAGATAAAAAATTTCCCTTACCTAGGAAGTGCTTATCCTAAACAATGTGATGACTAACCCATTGTGTGCACATGATTTGGGGAGTCTAATAATTGATTAGGAGTGGAACCTACCTAGGAGGAGTTATATGTTCTTGGAGGGGGGAAATTATCCCTAAGGTATTGAAATCATGTGATATACACCATGGAGGTTAGACACTTGACTTGAGCATGCTTAAGTTGAGGAGAATACATCATAGAGGTTGGTTGTGGAATCAGATACATATGTTGAGAAGAATTGGAGCATAGTAACCATCTTGGAACACATGTTGAGGAGAGTTGGAAACAAAAGTAAATGTGGTACATTTTTTAAGGAGGAATTCCTTGCATGAGGAATGTTAAACAACAAGTGACCATGGAAGAGGGATTGTTGGACTAATAGTTTTTTATATAGTGCACCATATTGGAGGAGGAGCATTAAGCCCAAGGAGGATCATGCTTGGAGGGTGCACCACCTTGGGGTTTTGTAAATCCCTAGTATGACATTTGGAATCCATGTATTGTATAGTGCTCCATTTGGGTTTCCTTGTTGGTTATTTGTATGGACCTATGTGCATGTTTTATGTTGGCTTCCCTCAGCTGGTATATATAAAGGGAGGAGAGAGGAGTTTTTGTAACTTACCACATTGTACTCTTTACTCTATATTTGTAATTGCCTTGGAGAAGTATTCTGAGGAGAAATACTTAGATTTTATGATGCAAACCTTATTACGAGACATGAGTAGGATATATAGCGCTTGGATTTTCTTCGATAGATTACTCTTTTGATCTGAAATAAGACTCGAGTGTTTGTGCTATGCAAGAAAACCCTAGAGGAGAACATAGTGTTAAAGGATATGATGGCTTGTATTATAGAGGTCATAACTCTTGTTGTGAAGCAAGAGGAGGTAGTTTTAGGTTTCAAACCCCATAGAAAACATGAAGAGAAGAGATAACACCTTGAATGGTATGGAAAAGTTGTTATTTGATGCATGGAGGCCACAGAAAGATCATTGAGAGCCTAGCTTGATGAGTCTTGATCTTGGTCTGAAGAAGAATTGTTTATTGTATTTTTTATATTCCATGGAGTTCTTGGTGCTCATGTTCATGCAAGAGTAAAAGATATAGAGTTTGAGGAATCAAACCCTAGGATATCCATGTAGACTTGGATTCTATCACTAGAGTTTTCTTTTGATCCATGTACGTGTGTGATGTAATTTGTCTAGGGTTTGTAAAAGCTAAGGAAAAAAGAGTGCTAGTGTGGATACCTTGAGCATGGTGAGATGCTTTGCTTGGAGGAATTGGAGATTGATGTGATGCCATGGTTGATGGATCTAATTGGTGAGATGCATTTCTTGGGAAAGCAGTCTTCATGTGATGTAACAATGTACTTGGATGTTCACTTGTGTAATGCAATTGATGAAGGAAACAACTTTGATTGGGAGTGATTCCTAGCTAAAAGGAGGAGTTGGTGGCTAGGTGTTTTTTATGGTTAGAAGAGTTTGCTTGTACCATATTGAGATAAGTTCTATAAATTATGTGTTCTTGGAAATTTGAATTTGAATTTATATTATTTTCATGATTAGATAGATCCTAATGTTGGTTATGCATGTTTATTTGACATAACATTGTGTTGAAATCCTTAATTCATTTAACACATATTTTGAAGATAAAGGAGAAGATTCACTGCTATTATAATATGTTGTAATAAAGTATTTTCAAATATGTTATATGCTTGAGACGTGTTCCCTAAGAGATGAAACATTGTTTCATTGAAGTACATTTGTGAGAGTGATGTTAATAAATTTAAGTGATGCAGCCTTAAATATTTATTAAAAAGTACAACTTTGGAATACAATGATTGTTGTCCCCTATTTCTATTTTATTGCATCTCATAAATTTTAATATATTTAGCAATGAGTCATAGTGATATTATGCATGCACATACAAAAATAATATGTTGAGAATTGTATATTAATCTTGGATTTAGATATTATATACACATTAAGAAAAAAACTCAAAATATTGAAATACAAACACATTGTAGTAGTTAGATATTGATTTTTTTGGAATAAAAATTGACACATTTGTAATTGAAATTGACACTTTTGTATTTCGTAATTCACATTTTTTGAATTGAAAACCCAAATTTTGGAATAAACAGCTGCACTTTTTGGGTTAGAAATTATTCAACGTTCGCACTTTGAAAGCCACACTTTTGAAAACCAATATTGTCATCTTTAGAACCCAGTTTACGCTTTCGAAAGACTTATATTGACACTTTCATAATTAAAATTCGCATATTTTTAGTCAATATTTTACCTTATTAATCCAAATTTTAATGAAATAGGAGTTGACAACAAGATATTTGGTAAGTTGGCCTTAGAGAACAAATACCTATAAAGTTTGAGTGGTATAATAGGAAACAAATCGTGATTATGTTTTCTCATCTTTCCTTAGAATATTTTAGGGAACCAAAGCTTCCCATTAGAGAGGTGTAATCCATTAGAGAGGTGCAATCCAAGTGTATCCCAAAATATTTTAAATAGTTAAGTAAGTAATTATTTAGTTATGTTATATTTAAAAACCTTTGTTATTTTCTATGCCTAAATCCTAATTTCCATGCCTTATTTATTTTTAAAATGAAAAAATATATACCTATGGAGATATTTGGATGCAAAGGTGTGAGAAAGGTTGAGTGGAAACCTTAATTTTAAATATATTACGATGCATATGAATCTCTTTACATATTTGATTAGGCATATGAAGAAATGTATGTAGACCCATGAACATGTAAAGGAATGGGTATACTTAAAGGAAAAACAACATGTTAAGGCTAAGGGAACGCATAGATTGAGAACTTGGAGTACTCAAAGGGAAGATTGTATTTGTACCCGCACCAGAAAAGGTGAGCAACATTCCTAGGCTAATGACACGTAGATGTATGATGGGAAAGACTCCAATACAATACTTTGCATACTTTGGAGTATTGGTTTTTCGAAAGAAATGAAAAACCAATGATTTCGAAAACAGAGCTATTATCTTTGCACCATGGAATTCACACTAGAAAAGGTGAGAAACACGCCAACGCTAATGGCACATAGATGTATGATGCAAACTATTAGATTAAAAGTCAATCATTTCTAAAACGGAGTTAAAACATTGGTTGTGTTTGATCTTACAATGGAATGGAATGGAATGACATGTTAAAATTTAGGGGATTTGAGGATTGGTGGTCCGAACAATGATGATTGAGAATATAAATCACTAAATAATTAAAGGAGAAAATACTTAAAATTATTTATATATAAAAAAAAATATTGTAATATTAAAAGTTATTAAAAAAATTGAAGAAAATTTTTAATAAAGAAAATTACTAAATTAAGTTACTTTTTAAATAAATCTTTATAAATTAGGGTGGATTATTCTTTGATATATAATGAATATTAGATTAGTGTTGGTATTTTCAATATTAACTTTTATATAATTTGAGAGGATTTTAATTTTTTCTCTAACAAATCAATTATGATAAATAATTTGTTATATATTTTTTATAAAGGAAATAATAATAATTGTTTTTAATAGTTATGTAAGAGATCCAATTGTAGTTAGGGTGATATCTTCTTAGGAGTATAAATTGTCACTTTATTATAATATACATATTCCAAAATAGGGGTCGACTTGACAGTTTGACTTTATTTTACAATAAAGGCCACAATGGGGTCGAATTTATAAGTACAACATAATAATATTCTTTTTATGGTTTTTGCATGAAAAAATACGATAGAAGAATATCTTCCACAAGTACACATTATTCAACACTCCCTCTTAGCTAGGAAGGTATTATTTGGGAATAATCTTCTTTTGCATGTCTATACACTTCGGCAATTGTCTTGTTTATTTTCATGAATCTATATATCATAAGAAGTTATTCACTTTCACCTCGCTTTTGTACTGGGGTAACATACCAACCTGCGTTGGAGTACCAACCTGCGCTGGGGTAGCATACCAGCCTATGTTGGAGTATCAACCTGTGTTGGGGTAGCATACCATCCTACATTGGAGTACCAACCTATGATGGGTAGCATACCAGCCTGTGTTGGAGTATCATCCTACGTTGGGGTAGAACCAGCCTGTGTTGGTGTACCAACCTACACTAGGGTAGAATACCAGCCCGCATTGGGGTACCAACCTATGTTGGGGTAGCAAAACAACATGTGTTGGAGTACCAACCTGCACTAGGGTAGCATACCAACCTGTGTTGGATTACCAACCTTCGCTAGGGTAGCATACTAGCCTGCGTTGAAGTACCAACCTATGCTTGGGTAGCATGTCAGTCTGTGTTGGAGTACAAACATGCACTCGAGTAGCATATGATCATGTGTTGGGGTACCAACATGCGCTGGGGTAGCATACCAACATGCGTTAGAGTACCAACCTGCATTGGAGTAGCTTCTACTACTAGGGATCTCATCACTTCCTTCTATTGGGGATCACATCTCACTACTGGAGTAAACAATCACTTCTCACTAGTGGAGAAGTCTTTATGGACCACTACAAGATTGTCTCTGATATAGTCAAAATTGACTCTGGATGGGGGATTGGTTAATACATCTGCCACATGTTTGTCAATAGAAATATACTGTATATTTATTGCTCCCTTCTTTACCATGTCCCAGACATAGTGGTACTTGATCTCAATGTGTTTTTACTTGTCATGAAACACAGGGTTCTCTAAAAACTTCATACAACTCTGGCTATCACATACAATGCAATTCACCTTTAATTCAAGATCAAATAGCCCTGCAAACAACTTTCTAAGCCACACTGCTTCTTTGCTATATGAGCACGCTACAATATATTCTTCTTCGGGTGTACTAAGTGCCACACCATTTTTCTTCCTGATGAACCATGCAATCATATGTGATCCTAGACTAAAGCAACACCCAAATGTACTTTTTTGATCTGCTACACTACCGACCCAATCTGAATCAACATAGTCATGTACGATTATCTCTTGATCTGAGCTATATATGAGAGTATAAAAAATTGTACCATTTAGGTATCTCAATACGTTTTTTTCTACAAATAGGTGAACATGTCTCAGATCAACCATATACTGACTCAAGGTGTTCACCAAAAAACATGTATCTAGTCTTGTGTTTTTCAAATACATCAGTGATTCGATCATCTGTCTATACAAGGTAACATCCATTGTTTCTAAACTTGTATCACGTAGAAGCTTCATCTTTGTCACCATGGGCATAGGAATGGCCTTGCAGTCCATCATATCGAACATCTTCATAATATCTGCTGCATATTTTCCTTGGTTTAGGAAAATCTCATTTTGTCTTTTCCATACCTCTAGACCTAGGAGGTAGTGCATTATTCCTAGATATTTCATTTTGAATTATGAGGCAAGCTTCCTCTTTCTCTCAACAATGAGCTTCTTTTATCCTATCAAAAACAAGTCATATTCCCCATCCTCAACCTTGTATTAAAGGTTGGGATCTGCTTTACTCTTGCTAAATCCAAAACTCATCAAGAAGTTATCCCTCTTAAGCCCAACTTCCCCATAGAATGCCTTGAATTCGTATCATGTGAAATCTCCACCATTGTTTGACCACAAGACCTTACTATTCTTTTCAAAAATATTTTCTATGAGGGTCTTCAATTCCTTAAATTTTCTAAACACTTCACCTTTTGAATTCAATAAATAAATTGAACATTTGCATGAAAAATCATCAATGAAGGAGAAATAGTATACATACCCATTGTATGAATATGTGGACATAGGTCCACATACGTCTTAGTGTATAATGCCCAATACGCCTTTGGCCTTGCTTTTACTACTTGGAAATGGGCTCTTCATGCTCTTGCCTTCTGCACATCCCTTGCAT
>JZKD02S2105772.1:11198-21686 GCA_000966675.3 Picea glauca
TATTTTCTTGTTTTTTTATGAATACATGACCAAATTTCATATCTTCACTAGTCAATAAATCCCAATAGGTCACAAAAATCTCGAGTTTGGTCAAATTTTCATAAATATTTTTCCAACTAGGATTTACCCATGCCACAAGCTATATTGTGCACTATTGGTTGATTTAGAGTTAGTTCTAACATAAATGTTTTGTGTAGCCCTATAACTGCATTGAAATTACTTCTTTTAGATGAGTTCATCCATGATAGAGACATATATGGAGATCCATGAAGATTTAGGCTAGACATGATATTTTCCCAACCAATTAAAATTGGGAAACCTAAGAGGCATATGCCCATTGTATGCATGATATTAAAAAATGTCAAGCTCCTTTTTTTAATCCTTTGAAACAACAATGTGATTCCTAATGCTCCATAAAGTAGGATAAGTACAACTTGGCACCTACCTTCCATAGGGTTTTCTTATTGTTCCATCCAAAAAAGTATCTATGTCTCTTGATCCTGACACTTCTGCAAGCAGGAGATGGTGTATACATAGTTGTCCTTGAATCCTAGAGATAGGGGAAGAAAATTGTTCATTACATAAGGAATGGAGTGGTTGGAGTCTCGTTGATCACTGACTTCTGAATGGAGGGTCAGAAGAGCATGGGAATATGTATCAACTGCATCTAGGATAGTAGGGAGTGAATTGAACATATTTTTTGTTAACTGACTTAATTCCTAGTATTGACTACATGTGTAGGATTAGAAAATAAGAAAACAAAAAAGTCATTATTTATTGATTAGTAGAAGTTGTAGAGGAAATAATTCATTGAGAATTCTAAAGATATTGATAAAGTAGAGAATCAAGAATTAAAATATAACATTGTGGGATTATACTCTAACAAAGCTTGATAGTTAAAAGCATACATGTGATATTAAAAACTATCAAGCTCTTTTATTTATTTTAATTCTCTAAGACAATAATGTGGTTCTTAGTGCTCCATAAAGTAGGATATAATAAGCAAACACAAAATGCAATGTCAATTGGTAGAAGTTGCAAATGAAATAATTCATTGGAATTCAAAAGATATTCATAAAGTAGAGGATCATGGATTAAAATATAACATTGTGGGTTCTACTCTAACAAATCTTGATGATTGAAAGCATATGTGCAGTTACTATTATTCAAAGATGATAATGAGAGTGTATATGTATTTGAAGAGAAGAGTGTAGGTTCCTTTAATTATTGTTTGCTTCACCCTACAAGAAACAAGTCTTAAAATCAACAAATGGAAAAAGGATTCTTCTCTCAATGGAGTCACCAAATAAGCTTTAAAATGCTTATCAAATTGTCCAAATCTCATCAAATATGAAAATCAATCATTCTTAACTTGAGGAATGGACTTTTTCCCCAGCAACGATGCCAAAATTGTATGACTCAAACTCTCTCCTAGAGGGAAAAGTCTTAACCCCAACGGGAGAGCCTAGAGGAAACTCTCGAGAAAGCCACCCATTGTCACCTCAGTGGCCTTGCCCCACTCTTCAGACCATGATAAGTGTATCCTTTTCAAGGGGTGAATCCCTAAATTTCAATCTAAGCTAAGCCGTTGAGTAAGGAAGGGAATTTTTCTAACTTGGCTTGATTATGAGTTCAATGATTTAACATTATCCCCTCTCAAGGTAGAAGGTGAATTTAAGTGTGTAGATAGTATATCAAATCAAAAATTATGAACAAGATTTAAATGAGTTTAATTAGGCAATGTGCTCATTCATACAATGAAATTATGCTTGGAAATTGAAAATATAACTTGTTTAATTAACCATATAACATGAGATTCTAGTGAAGCATATATTCAATGACACCATAATGCTTGAAAATGAATAATAAGTTGTATCCAAATTAGATCATTCATTCACCATATTCATAAGCATTAGATATTGAGGGTTTGTTATCATTATTAAGGGACATTCCATGATTAAGAGATCGTATGATAATGATTACAACTTTGTTTTAAGACATCATGTGTTTGAAATGATAAACTAAGGAAATATCAAGCATGATTCTACTTTTTAAAGGCAGTGAGGAAAATAGAGTTATACATGGATTTGTAGAATTCATATATTATCCAATGATCATGTGTTTGTCACCATTTTTAGCATGTAAACTTGTATATTAATATGGGCAGTTTGTAACCATAGAACAATGATGCAAAGATGTATTTAGAACATTCCAAAGTGTGTAATCATAACCAAAGAACCATGAGCAATCCCATACATCAACAATACTCAGAAGAGCACAAAATACATCAACATTTAAGGCATATTTACCACTATGTGCTAGGATAGATTGTTGCTAACAAAAGATCACAGTTTTAGAGCATTCCAAAATGGTAAATAAATCCCAAGTACTAACTTCAATTATCAAAACACTTATGAATGATATGAACTATGTTATAATTATACCAATAGTGAGGTTATTAATGAATGTCTCAAATTATGTGTTAAGAGTGTAAACTATTTCAAACTTATAAGATACCATACAGTTACATAAAAGTAACATGAAAACCCTCAAATTATCCCCAAATAGTGAGATACTAGCCGAAGAACCAAGTCCTTCCCAAAACTATTGCATTGATTTACTTAAGGGCATACTTAAGATGTCAAATATGTTCAAATGTTGCCAAAGGATGATCTATCAAGACATATATTTGACCATTTGTATGACCCATAAACCCTTATTAATTTTGTAAAACAATCAGAGTATCAAGTGTAGCATTCATTCATGTGCACATGTCAGTATTTGAGAGTGTTATTAAGCCACAAAAATAAACCATGAACAAATTCAAATCTCAAAAATGAGTTTAGAACCAAGATGTCAACCTTCAATAAATGATAATAAGTTCGAAGAGTGTAAGTTGTGTTTTCTAATGAGTGGAGTGTTGCATCCTTTATGGCATATATTTGATCATTCCAAGTATATCAATCATGGAAATAGTATAACACTGGAAATCGAACCCATATTGATGGAAATAGAGAACAATACTAGCATTGAACCATGTTCTTCCAAGCATAAACAAGATAACTCAAGAGAAGCCATACAATTCAAACCCCTTTAGAGTTACTTTGTTTAGGAGGGTTAGATATAGAAATAAGAGAGCTAATATCAAGATCTACAACCCTACTCATTCCAACTTCAATGATATACCATGAAATAAATTTTTATCATGAGAGAAATCCAAGCAAGATCAAATTCAACAATTAAAACCAACTTGGATCTAGCAATATATTCAAAATATTAAACCCTTAAAACCCTATATTGAAAAATAAAACAAAAGAAAAGAGGAAAAAAGGATGAATTTGTTTTGGGTTTTTGGTTAAAGAGATCAATAAGACTAGTGCCTAAAAAGGGCCATGGGGTAAATCTATCCCAGGTGAAGGTCTTATGAAGATGAGTTTATGTTGAGGGAACCAAAGAGGATTTCCTCTCAAGCATCAACTAGGATAGGTGAGTTTCTCAAGCATGGATGGGGGGGATGGTCCTCTACAAATACTCTCCCAAGTACTTTAAGGTGAACTTAAGGTTTGGCCAAGGCAATAGGGAAGAGCCCTAGGACATCCTACCTCAATGCAAAGGAAACAAACAATAATGATCACAGGTAATGAAGGAGGTAAGAGGTATATATCTTTATTTCCCTCTCAAGTGGATAAATATGCCCTTCTTTGACCTTATAGTATATCCTTCCTCTAGCACACCTGAAAAATGTCAACAAGTCTTGTAATATAGTATAATAACACTTAGAAAAAATAATAGAAACACAATGGAGCTTAGTATGAAAATCTATCAATATTCTCCAACAAATGAAAATGAGGAGGCTCTCTCCTTATATACATAAGGAACCTTCTCAATAAAATTGATCAATACAATTTGCTAGCTCAAACCATGGGTTAAAACCATGAGCTCAAGTAAAATCCATGAGAAAATACAATGTGTGGGCATAAAACCACCCCCAAAGTCCTCAAATTCAAGAGCACCCTCATCAAAATTGTCAAAGGTGTAAACATAAGTCACATGTGTGGTCCAAAGGTCATTAAAGTAGGTGCTCCTTGCTTGATAGTACCAACATATCCTTAATTGAGTGATGAACGATCAACAATATTCCCAAGAATCAAGGGCACCCCTCAAACTAAATCCATGAAGTGAGGTCCAAGTGAAACAACCTCCAAATATAGGTGACATCATGCCACATGTGTGGGACATCCAAGGTGAGCATCCAAAGTAAGGTGGCACGTGTATCTCCTTAAATTTGGCCACTCCTCAATAAAATAGTGTGATCAATGCCATAATAAATTGTAACAACTTGTGACCATGTGTAACCACTCGACTATTTAAGAAAACCTCCCACATGTGGTTCAAGAGGGAGTAATCAAGCATGCATGTGAATGAAGACGACCAACTAGGCAAGGGAGCCATCCTAGAGTGATCCATGTGGCAGTTGTGATGATGTAGAATCCATGTCATCACCCAATGCACAGTCACATATCCCAATGAAGTACATAGATCCCAAGAAAAATAACATGGATCCCAATGTCTATAGATATGGCCAAATACAAGTACATGGATCCCAAGGTAGCATAAAGGATCCCAATGTAGTGTCACAGATCTCAAGACATGGTACATAGATCCCAATTCAAGGTGTCCACTCATAGTGGTGGGTCCAACTTCTTTGAAATCTATTAGGTGATGTACACTTGGTGATTTCTATTAACACAACATAATAAAAGTTAATTTTAGAATTTTCATAAGTTTTACCATGGGGGAACAATATTAACCCTTATACATGTAACAAATCCTAGGAAAAACATTATTTCCTAAGTCCTTAGGTAAAAGGTATGTGATGTGATGAAAAATTATGGAAAGGGGAAGGGGAAAACTTCATGTGATGACCTTTAAAGTCATATAAGATGTCAAAGGTATATTAATTTTGTTCAACTATCTTTTAAGAGCTAAGATTTTATATGGAAGCCTTTAAGAGGGAGATTTAGCATTGAATTTCCCTTCCTCAACATTGTTTCTTACTACCCCTTTTGAATTTTTCTTTATATGTTCATTTTATTGAATCAATCGCTTTTGCTTTATATATTCATAAAAAAGCATGGGACTAGAGGCATTGGTCTCATAGCAAGGTGGCATAGCTCAAGATTCAATATTTTTTGGCTTTTAACTTTATTAGCTCTTCACCTCTAGCCTTTTTGGGCTTTATTGATTTAAGATTTCTCAATTAGACCTTTTTGGCGACACTTGACAAATCAAACATGATCAAGAATAGATTTTTTTATGGATGGAATGGAATGAAATGGGAAAAATGGAATTTTTTAAGTATGGTTAGGATGTGGAAAGTGTTACCTCAACCATTTTCCTAGTAGTACAAACTAACTTGAGAAATGACGAAAGTTCCAAAGGAAAATTGTGTTCCCTGTGCTATGAAGAGATAAATTTTAAACTATAAATGTTATGAAGTGTTGTCAAATATCATCTCAGTGCTTACCACTTTCATGAACAACTCAAAAGTTATAAAACCACATCCAAGTATAACGCCAATGCATGGAATATCAAATAGAGCATGATGAAAATCATAATGTACCATCCATAAGTGCATATGTCATCTAAGAAGTGAGGGAGGAAGTATGATATACCATATCTAAGCTAGTACATCACATATCTAAAGGAGAAGAAGAGAGAATTTTCTGAGTATGGATAATATGAGCAAGAGAGCTCATGTGAATTAGCAACATAACACCCTTGTGAGGGAAATTGTGTTCCCCATGCTATGATGAGGCAAATAATAAACTATAAATGTTATGAAGTGTTATCAGATCTCATTTTAGTGCTTACCACTTTTATGAATAACTCGGAAGTTATAAAACCACATCCAAGTATAACGCCAATGCATGGAATATCAAAAAGAGCATAATGAAAATCATAATGTACCATCCATAAGTGCATATGTCATATGAGAAGTGATGGAGGAAGTATTATATACCATATATGAGCTATCACAATCACATATCTAAAGGAGAATAAGAGAGAATTTTCCAAGTCTGGAGAATATGAGCAAGAGAGCTCATGTGAATCAACAACATAACACCCTTGTGAGGGTGCCTCTAAAGTAGTCACCCAATGGGGGGTAACAGAACCCAAGTGGGGAAGATAACGATCTTCCTCCCAACTACCTGAGTTAGTCCCAATTGACAAGTCTAGCTTTGAATTCGATTCTCTACTAGAAGATAACATGTCACGATTTGCAATAAAAAGTTGAACTTGGGGTGCATTAAGTCTTCAAGGTGTATCGCACATGCATATTCCAATTAAAACCCTACAATATTTGTTTACAATTTGAACATGAATTGTATCAATAAATGAAGATGTGGAACTGACACTAGTATCTTGCAAATCATATACATATATGCATATATATTGATCACAAAATTTACCATCAAAATCCTTATCACATTTCAAAAACTACTTTCCTCAGTTTATTAATTTACATACATTCCTTTTGACATGTTACATTGAAGTACTAGAGAGATTGTTAGAGTTGGATTAAAATTTATAGATAATACACTAGTATGAAATGACGAATTTGCAACTGAAAAAAATAAATAAATAAACATGTATATAAACTATTATTTTTTGGGAGGTGACCAAGAGTGTTACATTTGCAGTTATTTATAACAAGACTAAATTTTAGTTGTATTTAGCTTAGACATTTATTAGTTAATATTATTCATCAACTTGTAGTATATTTAGTAGCTTAATTTGCCATTAATTGTTGTCAATTTATAACATATTTAGTAATTTAATTAGTCATTAATTTTCGTCAGTTGGTAGAGTATTTTCTCATTTAATGAGTCATTAATTGCTTTCAATTTGTAGTATATTCACTAGTTTAGTAAATTGGGTTTAGCTCAAGTTGTTGAAAGTAATTTATTATCTTACCCACCTAGGTTATGGACCTTCATAATGTCTATCATAAGGCCCATCAATAACACTCTTTTTTATTGTCTTTGTATCCATAAACTCGTCTTTTGGCCATGCTTAATATAAATTATGTCTTCTTGCAAATTATTTAATGAGTAATTTGAGTTTGTAATGTGATGATTTTATGCTTATGTTTATGCTTGCTTTTCATGATAATAGTATGTATGAATCCTAATCCAAATAATTTGAGCCACACATGGAGGGTCGTAGGTCCCAACACTATGAGAAAAATAAGGGATATTGTCCCCTCACTATGGTAAAATAATTCCCCCTGCAGACAGGTGAAATCCCCCTCAACCGGGTTTCCTTCAATTGAGACAAACTCAAACAAATGGCTATCTATTTCTTAATCTATTTATCATATATTCTTTATTTCGTGAAATAGAAAGAAGGAGACGGAATATGAGTTGAACTTGCACACCTTTTCCTGAAGGTTTGAAGGTTGTCCTTGCTATCCTTGACATTTGAGTTCTAAATCCAAGCTCCTTTCCACAAGTTATCCTACAAAAGATAAACGATATTCCTTCCTACTAATATCCAAGGTTATAATATAATGAACCAATCTAATAAACATGAATAGAGACATGAAACAAGAATCAAACAAAAGAGATATAGAAATAGGCCAAGTTTTATTAAATTAAAAACAAGATGTTTACAACCTGATGATGTAGTTGTTCCTTCAAGCCTCCTCTTCAGCCCTTGAATACACACATTGGATATTTTTTCTTAAGAACAAAGGTTTATTTCTCTTAGCATTTTCCCCCAATTTTCTTCCAATATCAGAAGTTTGATGCTCAGTATGGCCTCCCCATTTTACCATGAATGGCCCTAGTTATATAGGATTAGGAAATACCAACCACTAGGATAATTAGGGAGTGTAGTTGAGGATTAAGTGGTTTAGGTTAGGATTTGTTTTATCCTCATGGTTATGACCTTTCCCAACATAGGGTGGAAGGTGGTCGAACCAAATCTGAGGTGAAACAAGAAGAACAACCTAAAAACCACCCAAATACTTCTCGAAATAACTCCCTAGATTCATGGAATTCAACCTAACTGCAAGGACACTCCCCCAAATTGGCAAAAAGGGCGTCCTAGACACTCCCTATTAACTGGAAAAGGAGGGGGGATTCTCCCCCATGCATGGTTAGGAGGCGTCCTTGGTCAAAAATGGCCAAAAAGACAAGGTAAAAGATGGGTTTTCAACCTTCAAATGATGGTTTTCTCTCCTCCAACTTGACTAGGGATAATGACATGTTCTTTTACATGGTTTCAAGGTTGTAATACTTAGGAAAGCATGAAATTTATTCCATGACACTTTGTAAAGTAATCCATTGCAGTTGTGACACTTATAGGGTGAGATATCACAATTGCGACACTTAACAAGTGAGATGTGACACTTGGTTGGGTGTGGGAAAATGGTATATAACACTCACCTACCTCTATCTCAATGCCAAACATTAAAGGGACACTTCAATCCAATCTCATCGAACTCAAACTCCATGGAACCAAGAAGACAATGACCGAAGTACAAAGATCCCGATTGAGGAATCCTTGGGGAGAAAATCCCTAAAACGTCTCCTTGATTGAAGGGCATATTCATTCTAGTGAAGTAGTATAAATGAAACCCAAGGAATAGCCTTGAGGAGATAGTTTTTTATTAAGTGTTGGAGAGTTTGCATCTTGTCATTTGTTCATAGACCCTTGAGAACTTGGATCCTTTCTCCATTGAAGTATTATGCTTTGATCAATCAATGAAGAACTTGTATTTTCATGCTCATTAGTTTCTTCAATGATCATTGTGCTACTTGGGTTGGGCACACTCAAGACGGCTCAAGGACTGTTATGTACTCTATTAATTTTATGTTTCAGATTAATCTTTTTTTTTTTTAAAGTAATTATCATGTTAACACATAGATCTATTGATTAATGCAAATAAGTTCAATTTCATGTAGAGTAAGTTACAATTCTCTAAAAGATTAATTAGATTGTTTTTCTTAGGATTAAGACTCCATTCCAACACCATTAATCATGTTTTTTTGTTGCATCAATTTTAGGGAGAAATAACAAGTTGTGTACATATTTTGGATTTGTATTATAGATTTTCCTATAGGTCTATTACAGTCCATGTAGGATTGTTATAGTTACTGTAGAACATCACAGATTCATATTTTATTGCATTCTTCACTAAATGATTGATGCCTTCTTGGTGTCACCATGTTGATACCAGGCTATGATTCTTTATAATGGGTTAGTAACTTAATTAGAAGTTGAATTTTTATGCAATATCTTAGTTTCAATTCAACAAAAGTATTATGCTTATAGTTCAATTTCTTTTAACCTTCTTCATGCAATGATTTAATCAACAATGCTTTGTTTTCAACTTTAAGAATAGTTTCCTTTGAGCAATGTGTGTTCTTATATAGTTTTTCATTGATTTCCAACATTCTTGGCATCTAAAGATTTAGTTTAATTTTAGGTCAAAGATTGTTTTCTTCCTTAATGGTTTACCCCCTTGTTGAAGTACTCAGAGTTAGACATGGGATATCACAAGCCCCAAGCAGTAGATAGGTACATAAGCATTCAATAGGTGCATAAAGAGGAAGAGAGGTGTCTTCTACATATATAGTCTACATTATTTTGAAAGTTTGTATGAACCCTAGGTTGATAATTAAAGTAGCAAGTTGAGGAAGGGTAGCATTCTTGATGTTATTCCAAGGTCGGCCACTAGGTTCAATTCCCGCAAGTGACATGTTGATATCATAATGAGTATATTATTGTAATGGCTTCGAGCCTTATTGTTTCCCAACCTTGTGCTCTAAATATTCTAGGATTTTCCTTGGGTACCATCCTTGAAATGAGGGGAAGTACTCGGAGGTTTTCCCCAAGCAATATAACCGAGAAAAAAAATATTTACTAGTTTATTGAATCATTAATTTCAATTTGTAGTATATTTGTTAGTTTAATGAGTCGTTTTTTACTATCAATCTATAGTATATTTAGTCATGAGAGTTATTATTGTTATATATTTTATTAATAGTTTAGTAGTTGCATAATTATTATATTTATTACTAATTCAGTGGTTTCATAATCATTATATTGATATAGGGTTTATTAGTTTCATATTCATTTTATTTTTATTATTCAATATAAATTTATATGACATGAATAATTTATTAAATTCCAAGAAATTGTGCAATGTTAATGTACAATATTGATGTTCATCCAATATCAAATATAAAAAATACTTGGACAATAAATTATAAAACGTGTACTAAAACATAAAATCAACTTAAGTGTCGTAGCTTGCATTAAATAATATTATACATATAAAAATCAACTATACTTATATACATAAAATCAACTTTGAATGAGATTTAAAGTACATACAATATATAAACTTGCATTAAAACATAAAATCAACTAAATGTTTGTAATATATATATATATATATATATATATATATATATA
>JZKD02S2105772.1:27088-66716 GCA_000966675.3 Picea glauca
GTTTCCTCCTAAGAGGTCACAAGTTCAAATCCAGAGGGGGGTAGGGTATGTATACCTCCATAAACTTTAGCAGTCAAATCACTGCACAAAGGGAGTCTCTTGTCCCACAAACAAGGGGGTATCATACGCCAATTTGGTTTCTGGCTTGGCCGTGACCTTAAAATTAGATTATTATTATTATTATTTTAACAATAACGGGTATGTGTTGTATTAAAAATCAATGATAATTATTGACACGGGTACACCATTAATTGCATGCCTTGTCCTAAGAGGCAGAATTAGCATTACCCATAGGTCATCTATCTTCGGTTTTGTCATCTAAAAGGCTCTCGGAACTAAGGTATATTGAAGCTTTGTGTATTTTCATTAATACACAGGGTCCCTTTTCTCAACTAGGTAGCAATGTTGGTTGCTTTGTCCACTTCTCCATTCAACTCTCGAAGAATGTGAAAGAATTTAATTTTGTGGAAGGCTGGAAGTAAATTCCTGATCTTTTGAATTATGTGGCGGAGCCTCATGTTGTGGGGTAGGGCATGTATGTTTAGAGTTTGGATTATCACCCGAGAGTCTCCAAAGACATTGACCTCTTTAAATTTCCTTGCCAAGGCTTGATGAAGTCCTTTCCAGAGTGTGATTGCTTCAACGATATTGTTGGTGTCTTATCCAATCCCCCAAGAGAGGGTGAATTCGGTTGTTTCATCTGGACTCAGAAGAAACCCTCCTCCTCCTACTACCCCTGGATTCCCTTTAGAGGCTCCATCAAAGAACATAGAGTGATTATGGAGCACCTTCCTCTAGTTTGAGAAGCTCAATGGATCCATGTGAATTTCCCAAAGAGCCAACTGAGGCAAGTGAGGAGACCCAACACCATAGGCCTTTGGGATTAGGCTCAACATCCAATCTTCTTCATTAGGTGGAAGTTGAGATTTGTTATCTGGAAGGATTAGCGAGTGAAGACAATCTCCCAGCAATGCCTTAGCTCAGACAACTACCTGTGAAGGTGTAGAGGTTTTGCTTCTGAAAATGTGGGTGTTACGTTCCAGCCAAAGCATCCATAGAGTAAACTTTGGGAGAGACATCCAATAGTACTTGAGCCCGTCTTTCTTGTGGGGAGTTAAGGGGAAATTTTTATCCCAGTTTGTGAGGAGAATTGGGATTTCTTCCAGGATACTTACAAGATTCAACCAAGGAGAGAGGGTGAGATTCCAGAGCTCTTTTGCATAGGCGCAAGACAACAAGAGGTGGTTGGAAAATTCTTCTTGTTGACAGTAGAGGGGACATCTTGTGGGGCCTTCCCAACCTTTTTTTTTAAGAATTTCTCCCATGAGTATGTTGTTGTGGGCCAACATCCAAATGAAAATGTCCACCTTTGGCATCATTTTGGTATTCCAAACACCTTTCTAGAGAGCAGGGTTGGGCACTGTGCCAGGAAGAGATTTAAACTTTTTATAACCCTGGGCTACAATGTATTTTCCAGAGAGATCGCCACAGCCACAAGAATCCATCGTGGAAGCAGAGAGAGGGGATTTACCATGAAGTCGACTGCGCAAGATCATTTCTTCATTGTGAAGATGACTTGGATAGATCGAGATGCTCCATTCTTTCCAGGTTCCATCACTATTCTAGCTTGAAATATCCAGAGTATGATTGTGTTTTTGGAGTGAAGCCATCGCTTGAGATTGGAGATTCCAGGCAAGGTATCCATAGGCGGATCCCCAAACATGGAGTCCTTGCAGATGCAGATGCTTTTCCCATTCCCCAGAATCCAAGATAGATCTGCCTTGAGGAGGGGGTGAGCTTTTTGACAGATTACAAAGATTGGGGAACCTATTGAAGTTTTTGGGTCTGCATCGAGGCAAATTTTCCTTGCTCCTGAGAAATATTTTTTCCAGAGGACTTTCTTACTCCAAGTTTTCTTCCCTGTTATTAAATCCTAGAGGATCTTAGCACCAAGAGCCAGGTTTTGGATTATGAGATCGCGGATTTGAAGACCCCCTTCATACAGTGGTTTAGTAATCTTCACCCAATTGACTAGGGACAAATTGTTTTCGTTGTGTTTCCCCCGTTTCCACAGGAAACATATTAACAACGACTCAAATTTGGAGATGAGTCCAGCCGGAGCGAATAAGGTGGAGGATTGGTAGATCAGGATGTTGGAGAGCACCGATTTAATGAGAACCATTTTCTCAACCAGGTTTAGCCAAGAAGCTCCCCATGAATTGATTCAATTCTTCATTTTATCGATTAATGGAAGCCAATGAGCAGATTTTGGAGCAGACTTTGATATGGGTATCCCTAAGTAAGTGAAGGAATCCCATTGCGATTTCCCTGCTATCTACAAAATTCTAGAGATGTCCTCCATTTCCCTTGGAGTGCAGTTCCAGATAAAAAACTTGACTTTTTGCATAGTTTATTTTGCTTCCTGACACTACTATGTAGATGTCTAGCTCCTATTTGAATTTCCTATCTATGATAGTGCTAAGTCCTCCAACTAGGAGCTTGTTTGTGAACTGAGCATGATTTATTTCTATTGTTCCTCTTGCCATTCTGAGGCCCATTAGCTCTTGGAAAAGGCGAATATTCTCTAATTGAAAGTTGAGCACCGAGGCTTGGATAACATAGAGTAGAGGCGAGAGGGGACAACCTTGTCTGAGCCCCCTAGACACTTGGAATAAATCTTCTGCTTTGCCATTGATCAGCGGGGCTATCCAGGGAGAACCAATACAAGATTTTACCTAATTTATAAATTCAGGGGTGAAGCCAAATCACAACATTACTTGAAAGAGAAATTCATGTATAACTCTATCGAAAGCGTTATCCAAATCCAATTTGACAATCATACCTTTTTCTTTCCAGAGAGTGTTGGTGTGGATGACTTCCTGTACCAGAATTATGTTGTCCAATATCTTCCTTCCTTTGATGAAACCACCTTGGTTTTTTGGAATGATAGCTGGAAGGAGTCCTTTAATTCAATTGGCTATCACCTTTGAGATAATTTTGTAACCTATGTTGCAGAGAGAGATTAGACGGAACCGATCAAAGGAGGTGGCCCCTTTCTCTTTAGGTAAGAGGGCCAAGAAGGATGAATTTGTGCTCCCTCCGATCTTGTTGCAAGCCTGTGATTTCAATACCATTATGTGGAGGTATTTTTTGACTATTTGCCAACATGATTTGAGGAAACCAACAGTGAAACTGTTGGGTCTTGGTGCTTTGTCAAGTTCCATATCATTTAAGGCTCTTTTAATTTCTCTTTTGGAGACAGGGGCAATGAGGATTTGGTTGGAGTTCGACTGCAATTTAGAGGGCACTTGATTTAAAATATGTTGGAAGTTTAAGTTCTGGGGTTGTGACTCCTCTATATACATTTTTTTGAAGTGGTTGTGAGAAATTTTTTTGATTTCTTCAAAATCAGAGACAACCTGGTCTTGAGAATAGATTTCTTTTACATAATTGGCTTGCTTATGAGCTTCCGCTACTTTATGGAAGTAAGTGGTGTTCCTGTCACCTGCTTTTAGCCATAGGATTCTGGACTTTTGTCTCCAATTCTCCTCTTCCAGTCTGCATGCAAATTGAAGGGTGCGTTGGAGGGAAGCTTCTTGTTCCAGCTTTCCATGAGTGATAAAATATTCTTCCATATGCAGTTGATGTCTTTCCAGGTGGATTTGAGCTTCCAATCTCTGATTGAGGGGTGATTTCATGGCTTTATCCCACCCTTTGAGGGCTTTTTTGAGCCTCTGAAGCTTTTCTTCCCAAATGAAAAAGGGGGAGCCCGAAACTGGTTTCTTCCATACATTGAGGACCAGATCTTGAAAGCCCTCCAAGTGGATCTAAGAGGGACTAAAGTGAAAGGGGATATGTCCCAGGTTTGCATCATTGGAGAGTTCAAGGATTATTGGTTTGTGATCGGAGGCACTTAAGGGGATGAATTTATAAGCAACATTAAGGCCTAAGATTAGGAAGGTATTTTGGATCAAGAATCTATCTAGGCGGGAAGAGATGTTACCCGGTCCGACCCTTTTGTTCAACCAAGTAAATTTACCTCTGGAGGGTTTGATATCATCAATATCCCATTCCATTATGATATATTCGACCCATTCTCGGATTGGATCTCTGACTAATGAGCCCCCATTTTTTTTTCCTCGAGGGAGAGCGTTACATTGAGGTTCCCATATAGGACGATATTTTCTAGTTGATGTGTTCTAAGGGAATCTCTAATAAGATCCTAGCATTGTTTTTTTTTTTTCTTCAGAAAGAAGAACTGGAGCATAAATGTTAAAAAGACAAACTTGGTGTCCTGAGGGCTTGTGAAGAAGGTGGGTGAGGATCCAATGATTGTAGGATTCAGAAAATACTAGATCAAATTTAGCAGTGTTCCACAGGGTGCCTATTTCACCGGAGGCTCCTCTAGCGTTGACAACTGCGATTGCTCCTTTTTCCCAAAATTTTTGGCTAGCGAGAAGGAAGTCCTACTCCTCCATTTTGGTCTCCTGGATTAGTAGGATATCTGGATTTGAGATGAGAATCAGATCTTTCATTGCTTCTTCTTTAGTTCTAATCCCTAATCCTCTACAATTCTAGGAGATGACTTGCATTACTTACTTCTGAGGTTTGTGGAAGCCCCCTTGGAAGGATGCCCTTGATGCCTGGTGCTCCTTATATTTTTTAGCATTTTTTCCAATGTGGGTTGGGATCCTTGGACCATGTCCTTGTAGGTGGCAGTTTCCCTCTTTTCTTTTTCAGATTTTCGCCCTCTGGTTGCTTGTTTTGGAGATATTTGGGAGATATAAAAATTCCTCGTCTTCTTCTTCCGAGCTTTCAGTCTCTTTTCCTACCTCTTATGCTTCAGAAGTGTTTCTTGAATATTGGGAAGGAGGTAATTCGTTGTCTTTCAGTTTGTTCCCTTCCTGATTGTTTTGGCACTCCATCGCGCTTTCATTGGGATCCTTTGCTTTTGCTTCTAGATACCTCAGTCCAGAGAAACTATTTTCAACTTCAATCTGGGTTTTCTAAGTTTCCTTGTTCTTTCTTCGATTTGTCCGGTTTGGATTGGGATATTTACTTTCTCTTCTAGGATTTTATTTAGGATTGGGCTTTGATCGCTTGGATTACTGCCACCCTTCCCCTAGCTTCTTCTCCTGTTGCGTGATCTGATTTTTTGGGCAATGATTTTGGAAGTGCCCGTATTCGTGACAACTTTTGCACTTGAAAGGAAATTGTTCGTAGTCTAGAATTTGGAAGTGTTTCCATTCCCCCACAGTTAGCTTAATGGATTCTGAGAGACTGACTTCAAGGTCTACTTCCACACAGATTCGAGCACAATAATATTGGTCCTTGGGATCTGCCTTATCAATGTATTTTCCCAACCCATTTCCTATTGACTCCAGTGATTTGAGATTCCAGCAATGGATCGACAGAGTGGGAAGGCGAACCCAGACTGAAACCAATTTAGGGATATATACAACCAAATCAAATTTCGACGACCATCTATTGAGATACAAGCCCTCCAGCCCCATGAAATAGGGTCCATTTCTGAAGATCAGATCACGATCATATTTGGAGATAAACTCGAATAAGAAGAAGCCTCTTCTAACTACGTAAGAGGTAACGTTGTTGGAGATCATAGGCCTCCATTTTTTTCCACCCATTTATCTATTGTTCAAGGAGAGGGCCAGAGCCCTGTAAAATTTCTGACCAACGCCCGATCTGCAAGGGACACCACGATGCGCATGGGCTGATCCGGTGGAAAGGCGATTTCTGAGACTTCATCTAGTTTCTTGATGATTTTTGGAAGGGGTATGGAAAGCAATTACTTCCCTTGGGCGTTGATAATATGCCTAAAGGAATCAATGTTAGAGGCAAGGGGAAGCGATGGGGCACCACCTTCAGCTGGGCACATGGCTTGAGGGATGCAACCCCTGGTAGATTGCTACTAGTTGATCAGCGAATCATTGCAAGCCGATTGGGCTTGGGCATTAACCACTGCGAAGGAGCTAAAGTGAGCTTTGCAAGGCACCATCACCTCTAGTTAGTGGACAGACTCCAGATTATTATTATTATATAAAATATGTTTTAATTTTTTAGTTATTAATAATATATATTTAATTTTAATATACTAATATATATTAATCATTGTTCATTGTTGTTGCATTTATTATCATTAATTTTCTAGGTATTAAATTATTTATATTTAATATTAAATCACTCTTCAACAAGGGCTGCATGGCATCGCAGTCCCACACAGTCCTTGCCGAGTTAGTTGGAAAATATATGCTGAACAATGAAACTTACTATAAGTAAATGCATAGGTAATGAATAGTCTTTGTCAAAAGATAATAATTAAACAATACATATAATAAATAAGAATAAGATTATTGTTTATGTAGACAAGACAATTATAAGAATAAATAAAAAAACAAGTAAAAACATCTAGTATTGTTGATGCAAAAACATTTAGCATAAGACTTTGTAAAAAACAATAAAAAATGTAAAGTATTAAATCCACGGTAAAACTTAGTAAACAAGTGAAATGTTCAATGTGGAGGTTATCATATGCAGGAAGAAAATAAGTGAAATGTTCAATGGGAAGTTTAGCATATGCGAGAATCAATGTAAAGTGTTTGGACTCAAAACATTTAGCATAAAACTTTGTAAAAGTATGTAAGAAGGTAAATTGTTCAATGTGAAGTAAATCTTAGTAAATTTTTAATGTGAAGTAAAACTTAGTGATTAAATAGTAAATGTCCATTGTGGAGTAAAAATTAGTAAGTAAATAAATGAAATGTTGAAAGGGGGGTTAGCATATGCGGGAAGCAATGTAAATAAGTGAAGTGTTCAATGGGGACATTAGCATATGCAAGAAGCAATATAAAGTGTTTGGAGGTTAGGATGGGCATGAACAAATGCAAAGTTTGTGTGTGTTAGAATTGAAAGAAGCAAAGTGGGTAGAGTTTTCAGCATAAGAGATGGAATTTATCTTATGTGAGAAGCAATGTAAAGCGTGCGGAAGCTGGGATGTGCGAGAACCAGTGCAAAGTGTTTGCACCTTAGAATTGTAGGAAGCAAAGTGGGTAGAAATTTGTGGACGATATCTATGTCAACATTGACCAAGGTTATCTGCGAGCAAGTATACATTCTGAAACCATCTTATATATATCATTTACTAAATTAAAATGTGTTATATACTTATACTTGAAAATTGTAGTTTTCAAATTTATTGTATATATATATATATAATTTTGAAATGAAACCTTTTACATTTTTTTCATTGTATTTGTCCTAGAAGTCGAGATGGAGTGACAATTAGAAAAGTTGGAACAAGTCTGAAAAATAGGTTGCAAAGTTTAATCTGGGAAATAGTTGATTTAGATGATGCCTTGTATTTGCAGTTGATTTCTACATTAGTGGTTCACTATGAATTTGACAAATAATATTAAGATCATGACATATTTATTGCAATATTCCATAGCAACAGGAGGGGAACAAGAGCTTCCAAAAGAAATGATAGAATAACCAAAATATTTAGGTTGAGTCTTTGTATTGTACGAAAGTAAATGTGTGCGGAGATAAAGGACAATCGTGAAATTGTGGAAGCTTTGCACATAAAATTCAATAAAAAGTGTGTGGAGGATAGGATGTGCGAGAAGCAAAGGACATAAAGTTCTCAATAGAGAAGATAAGATTTATCATTGGACTATGTAAAAAAAGAAAAAAAAAAGTAGCATAAAACTTAGTAAAAATGAGTGTGCGGAGGTGAGGATGCGTTAGAAGCAATGTAAAGTGTACCAATGTCAGGATTTGTTGGAAGCAATGTAAAGTGTGTGCAGGATAGGATGTGCGGGAAATAATGTAAAGTGTGCATAGGTTGAGTTACATAAGGAAAATGTTTTTTAAATGAGAAGAATGGATCATTAAATAGAAGACCTATAAGAAAGAAACAAAGATATCTAGAAATGAGTATTATCTTTTGACATATCAGAAAATAAATAAGACTGATGAATTACCAAGTGAAAAAAGGGAAAGAAGAGGAAAAGCATATGTAATGGATGCTTGACTTACCAAGAAGGAAATGTTTTGTTGATTTATATTTAACTGGTTCAGTATGCACTTGAAAAATTATATTAAGATCACAATGTGTAGAGAACTAAATAGATCAAAGACAATGCAAAAGCAGAGCAATTGTCAATGTTCCAGTTTAATAGGAAAATTGGTTTTGTAAAGGACACGAATGGAAAAGAACAATGCGCAAGAAAGTATTGGTCTACTAGATAATTTTCAATTACCATTGTTGATCTCTAATGATGTTTAAGTCTAAAAAAGAATCGAAGCAGGACAAATCCTCTTGCATTTTTTATACCAATTAAATGGAGCAGTAAAAATTGTCATCATAGACAATTAAAAAAAAACCTGAAAATGCAATTGGTTTGTTAAGTAAACATTCACAAAGGAATTAAGTTCCGAGAAAGGAGTAGGTTGTATTATATTTAGTATTCACAATACGATACACAATTTACAAATCATGGCATAAAGGTCAATATAACATTTTGCATAATGAAACTAAATATCTACATATGCAGAGAACTTAACATGATATTTCATTGAAAAATCATAAAGAGTGAACAGATAACTGACTATTTAGTTCAAAACTCAAAGCCTCAAAAATCAATGGCCATCTATGCCAAAACGTTTCTTTGGCAAGCAAAAAATAAATATAGTTGTCTTTTCAATAATGCATGTAAAAACATATAAAAGTCAAAATAGCATTTCGTAGAATGAAAGTAAATATTCACATATGTAGAGAAATTAACATGATATTTCATTGAAAAATCATAAGGAGTGAAGACAGACTTGAAAATTGAGTTTGAAAGTCAAAGGCTAGAAAATCAATGACCATCTATGCCTAAATAGTTCCACGACAAGCTAAAAAAATATACAATTGTATTTTAAATAGTGTTTGTAAAAAGTAAAGGCCTTTGTCCAAATGGATTGGGATTGGAGATCTCGTGGACCATTAAATAGAAGAAAGACCTGGAAGAAAGAAAGAAAGATAGTTAGAAACCAATGTTAGGTATTCAGAGGTCATAAAAGAAATAATTTTGAGCAATTACTAAGTCAACAAAAGAAAAGCATAATAGAAGCAAATCAATGGATACTTGACTACTTAGCAACAAGGAAATGTTCCATTACTTTGGTTTGTGTGTTCTTACTATGTATGTACATTTATAACATTTCTTGGTTTGGGATTCTATTTTAGTAACTGTTTCTGGTCATTATTTTGGGATAACAATCTATTCTAAGGCGTTCTTTACCCAGTGATCAATATAGTTCTTCATTGGTGGGATGGTGATTTCTTGCTTAACTAGAAATGTGAAAATATTCTCCTCTACTTCTTTGAATTCCACTTGCAGTTGGTCAATGGCTAAGAAGTGGTCTTCGTGCTCATTAAAAATGTAACAAGCCACTATTTCAGTTTTTCTTTGGGAAACTCCACGAGGTTGTCAAAGTCGCTAGATAATGAAGTATTCATTGCCGCCAAGTGATTATCAAGCTCCTCTTTAGTGATCATGGATGAATTTATGAAAAGTTTTGGACCCTGCAGTTCTTTAACAACATCAAATGATTTTAAAATAACATTGCCTCTCATTTAATTGATTTTTTCACAAGTAATAATTGCATCTTGCAACATTTTTACTCATTGTTCCCAACTTGCCTTTATTTTATTTATTCTTCTTTGATCCAGATTTTATGAGAAGAAAAAAATGAATATAGATTATTAATAGATGCTTAACATAGAATGACAAATATACAATAAAAATGGTTTTCTATTCAACAAGGAAATAAGATGAAACTGTAAAATGCAGCGGAAAACAATCTTGCTGGAATGGTGGTGGCTTATCTCCGAGAAGAGATGTGACGGCTGCACTCATTCACAAGAAGACAATTAAAATGAGGCTCTGAAGTCCTTTTTACAATAAACAAGACTGCCAAAAACCCTAGACATCCAAAAACCTAACCCTAGGAGATGAAGCACCAAAAGTCGTGTGGGCCCCGTTTGGGTAAGTCAATACATAAACTTCCCGAGGTCGTAACTTTTGCATACGATCTCCGTTTTAGGTGTAAGATAGGCCGTTGGAAAGATATATCCGAGGACTACAACTGTTGATGAAAATTTCAACAATCCACATGTAATCCATACTGATCAATGATGTATCCCAGGTAATGGACCCTGTCCATGCTAAAGGATCATTTTTCCAAGTTGGCATACAGCTTGTGCTGCCGCAGGGTGTGCAGAACCTGTTGAATATGTTGCAAGTGTTCTGCCCAAGACTTGCTGTAAATGAGTATGTCATCAAGATAAACCACTACAAAATTATTGGTGAATAGTCGCAAGATATTGTCCATCATCCTCATGAAAGTGGCCAGAGCATTTGTCAAACCAAAGGGCATGACCAACCATTCAAAAAGGCTTTCCTTTGAATTAAAGGCGGTCTACCATACATCTGTCTGTTCTATCAGAACCTGGTGGTAGACAGACTTCAGATCAATCTTACTAAAGTATTTTCCCCCCATGAGTTGATCAAGGAGGTCATCAATTCGAGGAATTGGGGACCAGTTTCTGACTGTAATTTTATTTAGGGCCTGATAATCAATGCAGAGTTGCCAGGTTCCATCTTTCTCTTGTACCAACACGATTGGGATTTCTCAAGTTGATGAGCTAGGACAGATGTTACCCTTGTGGTGCAGTTCTTGGATCTATCGCTTGATCTCCTAATTCTCTAACATAGAGCGATGATAGACTGACCCATTAGGAAGCGGCACGTCGGGGGTCAGATCGATGGGGTTCTTGACCTGACAGTGCAGAGGTACCCCAGTAGGTGAGGAGAAGATATCTGAGTATTCTTCGATGACCTTATCTACCTGCTTCTGTAGTGTGGAGAGGTTGACCGTAGAGACCTTGGATGTGGTTGTATTCTTTTGCTCATTCAGAGAGCGAATCACAAAGAAGACAAACTTCCCCGTCTGAGAGATGACCTCCCTACATTGCTTGGCATAGATCAAGGAAATAGCACTAGGTGGGATTGCCTCAGGTATCCTGTAAAATTTCCTGTTTAAAGTAATAATAACACTACGAGGCCTAGACTCATATACAACACGACGTTTCCATAAATAAGGTTGGCCCAAAAGAACATCACAAACTTCGAGAGGATAAAAATCACACAATACCTCATCTTTGAAGGTATTGATGTCATACGACAGTCAACACTATTGGCTGATGCAGAGATTGCTTCCTTGGCAGAGCCATCCAATGGTGTAGGGTTGTGGGTGCGGCGTTGTCGGCAAGGCCAAACACTTGACAACCTCTGCTGAGATGAGGTTCTTATAGCTACCTCTATCAATGATGAAGTGTAGTGGGGTATCTTTTACCCACATCTGTGAATGGAAGAGGCACTCTCCTTCTTCTGGCTCATCTGGTTCATCACTCTGGAGATTGGTGGTAGAAACGGTGGCAATAGGTTCCATGTCAATGATTTGTCTTCCCCTTTCTGGTTCTGACTCAGAGTCAGAACCCACATTTGATTAAGAGGCTTTCACTGCGGCCACCAATGACTGCTTTGAGTGGCAATCAGTAGTGTTATGCCAAGGGCTCTTATGGAAGTCACACCACTTCCCGGTATCTTTCTTTGTCTTTCTGGTGTCCTTTTCTTACGACTTGGACTGGTTTTCCTGATACTGTCCATATTTTGATTGTCCTTTGTTCTATGGGTTGGGGCTGCCCTTTCTTGGCTTTTGTTGTGAGGGGTTCCCGGGCCCAAATTGTCGTGTCTTTTGTTTGAGATTCTACTCAATTTTGACGACATATTGGTAGGCCGCGCCCAAGAACGAGATGTCCAGAAATTCCATTTTAGTTTGGATGTATCTATGCATAGCACCATGATACTTGAGCACCATATGTCGCTCTGAATATTTGATACCCATATTGGTGCGCAAGGTATGAAATATGTTTTTGAACTCTAGCATTGCTTGGTCTCTTTCTTTCTGCAGTGTGGTCCATTTGGTATACAAGTCATCATAACTTCCAATAGGGTAGTATTGTTCCTTAATAACATCCCTAAAGGATTCCCAGGTGATAGTGACTGTAAATAATGAGGGTTCCTCTGTTTCCTTTTTCTCATAGAAAGTTTCCCACCAATATTTGACATGGGGAACGACTTTGAGGAGCACAAAAGTAATATTTTCTCTATTCGAAAAGTTATGGATAGAAAATACCCTTCTAGTAGATTCAACCACTTATCTACACCATCTGCGTCTATTCGACCTTCAAATATAGGAATATCGAAGTTTATTTGTACCTTGAAGGGGGCAGCGCCTCCGCTCGAAGAAGATGAGTCACATGTTGGTAACTGCCGAAGGATTTGCACGAAACTATCCATCATCTCATTCCTCTGTTGCATGAGGGATTCCTCAAGAAACATTTTGAAAGGATATCCTGTCCCTTCATCTTTATTTTCTTCTGCCATGAGAGGTGGCTTGGGCATGCGAGAGCTTTGGTCCTCAAGAGAAACAAGCTCGAGACCCAATTCTTTGTACTCTAACCTCGTTTGGGACATGCATTAAGATGACAAGGAGAAGACCGCTCTGATACCATTGATCCAGATTTTATGAGAAGAACAAAATGAATACAGATTATTAACAGATGCTTAACACATAATGACATAGATACAATAAAATTGGTTTTCTATTCAACAAGGAAATAAGCTGAAACTGTAAAATGCAGCGGAAAAAAAGCTTGCTAGAATGGTGGCGGCTTATCTCCGAGAAGAGATGTGACGATTGCGCTTATTCGCAAGAAGAAGATTACAATGAGGCTTTGAATGCCTTTTTACAATAAATAGGTGTCAAAAACTGTAGACATCCAAAAACCTAACCCTAGGAGATGAAGTGCCAAAATTCATGTGGGCCCCGTTTGGGTAAGTCAGTTCATCAACTTCTCAGGGTCGTAACTTTTGCATACGATCTCCATTTTAGGCGTACTATAGCCCGTTGGAAATATCTATCCGAGGACTAAAGCTGTTGACAAAAATTTTATGATCAACTTTTTTGATCAAAAGATACCCAAAAAAACGTCGTTTAGGGCCTCAAAATGGATTCGGAAGTTCAGGACCCGTAAAACTACTAAAAATAATAAATTACCAAAATTGACAGAAAGCTATTTTGATCCAGTTGGAAAAGGTGGGCGGCCAACGATATCCACTTGGATCATTCTTATTTATGGAAGTCCTTGTCGATTTCTTCGATGGTTAGAGATACTACTTGCCCATGCAATGAAGGTATTTAACTCGTTTTTGCAGTATGCTTCATCATGTTGCAAGTCTCTTTGCAAATCTCCAGTAAAACTTGAAATCCTCTGTGAAAGATCATGTAGACTGGTGTTGACCTGCCATGCCTGTTTGATCATAACAAGTCTTATGTTAATGTTATCAACAACATAGAATCTAACTCCATTCAACAATTGAAGCGCTTTCCTGATATGATTTGAGGTTCCTAGAGTACTTAGAGGAGTTTGTTATGCTGAAAGTATGGCTAGTGGTATGGGAGTGAGTGCTTCTTCAAGTTCACTTATTCTTTTCTTTAATTTAATGGTTTGCAACTCTTGTTCTGAAATTGAATCTGCAAGAGAATCTCATATATAACGATATAGTTACATGAGTTCAGATGCTGCAACTCTTGAGACATCAACTACTGATCTTAATTTATGAACAAATTTTTTATTTTTGGCACTGACCCTCTATATATGCAGCTTCTTTTCATGCTTCTTGTATTGAGTATTGTGAAATGTAAGGACTATTGGTCAAACAAAATCGGTTCCTGTGTTGCGAGGTCATGTGTAATCTCTTGGCTTTCAACAATTCTCCGGGCTACCCAGTCCAGTAGCTTTGTACTCTTGATTTCCATATCATCAAGATTTCTCAGGATTCCTACACCTTGTGAATTGTGTCTATTTGGGATTTGTTTCCTTTTCTGCTATGACATTGTGTGTATCCGTTCAATATTTGCATGAGGATATTTCTCTCCACCGTCATCTCCAACACACCCATCATTCTCCATTTAGCTTCTACTATTCTGTTCTTTTCCCATAGGAGGAGATCTTACATGGATGACCATTGGAAGAAGATTGGATATTAGTATTTCTTTACCCCCTTTGTCTTGGTTTGTCGTGGCGTCTTGTATTTGAACTTATTTCTGTCAAAAATCTATCACTGCATGCATTCTTATCCCTTTTTGACGGATTCTCACAAGTTTCTTCATCAAATATCGTGAAAAGGTTGTTGTACTTTATCGATGCTAAATGTCACGAGAAGAGATCCTCAGGGTAAAAAACATTGAGGGTCTCTACTTCTTTTAGATTAAAAAAATTAAGTGTGTCTGAGAGTTCTTTGTTCTTTCAGATGCACTAGATTCCTGATGATTGTGTCGCCAAATCAGATAGGCAATGTAATGAATTAATTTTTCCTCTTCTTGTCAAATAGAATACACCAAGATTTATACTAGCGAAAAACCTCTACAACAAATTATCTATTACAGAAAACTAAATGAGTATAAGGGGGTTTTCTTGACAACCATACAAGTGGATGTAAGTTTGGTTTTCCTCTTGAATGCAAATTCCCTTTCCCTTAAGAAAATCCTCATCTTCCTGGCTTATTCTCTTGGGATTTTCCCCAACCAACATTTTTGAATAACACTCGGTGCCAGAATTGAATTGGTTTGTTGTGTGTATTAACAATGTCTTCGATAGAAAGACCATCAAAGAAATTGCAAAAGACAATTGTGAATACCAAATATGTGGTTGTGAAAAATCTTTGAGTGGTAAAGTAGTTACTTAATTGAAAATAAAGTTCATTTGATATCACCTCTTCCCAATCAAAGATGGCATCCTTCTAAAAGGGAAAATATAGTTCATAGAGAGCTAACTTGGGTATGTGTGAAGTTGACTTACACCCAACTACATGTGCGAACAACCATGAAAAGTCCCAGTATGGTTCATGTAGCAAGGTTATATCGATTTTTAAAAGGTCGATCGACATGTTTGTAGAGGGTAGTATAAATTTTCTCAATACATTGGAACCACCTTCCTGAGAGGCTAGGAAGATGTCTTCATTGGAAAGATGAAGATTTTTATTTGTAGATGGAATACAAATCATTTTATTGAACATATTCAAAGTAAGGACAACTAGATTCTTTGTTTTTGATGTTACTTTATTCATTATTGTTCTGGAATCGAACCTTTGAGCACACCGGTTTACAAGTTCTTTGACGTCGAAAACTTCAGGTACATAACCAACATTGACAAGGCCTGCGGTCCAAAGTTTGTCGTTTTTCTTTTATTCTAGAGGCTTGTTCAAGAACCACTGGTACGAGGAAGACCAATGGAAATTCTTGTCTTCTCTGGCTAGAGAATTGACATTATCACTGCAAATTAAAGGGCTCTTTTCTTCTTCTATTTTCCATATGCCTTCTTTTTAAATGAACTTTGATATAGGTGAACCTTATGAATAGTAATTTAGCAAGTTCCAATTGCTTTACAACCAACTGCATGGCACGTATTCAATAGAAAGTCCTTTCCGCACATACGAGATATATTTGAAACATACATAATCATAAATAGAAACCATTATGTAGTTCATAGAAATGTGGGAGATTTACTTCACATGAGTCCAAATCCTTGCGATTTCTTCATAAATGGGATCAAATCAACCTGTCATAAATGCTTCAATTATAATTCAAATTATGTGGCTTGTTAGAAACCATATTGTGAAACTATTGGATGTGTAGAGGGTACGAATTGTGGTAGATATGGTTGTGATGAGTGTTGAGATATGATGGTAGTAGAAGGTTCAGTACAAGTTTGAAAATTGCTAGGTAAAAAACATTTTTTATTACCATTTTTTTTGAACAGGGATACATCTTTAGTTAGTACATCATTTGCATTAGGGATATCTACAACGTCGATAACAGTTATAAATTTATGGTGCTTGTGTTATGATAGTTTCCAATAGTTTGATGTCAATGTGATGTTTTGGAAGTTTGGAAAGGGAGTTTGTTCATCGAGCTTCTCTAAATTCTTGCTGAAGAAATATTGTTACTGGAAGATGTGGTGCATAGGCTATAGGCATAAGAACATTGTTTTATTTTTCTAATTGATATACATGTGTTTCTTTTAATGCAATTTTATATATGTGAAAGTTATGAATAGTACATTACGAAGGTGCAATTTATTTAAGATAAGTTGCATCCAACACATTTACAAAAATGTCGTTTCCATGCACGAGTTAGTTACGAAATAATGAATGTTAAATGGAAATCACTAGGAAAGTCATAGAAAATCATGACATTTACTTCGCACAAGTTGTAAATAACTTTTGTTTTCTTCCAAATGGGAGAAAATCAAGGTTCCATAAATGACTCGGTTATTGTGCAAGTTAAGTGGGTTGTCAGAATAGCTGATGCAGAACTATTAGAAATGAGATATTGCGGAAGTAGAAATTGTGCGAGGATCATTGATGAATTGTGTGCACAAGGGTTGAAAATAAAAGTAGTCAAGTCTTGGATGTGCGTGGGATATACATGTGTTGATTGCACATGTGTAGAAGATATAGGTGTGCAGAGTTTGGGGATATGGTAATTGTAAATGACTCAGCGCAAATGCAAATGTGAAGGTGCAAAAGTGCGTGGGTGTGGGAGGACTAGTCATGTGGATTATTTGCATAGGGGTTGAAGAAATAGAATTGGCACTTGGATATTATTATTTTTTTTAAAATAAATTCAAGTTCGTAGGTTGTTGATCTTTCACAGGTCCACATTTCAAATAGTTTCTTGACACAAGTTGTGACAAGTTAGCTAATTCGGGGGATGGCAGAGTCAATTATGGTGCGTTGATTTGATGGGATTTAGAAGGGAACAACATGGATTTAGACCTGATGCAAAGTAGAAGCCCCATTTTTCTATGGACTACATAATGGTTTTTAATTTTGGTGACTTGTGTTTCTGAGGATATTCATGTATATGGAAAAGACATTTAAGTAAATATGTGCCATGAACCTGGCTTTGAAGCAATTCTAGTTGTTTCATTTATTTATGTTTCATAAATTTGTACTAGAATGATGTTGGGTAATTTCGGTCCATGATTTCACGTGTCGCGTCTTTCTTAACGCTCGAGAGTTTTAGATCGAGGGTTTGTCCATAGTTGTCCAACAAATACCCCAAAAAACCATCATATCAATCCTCGTCCAAGGCTGAGGAAGGTCTCACCCGAGATGTAGAGGGTATCACAAAGACCATAAGGTCTTGTGACAGGGATGAAGGTTTAAACATACGAAACATCAATGCAATTGGCATCCATATAGCTCATGTCTGATAAACTACAAGGACTAAGAATTAAAACGATACACACACATGTTCAACTCATACATAATAGACACAAAATGTATCAGAACCATTGTGTCTTTATTACTGGAAGCATTTCATCATATCCAAGATATACATTGTGTAGGATAGACACATATTATAGTAAAATAAATTCATATATTTGCTATATAAACTCTTAGAATTACAACATGTTTCACAATGCACCTTTGCTCAAAACTCAGACATATATTAGAAACAAAACTATATTCAAAGAATTACAACAATACAATAGGTTCAGAGTGAGCTTGACACTAATAACTATGCTAACTAAAAAAAATCTCTAACTAGATAAATAGCTAGATCTATTTATGATGTTAGAGCTTCCTTTTATAGTTTTCTCTGTTGGGGAGCACTGTCTATTTCTGTTCTTCTCCACTCGGTTGTCTGATACAACTACCTTGTGTGATTCTAATGTCTTCTAGTGCTCCATGTAGACTTCCTGCATCAAGGGAAATATTAACTTCCTGGCCAACTCCTTCTCTGGCCTTCCCACATCTTGGTATGCTACTAGAAGTAATCATTTAGGGAGATTTCCCAATGATTTATTTCTTGATTCCGACGACCACCTTCTTATTTTCCGATGCACTTGACAAAACTCAGACCAACGTGCACTTGGTAGTATTTAAGCGTGGCGTGCGAATTGAAAAAACTCAATCCAGTGCACACTTTATGTCATTCCTCACATTTCCTTAGGTGCACACAAAAATATAGAATGAGCACGCACAACTTCGTTTGTGTGTGCTGATCAGAATTTGGACCAGGGATCAAAATTTAGCCCAAAAATAAAAGTATTGGGAATCGCCTTAAAATGAACGGGTGCATAGGCCTCATTGTCACGAACCCAATGCACTTCGAACGGGGTCAAACAAACATCGTATGAGTGAGATATCACGATCTGTTCCATTTGCCAAACATACAAAAATTTGTCGACTGTACAATCCGTATAGCTGACATGGCAGGGGTCGTATGATGATGTGGCATGGATGACATGGCAGGTGACATGTCAATTGTTTTGGCTGGTGCTGAGTTGGAAGTGATGTGGCATATACGTGGATGAATCCATTACTGCCATGTGGCACCCTGGTTATGGTATATCAAAATGTCATGGAGTCTGTGGGGATCGAACCCCAGACCTCCCCCACCGTGGAAAAGATTTGGCAAAGGCTGCCCAACCGGCACGCCTACCATATGGTTCTTACCATTTTATGTTTCTGATTATATTTAAAATTTAATATATTGTGTGTTGGCACGGGGTCCGGGCTGGGGCTTAGCCCCAACTCTTGGTCACATACCCCTTTACCATACGACCCTAACACACACAATTGCGTGGGAATTTTGGCGCGTTCATTTCAAATGGGTAGCATGTGCCCCACCACTTGTCAAGCGCACGGCTAACCTTGCAAACATAGCCCTTTTTATGCATGAGACGTGGCCACATGACCCCCATGCGCCCAACACCCCCGTGTTTTGGTGGCTTAGTTCCCTAACTGTTCTACAATTTGGCACATTTTGTAGGCATGCACGCATGTGATGGGTTTAGGCACAAGAAACTCCCAAAAGCCAGGTGACTCACACAAGAGGTGCATTTTGGTGAACCAGAGACAACAAGCTTGAAGGAGGAAAATGGCAGGAGGCCTATCTTCTTCATTTTTTGGCCAAATGAGGTGCCGAAAAAGCCTAGCTAGGGGTTTTTGGATGTTATGAATCCATTGGCACTGTTTACAAAGGCATTTGGATACTTCTATTGTAGGTTTTACACCATTTAAGTTTTAGGGAGCTCCAAGGAGCTTACGGACACCATTGAAGGAGGTCATGCGCAGATGAGCCCAATTCTATTTTCTGTGACTGAATAGTCATTTTTGACTAATTGTTATGCTCTGAACACATTGGGACAAGTTTCAGATCCATTTGAGGACTTTTACAGGTTTTTTTTCCCCAAGGAAGCTCAGGGAATCTCAAGGCCACATGTAGAAGAGGTCATGCTTGGATGAGCCATGGTCCGTTTTAAGAGATCCAATAGTCATTTTTGGGGTTTTTATGTATTCTGAACCCAATGGTACAATCAATAAATCCATTGGAGTTGAGAAAAATCTTGTAAAACAATTTTTGAAAAACTAATCCTAGAGAGCCTAGTCCATTGATGGAGGCTCAAGGAGATGTAGCCCAGTTGGGGGTGAACTCCTTTATCATGTTGTTTTTGTTGTGAGATTGCTGGTTTATTTGCTGCAAGTTATGTTTGCTGTGTATTTATTTAAACCACATATTTAACCTTACAAAGACCTCACACATAAACATTTAAAAGAAGCATAAACTTGACACATAAAACCTCTTGCACAACTTTGACATAGAGCAAGGTCCTTAAGTTTATTTTAATGGAGTAGAGGGTGCTTGAATAGAAAAACAAGTTAGCCTCCTATTTTCAGATCAGGTGGTATTAGAGCATAGTTTTGCTCATGTGATTGCCATTGATAGCCAGAGTTTTAGCTGTTGGTATCATTGTGCAAGTTTTGTGTTGAAGTTTGATATCTTTCAAAGATGGAGGAAGCTTCAAACAGTAAGAGTTATCATACATCTTCATTAGCCAAGTTCTTTGACAAAGAGATGTTGGAGGAGTTTCTAACCATGAGAGATGTGGTGCAAGAGATGTGGGAAGAAAGAAAGGAGAGAATTTTCCTTCAAGAGCAGTTGATGGCCATGAAGGAGGAGAAGCACGAGCTTCTTGAAAAGTTGCATGATATGGAGACTCAAATCCATGAGGCAAAGGAAACCCTTACCAAGTACATGCATGAACATGAGGTATGTAATGTTGGTTTTTCTTCCCTCAAGATGAATGCTTTGGTGTTTTTGAAAACCACACTAGAGGAATAGGGTCCAACTTATTGTTAAAAATGGGTTATGAAGGTAGAGGGTTAGGCAAGCATGCACAAGGAATTGTTGAGCCTATTATTGTTGAGGAGAGGCCCAAGTATAGGGATATTGGATATGAACAGAAAGATGGATAAAATTCCAAAGTTGAGGAGACAAGGGAAACAATTCCAAGAACAACTTTTGTTGCAAGTTCAATCCTTCAAGCATGCAAAGTTTGTGTTCAAGATGAATGAAAATGTATGAAACAAGAGAGTCGTGAAAACCATGAGGACAAGAATGTTTTTGTTGGTCTTCAAAGGAGAGCTGGTAACTCTTCAAATTCACCTCCTCAAGAAGGCGATAAAGGTGAATTCTCAAGAAATTTTGTTGCAAGTTCAATCCCTCAAGCATGCAAAGTATGTGTTCAAGATGAATGAAAATGTGTGAAACAATAGAGTTGTGACAGCCATGAGGACAATAACATTTTTGTTGGTCTTCAAAGGAGAGCTAGTAAATCTTCAAATTCACCTCCTCAAGAAGGCGATAAAGGTGAATGTTCAAGGTATATTTATGCCTATAACTTGGTTTCTTTTGATTATGTTAAGCATGGTAAATTTTCATGTAAAAATGGAAAAAAAGTCCATGTACATATTGTGGTTTGTATAACCATCATGTTTCAAGATGTTGGAAAAGATTGACCACATTCAGAAAACTTTCCAAGCAAAGGCAATTTGAAAAGAAGATGCAAAATATTTTCACTCATTGCCAGAAGAGGGGTCATCTAATTGACCAATGTTGGACATTGCATCCAACCACTCATCCACATCACGAGAAGCAGATGGATAAAGAGACTTGCAAGAATGGAAGAGGAGATTCCATCATCGATGTGAGTCAAGATGATTCACAAGAAGACGATTTTCAGCGGAAAAATTCACCATTGAGTTGGCTTGGTAAGAAATGGTTGGATTTCTTGAACAAGTAAGGCTTGCATTTCTCTGTTTATAGATGCATATTTCAGCCTTATGTATGATTTTCTGTTGGAAGTATGACAAGATGTAGCAGTTTATCATAACTTGTATGATGCAAGTTTGCATGTGAATGCGATTCTTTTGAAGGCATTCTTGTTGTTGCACAACTTCACTAGGAGGATGTAAAATATGGGTATGATACTCACTTATTACATCCATTTAGATTTTCATTTTCAGCTCTTATATACCCACATGTTTTTGGGTTTATGTACTTATGTTTGTACTTGAAGGAGAGTTGAAGAGCTATGCACATGCATGTGTTTTTTTATGTGTGTAAACAGTGAACTTGGTGACAGTTCATTATGAGTGACTCATGATTGTGACATGGTTGTGTGTCATGAATGTTGACTTGTCATTTTGGAATGTCGATGTTTTTCAAATGAGTCTCGACTTGTGTCGATGTTGTCTTGACGACTATGTTGTGTCGATTGTGTTTTTCGACTTATGTTTAGTCAATGGTGTTTGTCGGCTTGCAAGTCGATATTGAGTACACCAAGATGTAGGAAAATTCCACGTACTTTGATGAAGTATAAGATGTGACCGTTTGCTTGAAGATCAAAAAGACTTTGTTGGCATCATTTTCAGTCTTGTATAAAATTTGTTTTCAAGATTGATGATTTTCTTGGTTTGTGGCAAGATGTCGTAGGAAAATTTTTGTAGCCATTGTAGAGCAGATTGTGTTGATGCCAAAGAATTCAAAAGAGGGACTTGATTCTCAGTGGGAAGGCTGTCAATATTCCAAGCACAAAGAGAACAATGGGTCAACAACAACCAGAGGACAGTGGTTGAGGGACATAGCCAGTTGCAATGCAAAGCATGTCAAGGTATCCAGGTGATTGTCAAAAAGACTTTTCAAGTAGAATCAGTTGATAGAACTTGGAAGTAGAAGAGTATTGAAGCTCTGGTAAATAATCATTAGCTTTTGTGGGTCCAAAAGCCTTTCAGTGGGAAGGTGTGATCAGAATCTGGGCCAGGGGTCAAAATTTATCCCAAAAATAAAAGTGTTGGGAATCGCCTCAAAACACATGGGTGCATAGGCCTCATTGTCACAAACCCAACGCACTTCGAACGGGGTCAAACGAACATCGTATGATTGAGATATCACGATCTGTTCGATTTGCCAAATAGATAAAAATTTGCTGACTGTACAGTCCATACAACTGATGTGGTAGGGGCTGTATGCTGATGTGGCATGGATGATGTGGCAGGTGACGTGTCAATTGTTTTGGTTGGTGCTGAGTTGGCAGTGACGTGGTATATACATGGATGAATCCGTTACTGCCACATGGCACCCTGGTTATGGTATATCAAAATGTCATGGAGTCCGTGGGGATCAAACCCTGGACCTCCCCCATCGTGGCAAAGCTTTGGCAAAGGCCGCCAAACCGGCGCACCTACCATATGGTTCTTACCATTTTATGTTTCCGGTTATATTTAAATTTTAATATATTGTGTGTTGGCGCAAGGTACGGGCTGGGGCTTAGCCCCAACCCTAGGTCACATACCCCTTTACCATATGACCCTAACACACACAGTTTCTCAGGAATTTTGGCGTGTTCATTTCAAACGGGTAGCACATGCCCCGCCACTTTTCAAGCACATGACTAACCTTGCAAACATAGCCCTTTTTATGCGCAGGATGTGGCCACATGGCCCCCATGCGCCCAACACCCCTGCGTTTTGGGGGCTTAGTTCCCTAATTGTTCTACAATTTGGCATGTTTTGTGGGAATGCACATGTGTGATGGGTTTAGGCACGAGAAATTACCAGAAGCCAGGTGACTCACACAGGAGGTGCGTTTTGGCGAACCAGAGATAGCAAGCTTGAAGGAGGAAAATGGTAGGAGGCCTATCTTCTTCATTTTTTGGCCAAATGAGGTGCCGAAAAAGCCCAACTATGCATTTTTGGATGTTCTGAATCCAGTGGCACTATTTTCAAAGGAATTTGGAGACTTCTATTGCAGGTTTTACACCATTTAAGTTTCAGGGAGCTCCAGGGAGCTTAGGGCCACCATTGAAGGAGGTCATGCTCAGATGAGCCCAAGTCTATTTTCTGTGACTGAATAGTCATTTTTGACTAAATGTTATGCTATGAACACATTGGGACATGTTTCAGATCCATTTGAGGACTTTTATAGGTTTTTTTTCCACAAGGAAGCTCAAGGAAGCTCAAGGCTACATGTAGAAGAGGTCATGCCCGGATGAGCCATGGTCCATTTTCAGAGATCCAATAGTCATTTTTGGGGTTTTTATGTATTCTGAACCCAATGGTAGAGTGAGTAAATCCATTGGAGTTGACCAGCAGCTTGTAAAATATTTTTTGACAAACTAATCCCAGAGAGCCTAGTCCATTGATGGAGGCTCAAGGAGATGTAGCCCAGTTGGGGGTGAACTCTTTTATCATGTTGTTTTTGTTGTGAGTTTGCTGGTTTATTTGATGCAAGTTATGTTTGTTCTGTATTTATTTAAAACACATATTTAACCTTACAAAGACCTCACACATAAACATTTAAGAGAACCATAAACTTGACACATAAAACCTCTTGCACAACTTTGACATAGAGAAAGGTCCTGAAGTTTATTTTAATGGAGTAGAGGGTGCTTGCATAGAAAAACAAGTCAGCCTCCTATTTTCAGATCATGTGCACACAAAATTGAACCCAAAAATTTGGGTGCCAACAAGCCCTCACCACTATTTTCGGGCTCATCCTCGAGCTAACTGTGGAAGTTCCGATAATGGATAGTTGGAGCAAGAGCAGATCATTGACCTTAAACATAAGCTGGGAGGGCGGTGTGTTGATCGAGCCATAACCTTTGATGGTGCATGTGGAGGTGAATGAAGGATATCTTTAAAGTCCGCCAACAAGAACCAACTAATGAAGAGAGTTGAGGTTCCCTCAAGAGAGAACATCATTCTTTGTTGTTGTTGTTAATTTGGGGTAACCATATCAAGCTAGACATTGCGTACATTCAAATTCAGGAGGGTTGTGGGGAGAAGAGGATATGTGGGAGTAAGGGTATTACTAAGGGGATGGAAGAAGTGGATTTGGCCGAGCCTCATGAATTCTAGAGGAGGTACGAAGATAATGGATGAGAGGAGGGATCTTGGTGAGCCCATGAGCATGGTCTCGTTTGATCAACAAAGGGGGTGAAGCATCGAGATAATCGAAGAAGTGCCTAGATGAGAGAGATGATAAATGATTGAACTAATGATAGATGATGATAAATGACTGGATAAGCCAGGCCATGTGAGGGGAGTGGGAGAACCACAGTGGAATGGAAAAAGAAGTCTTGACTGAAGCTGGTAGAAGGTTACTCAAAAGAGAGGGTCAGGATGAACATATATATAGAGTAGAGGTGGCGAAGGGGGGGGAAGGAGGGAGGGAATAATTTAATGGATGGGATGGCTTGAAGGATAAGTAGGAAGTGATGGTAAAATGAGGTTGTTTGGGAGATGGATATTGTAGATTGGCCATATTGGAAGGGTTATTGGAGAATGGGATATTTCAACTAAGTGAATACTTGTGGCATGGGTGAACTGCCCAACTTGGATTACTTTTCCCTTTCAATGCATTGAATTTCTAGGAGACTCTTTAGAGACCCTCATGAATTGTTAGAGTGGACATGTACCTTGTAGAGATTTTAGATTGGTAGATGGAATTGGAAATCTGAAATCCTGTTGAAACTGTCACTCACCATTTTCTTGGTTGATGTTAAGGCGATACTATTCAAAAATGTAATCTATTCTGACTATGAGAGATGTTGCTTGTTGTACACCCTATGCTAAGCCTACTCTATAGATTGAAAATATAGAATATAGCTAAATTGTGGTTGAACCCTAAGGTCCATAGTACACTTTTAACCTACTACCATTAATGAGACCCTTGAGTGGTTGTCCTTGTAAAGTTTCCATCTTGGTATTATTTGCTTTGATGATGTAGACTAGCCGAAACATACCTAGCCACCACATGTGTAACTTACCGGGATGTTGTAAATATTTGTTGTTATATAACAATACTAAAGATCCTGGATGAAGGATTTTATGGTGGATTTTACGATTGTGTCAAACCTTCTGTCTGTATTTTTCAACCACCTGGTTGAAGCCTGGCATTATGCGATCTTCATCGAGTTCCATAAGCTCATCCAACCTATGTTGGAGGGACTGATCATATGTCATCTGAGTTGCAAGGGAAACCCTGAGGCTAGGAACAAAAAAATCTAGTGGCATGATTGCTTCCTTTCGATAGACCAATCTAAATAATGTGTTCTTTTTCAATCTTTTATAGGCGGTTTGATAATCCCATAAGACTACAAGGATGCGTTGGTCCTAGTCATTCCATTGCACATTGCAAACTTTTGTAAGAGCATGTTCTATAATTTTGTTAAAGGCTTTCACCATATCGTTGGCTTGAGAGTGATAAGGGGTGCTTTTCTGATGATGGATCATGGATTCCTGGGTAAGTTGTTGAATGATTTCATTTACAAAGTGTGACCCTTGATCACTCATAAACACCTTTGGATAGCTGAAGCGGGTGATGATGTTCTAAAAAATAAAGCACACTATTTTTTTTTCTGTTGTACAATCCTTGATTGGTGTTGCCTCGACCCACCTTGTGAGGTATTCAGTGGTAGTGATGATGTATCACACCCCTGTGCGACATGTAGGAGAATTGATGGGCCCAACAAAGTATATTTCCCACTTTTCAAAGGGATCAAGTGCAGTCACTGGGAATAGCGAGAGTTCATCTCTATGACATGGCTTTCCCACACGTTGACATACATCACAACGTTTGTAGTATTCTTTAGAGTATGCAAATATAGAGAGCCACCAATGCCCTATGCACATGACCTTGCGTGTGGTAGCCTTACCGACATTGTGGCCTCCAACAATACCTTCATGTGCTTCGTAGAGGAGGGAGTCTCATTTATGTTCCAAAGCACAATGATGTATAATTCGATTAGTGCACAATTTATACAATTTTTAGGCAATCAACTGATAGTTAACACTACGAGTCACTAGTTTTCTATGTTGCATAGGAGTATATTCAGTAGGAGCTTGGCCAATGATGAGAAATTCTTCTATTTCGGCCAATTGATCAGGTACTACGTCGACCCGAAAAAGATACACATCCAGGAGTTCATCCTTGAGGTTTGTAGCAACTTCCCTAGTCTGAATCCATGACAAATGATCTAGTCCAGCACTGTGTTTTCCTGGATTAACTAGAACCTTGAATTCAAATTATTGAAACAAAAATAACCATCAATATATTCGGACACCAAACAACAATTTATTGACCAAATACTTGAGGGAAGAATGATCTAAATAATTTAAAAGAGAACCCCAAAAATTAGTGGCATAATTTTTAAAGGCATGCACCATGGCTAGGCCCTCGTGCTCAGTTGTAGTGTAATTCCTTTTGACATTAGATAAATTCAGGCTAGAAAAATAGACCGGATGATCGATATTTCTCCCCCCTATTTCTGCTAGAACAATCTCGAGTGTGAAAGAATCCCAAGCTAACCCAATCAAAAGGTGATGTGGATTGCCCAAATGGAATGGTGCTAATATTCTCTTGATGAGAAAAGAGGATTCCCTAAGAGAATAGTAGCAACATAACCTTGCAAATGAATTCCTTAAAAATGTAGTGCACCCATGGCCTTGTTTTATAGCACCACTTTGAGGTATTGTGTAACCAACTTTTAGTGTGAAAAGGGGTTGTTTAGGGCACCTTTAGGTATTTGACTAGCCAACCAGTTAGATCCAACCGAGATTTGGATGTCAAATCAACTTGCAAGCTGAACCATAAGTGGGTGGGAGGCCGACCAATCTCATAAATGCGTCATTCTCAGGTGTGCATGGATTTTAGCGATCACAGTCTTGCATCGTGTGCATGTGCGCTTTTTTTGAGTTTCTGGATGGCGCATGTGCACGCGCGCCCTGTGTAGTCATAGCATATCTTGATTTTATAACTGGTTGTATAGTTTTGGACCTTTTGGAAATGATTTTTTGGTAATTTTGGTCCATGGGTGAAATCATAGTTGTTTGAAGATGCTAGATTCCTATAACCATTTGCGGATGAAATTAACAGATTTCCCCTGATGGATGAGGTTAGGAGCATACGTATAGCCGAAATTCATCAATGTTTCTTCTACTAAGAGTACCGTTGTAAGAAAGAGTGATAATGAAAATATCAAGAGTGACCTGTTGGAGGGAGAAAGGAACCTGTAGGACCTGACTTTTCGCAAGGTGTGTAAAATAACTTATGTACAAACGAGGCGGGCATGCCCCATGCTCGTGTCATGTAACTCAAAAAAGGGTGTTGTATAGTAACTGAAATTGTGTGTTGATGTAGACCACTGCAATGCCCTCAGGGGAGGTTTTGATAAAGTCAGAGGACAAGTTTGATGAGGAACATACTCTGAACAGTAGGCAAAGACACTTGGAAGAAGTATCATGGATGTTGTGGGCATGGATAGCCCAGCCAAGTTAAGAGGTCTTCGATGAATATACGAAACAACTGCAATAGTTGCAAAGTAAGACCCACCGTAACATGAGAAAGTGTTGAAGTCGAATGTTATGGGGGTCAACGACAACATGGAGAAATTATGGTTCTTCCTATGCCATCCGAGACCTCTCATTGGAAAGGTAATGAGAGTCAAGATACTGTCATCCTTCTGGAAACTGTGCTGATGTTGAAAAAAACGGGGACACGACTCCAAGAAGCAAAGGACTTCGTGAAATCTACTAGGTGAGGTTAGGAACTGAGGAGATACACAGACGAAGTCAATATGTGTGGAGACTCAAGACTGCCCTTGGTTGGGGATATATGCGAAGTATAAGTGGCCACAATCGTTCAACTAGGTTGAATTTCAAGGGGACAACAAGACGTGGGATAAGTTGTGCCAGAGGCGGGACAAAGTGAACAAACTCAGAGAGCAGAGGTAGGTGGCCTGTGGGATACTCGGAGTTTATGGACGATGTCAATAGGAGTAGATGATAAGGAGTGACCCAACCAAGGGTGACATGGGTTGCATTTACCAAGAAGGTCACCAAAGGTGACGAAAAAAAAAGCTATGTAACATGCTGGAAATAACGACTTAATTACAAAAAGAATTAAAAAATCTGTGGGGATAATAATGTAGATATAGAAACAGGTGCCCCAGTGTAGGATGGCTTGGAGAGGCACAAGTTGGTGGAAAAAACAAGTGGAGGGTGGGGGCCCCACAGGATGGTTTCTGTAGTAGGGTAATGTATGGAGGACAATCTGAGGATGGGTAGACTGATGATGGGTAAATGATGCTGTGGGAGTGCAGCCAAAATAATCTGTGAGGAAGTGCCCTGGGAGTCCGTTGGGAAGGCTAGAAAAATGAGGAGAAGGAGTATGTGGCTGATTCACGACATGATGTAAGACTATCGGGACTCCCATCCCTAAAGGGTTGAAAACAACATGAGTGTCAAAGTGCCAAGGGGTCTATGAATGGGACAAATCATGTGGGGGAGAGGGCTACTGGGTGACAGTACCCAAAATGCAATGGAGGTGGCGGTACTGTAGTGTCGAATATGGGGACCCTAAAGGCAAATTTCAGAGGGTGTGACTGGATATGCAATTGAGATTTAGAGGGAATGATTACATGCCAGTGCTGATTATATAACTTAAGGGGTTGCGCTGGTGTATGATGACCAAGTACCTGCACACATGAAAACCAAATACTCGACGTGAACAATATCTGAAGAGAATTGGACATTCAAGAATTTGTTTGATAATTTTGAACATGAGCATGCGTACCTAGATGGGGTATGGAAAAGATGGCTCCCCGGGGGATAAGGATGAAAAATGGCTTGGGGACTGTCTTGATGTAGAGGACGGGGTATTGATCTTGTGGCTGAAGATGAATCAAAAAACGGACACCTGGAGCTCCCAGAATGGGGTCTGGAAGTTTGGAAAAAAGGACTATATATACCTGTAGGGCCCACATTTCCACCTCATTTGAACCTTCTGTTAGAGTGATTGGATGAGAGATATTCAGAGGAGATTTGGAGATTCAGGGAGAATGAGGTAGCCGATTTAGGACCAATGAGCTTCAGGTTAGTGGTCTTATCGTCCTACATAGAATTGGGTTTTCTATTTGTGGGCAAGCCCTGTACGGAGGGCCATACAGGGAGTTTTGTGGGTGTGGGCCCCCCAGTGCGTGGGTGATTCATAAATATGCATGCATGGGCGCGCACCTGTTATCTGGATATCCGTGCACGGGTGCGCTCTAAGGGGGGAAATAGGTGTGCATGGTATGCATGCCTATTAGCTAAACAACTACACATGGGTGCACAACTGTGTAGTGGATAGGCGCGCTATGATGCACGCTTGTGTACGTGATAGGGGCGCATGAAGGTGCCTCTATATGGACGATAGGCACGCATACATGTGTGCCTGTGGGATGAATAGGCACGCATGTGTGTGTGCCTATGGGGTGAATAAGCGCACATGCCTATGGGGTGAACAGGCGTGCATATGCGCGCGTCTATGGGTTTAAACAATCGTGCTTTGGGGGCAAGGCTGATGGGTGAAAAACTCATATTTTTTGGATATTTTAATGTGTTTATGTTCGAGATGGCTGATCAAGAACTGGATTAAGTGGTTGTAGGTGATCATTGGGATGATTCCAGTTCACTAGAGAGAGAGGGACTGGTCACAACTTAGGGAGGCTGTGGCTATTGAGGAGCTAGCGGTGTGTGACACTTTGGCAGCTTGTGGGTTGCTAAAGTTCTTTGAGTGCCCCTTGATACGGGCCCAGGAGCACCTCCTACAGTTCTTGATCTAGATGTGGAGTTCGGATCTGCATTGTTTTATGGTGTGGGGTGAGCAGCTAGCCTTCACTATGGTGGAGGATGTGTATTTTTTGAATGGGCTCCCTTTTCGGGGAATGCCCTTACCGGTGGAGCCCGTATTACCTGGGGACGGGCAGTTGGCTACCTTAGGTCGGAGGTATTGTTTGAGAAATGATTTTATGTCAGGCTCCGTAGTGAGTATCAGGGCTATGGATGCTTTGGTTCATCGCTATGTAACAACGATGATTGTGAGGGTATATGGCTTCCTCGTGACTCAGCGGATTAGTGGTGGTCAGCTGAGGATTACGGGGAGGGTGCTGGTAGGAGAGCATTTTTCCTGGGGCTTGATGCTACATGCCAAGATGGTAGGGCAACTCGATAGGCATCGGGTTGTGGACTCAGGGGACTTTGCTTTTGGGTCCATCTTAGTTGCTTGGTTTTTGGAGAGGGTGCCGATGTTGCACCCTAGAGTATTATTGGGCGCACCTGGTGCACGAGATCCATGACTGATGCGGTGGTAGAGGATTTTGATTCACCACAGTGGTGGTGAGGGTGGCCATTTTTTCATGGTTGAGGCTACACAGGTGTGGCGGAAGATGTCGCAGATCATACTGCAGTATCCGTACTATAGGGCGGACTTCCAGGGTGATCCAGATATGGTGTTACCTCCAGGAGAGGTGTTTGACCACCGAGGTATGCTGTGATTTTGTTTGATATTTTGATATTAAGATAGTATGACCTATGTATTATGTATAGATGGATGCTGATACTATCTTTTGTTTGTTTGTATGTGTAGATGTGGGACCTCGTGGGTGTGAGGTTGAGTTGGTTAAAGCGTCGGCTCGTTAGGGCCAGTGAGGCCTCCGTGGGGAGCGCCGCTGGCGGGAGAGAGACGATGGCACGAGGATGTTGAGGCAATACCAATTGGAGATGAGAGAGTAGCTAGGAGACGCCGTTTTGATGACCCTGGTGCAGGGCCATCACATGGTCCTTCGACCGCGGCCGAGGGATATTTTGAGGATATTTGTTGTCGCTTGGAGGCAGTGCTATAGGGAGTGCCTGAGGGCATGTGGTCATGCATCCAAGATGAGGGCATCTTAGAGCAGTGTGTGCGAGTTCCGCTGATGTGGTGGGCCATGGTTCGGCGAGCAGTAGTAGCAGGTGCTGCGATCACTTGGTGGTTACTTCCAGGTGCGAGGGACCAATAGTGGGTGGGGCACCACCTCCTGAGGGAGGGCTAGGAGGTGGTGCTCTAGAGGCACCATGAGTGTCTCTCTGTGTATTGTTGTATATTATATATAGGTTGGTGAGCCTATTTTGGTGTGGTGACACCAGTTTTGTACCGAGGTGCTTCACTGGCCTGTGGATTTTGTATACGATGTATTCTATGTGTATGTAAACATTTTTATGGCACTTTTGACCGACATTTATATATATACGGATATACATTTTGGGGTCTTTGTGATGTTCACATGTTTGTGAGAATTTTTTAATGTTGTGTATGATGTCTAATCTATATGTTGTGACAGACTTTTGATGGTTTATGTGTGGGTAAAGGTGTCTTGATGTGATATATGCCAATCTAGTACAATGTTAGCCAGGTTATTTGTGATTTGATTAAATTGTCTTAGAATATGTGTAAACATAATGAAATCAAAATGTTGAGATAAAAGTCCAACTTGCAGGTATTTTTGAAAAAGGCAAGGATCGCGGACATTGTACACATTGTTGAGCTGGAGGACGACTAGTTGGGAGTCAAGTAAGATGCTAAGGTGATGAATACAATGACGATTGGCATCGACGAGGAGGCCAATGATGGCAGTGTACTCGACTTGGTTGTTGGTTGTTGAAACCAAACATATGATGCTAGACTAGAGCAGTTCATGTGAGGGGGAATGGAGGGCCCAATTTGCTGAAGCGATATTTTGTGTCCAACGGCTGGCGCCGTCGGCATATCCGATGTGGTAGGTTGGTGGAAGAAGCATTTGTCAATAACATAAATGATAGTTTAGACGTAAGGTATGGAAAAAGATTAAAAACACTATAAAATAAATAACCTAATGTAGAATGGCTGCGCTTAGCCGTAAAATTTCTTTAAGTATAACCCATTGACGGGTTCTTTGAGAGAGAGGCCCTCGGGGGAAGCCAGGATGTATGCGCCTTTGGTGAGGCAATGTTGGATAATGTAGGGGCCATGCCATAGTGACTCAAATTTTTCATGACCGAGGGTATCATGAGCGATATCATAAGCAAGGACGAGGTCACCTTCATGAAATGAGTGAAGGTTGACATGGCGATCAAAGGTGGCCTTTGACCATTTTTTGGCTGCCTCATTGTTCTGTAATGAAGATCGACGATCTTCATCTAGTGACTCTAAGTTCAGCAAATGTTGCTCCATTGGAGTAGTGTCGGGTAATAGCTCAATTGTGATGGGTAAGGTGGGAATTTTGCACTCGATAGGAAAAGTGGCCTCAACCCCGTGGACTAGATGAAATGGTGTGAAACCAGTGGCCATTTTCAAGACCGTACGGTAATCCCATAGCACGGAAAATAACATATGATGCCAATTGGTCTTATGTTTATTAACCATGGGCTATAAAATGGTCTTGAGGACCTTGTTAACTGCTTCGATCTGTCCATTGGACTGAGGGTAATATGGTGAGGCAAACTCATGGGAGAATCCTAACCGGGATGAGAGTTCGACAAAAATCTCATTTTCGAAATGTTTCCCGTGATCAGAGAATAGTTGGAGTGGTACTCCAAAGTGGGATATGACGTGATTAAAGAAAAAATGCGTTGCGGTGTCAGCGGTGTTGTTGAAGGAAGGTATGGATTCAACCCACTTTGTAAAGTAATCGACTGCGACAACAATGTATTTGTGTCCATTGCTTGATGGAGGGTTGCAAGTCATGAAGTCGATGCCCCATTTACAAAAGGGGCCTGCAGTAATGACTGGGTGTAGAAGAGCAGGTGGTGCTTGTGCTTTGTTGGAATAAAGTTGACATTTATCGCATCGTTTCATGGCATGAATGAAATCATGAAACAATGTGGGCTAAAAGTAACCTGCACGGATGATTTTTTGAGCGGTGGACATCCCCGAAAGATGGCCCCTGCATGTGCCACTATGGCAGTCGTTCAAGACTCTATCGACCTCATCAATAGTCAAGCATCGATGGAGTATGGTGTTGACCCCTCGCCGATATAAGATATCTTCGATGAGGAGATAGTGGGGGGATTGGTTGTGAATACGATGATGATCATTTCGTGAGAGGTGGTTATCAAACTTTTGGGTTTGGAGGTAGACGAGGAGGTCGTCGTACCAAGGATCATCTGAAGTGATGTAAAAGAGATGTTCATCAGGGAAATCGATATTGACGGGGGCACTGGTTGTATCAGATGGGAAGGTTGTGATGAGTTCGACGAGGATGAGAGATTTAGTTCTCTTGGGTGTTGAAAATTCGAGATCGTACTCCTGAAGGATAGCGATCCATCGAGAAAATTTTCCATTAATTTTCCGACGACTGAGCAAGTATTGCATGGGGTTGGAATTTGCTATGACTTTGGTCATGCGAAGTAGAATGTAATGGTGAAGTTTCTAGACTGTGAGAACGATGGTGAGGGATAGTTTTTCCTTGTGATTATACTTCAAAGGTGGCCCTGAGAGGTTTTTACTAATGTAGTAAATGACATGCTCACGATCATCATCTCTTATTTGAACGAGAAATATTTCTACTGAGATGGCTGATGTTGATATGTAGAGGATATAATCTCCATTATAGTCAGGTGAACTAATTAAAGGGGCCTTGGAGAGTTCCATTTTAAGATCATCGAATGATTTTTGGGCATGTTCATCCCAGTGGAATGGGATGTCATGGCGTAGTAAGCGACGAAAACCATGTGCTTGAGTAGCATAGTTTGGGACAAATCACCGTAAAAAGTTAGCTTTTCCTTGTAGGCTCTGGAGTTGGAATAAATTTTGGGGGGTTGGAATTTCTGTGATGGCCTGGACTTTGAGGGGATCCACGATAATACCTCTTTGGGAAATTATGAATCCGAGGAGGCACTCGACAGTGATGCAGAACATGCATTTGAGGGGGTTCAAGAAGATGTTGTACTGATGACACCTGTGGAAGATGATTCGTAAATCATCAAGATGATGAGTGCGTTTTTTGGATCGAGCTATGAGGTTGTCCAAGTATGTGAGGATGATATGAGCCAGATCGTGAAAAATGTATGTCATAGCCAGTTGGAAAGTTGCGCCAACATTTTTTAGGCCAAAAGGCATGACACGATATGCAAAAGTACCCAAAGGGGTGGTGAATGCGGTTTTGTATTGATCGACTGGGTGGATTTGGATTTGGTTATAGCCAAAGAAACTATCCATGAAGGATAAAGCCTCGTGGCTTGCGCAGTCATCGATAATTTGAACGATGAAAGGCGTTGGAAAGTTGTCTTTGGGACATGCGTAATTGATATTGCGAAAGTCTGTGTATACATGGATAGTGCCCTATTTTTTGTTAATAGGTACAGGGTTGGAGACCCATGAGGTATAGGCAATGGGGTAGATGAACCTAGCAGCGTGTAATTTGTCAATCTAAGCTTTGATAGCCGCTGCTTTGGACGGGTGTAGCGGTCATTGTTTTTGGCGAACCAGTGTGATATCATGCTAGGTGTCTATGCGATGCTCGACAATAGAGGGATCAAGGCTAGGCATCTCTGTGTATAAACAGGAAAAAATATCTCAGTATTCTTGGAAGAGGGCTTTATAGATGGTGATTTCTTGAGGAGTGCATGCTGTGCCAATGGTGATTTCATCAACGACTCCGTGTTTGGTGGAAATATCAATTTTGATGGTGGGGGAAATGTTGGCCATATTGCCTTCTTCAAAAGCATCAGTGGCAGGGATGGGGCTGTTGAACCAGTCGATATGCCCTGATGGGATAAAATCCTTGGTTTCAACTACGTATATGGGGTGTTGGTTAGGAGGCGTGAAAGCTTCCTGAGAAAGGAAGAGCGCTCTATGGTGTAGTGCATCCCATGGGTAGTCAGGGGTGGTTAATTCCTCGAGTATGTCCTCATCACAGTATAATTATCGGGGATACAAGGGATAAAAAAGAGTGATATCGGTGACTGTCACCGTGTGGTTTTCCTCTGGTGATGAATAAGCAGGGGAAATGATGCAATGAGATTGTGATGGTTCGCTCGACATAAACCAAATATCGAGATATTGAGGATTATTAGTGGTAGTTGGGCCTAAAATTTCCATGGGGAAATGACTGGGAGAATTGGGGGGATTTGGGGGTAAATCCTCGTATAAGTCATCCAATAACCACGAAGGAATAGGGAGTGCTTCTGGTTCAATATAAATAATATGAAGAATCTCTAGTGATGGGGTAAAGTTAATCGTCAATTCTATAGGGGGTGTAGGAGTTTGAATCAGGGTCACTTGGCATTGCCTGTATTCGATGATCATAGGACATTGGTATGTGAAATGATCTAAGGATTCACATAGAGAGAAAGGGCATCTCATACGTTCATTGACTAAAGTCATGACATAATGGATGTCAGTGATGTTTGGTGGGGATGATGTAGCTGGACTGGGTTCGTGCTGGAAGCTTTGGCGTACTGCTACTAATGCCTTTCGGAATTGAGGTAGCACTGAGAAATGGTGTGTATAATGGCCATATTTTGAACATATGGTGCAAGCGAATTTAGTTCACATCCCTTTGCTACTTATGTTAGGGGAGGTAGCAACAGTACTTGATAAAGTGACGAACGGTGATGGTGTTTGATTGAGTTGAATTAGGTTACGTAACTCAGGTAGAGATGGGAATTTGTTGGTTGGGTGGCCATCTTTCTTACATAGCATGCAAGGAGGTTGGGTGCATGGGGGAAGTGGAGTGGTGGGCTCCTTATTCTTTTGCCTACCCCCAGCTATGGCAGGGAGGTTAGTGAGTGGGGTTATAGGGGGAATGGTAGGAGTAAGTATGAGAATCTGCATTGGGATTCCTTCTGTTTGCGGGGGGAGGGATGGTTGAGGAACCATCTCTGGTGGATGTAAATACTAAACTGGGATTTCCAGCACCATATTAGGGAGGGTAAGTGTTGCGGCTACTTGGAAATCTTGTATGCCTGGTGGAGGGTAAAAGAAGGGGATTTGAGTAATGGCTTGCGCAACTGTCTCCCAAACTAGGATATGGCCTTGGGGTGAGGTGAAATCATGAACTAGTGGAGTCAACAAGTTTGCAGGAGGCTCGTGAGGGAGGGGCTCTGTGACTAGTGGTTGCGACTAGTGGGACGTCTGATATGAGAGAAGCCTCCGTGGGAGGAAGGGTATCTTCAATGTTAGTTCCTTTGGACGATACGACACATACCTGATTGGAAGGATGAAGGAGCGGTGGTACACCATGGCAAGTTCCTAACAATGATGGGTCTTTGAAAATTCCGGGCCCCATTTCGATGAGTGGGTATGCTTCAGGATTAGTGTGGACGAGAGCAAGAATGTTATCGATGTTGGTAGAAGGGTTAGGCTCATAATGTGAAACTTGGTCAATTGTAATGATCTTCCCATTATGGGGGAACATCATGGTTCAAAAGATGGAAGAGGCAACTACCTTCATAGCATACATGTAGCTACGACTGAACAAGATATTGTAATCGAGTGGGGCATCGATAACTTCAATGTCAATGAGAATGGTTTTTCCCCCAAGTTCTACAGGGACATTTTGGAAGAGCCCTTCAGGAGAATATGGTAGTCGTCATAAGATCTTAAGGTAATGGCAGATGGTATGAATTAGGGGGAACCAAGTTTTTTCCATACAGACTTGGACATGATGCATGTGGATGCACCTTCATCGATGATGCACCGAATTTTAATGGGGATTTGAAAAGAGATGAGAGTGGGGAGTCGAGGTTCACCGCTATCGAGATCAAATGTGATGAGTTGAGTATCCGCGGGGTCGAATTCCCCCAAGGTGGAAAGTAATGATTTCCACTGAGTGGGACAAGTTTGAAGGATTTATAAGACTGACATTGCAGCCGGAGATTGTGCTAAGTCATCAACCAAACTGTAATTATGAGTCGCCCTAGCCTGTGGGTTGTGAACATTCCTGCACAATGGGATGTGAGGGATGCAAAGAGGTGTTTCTGTGTTAGGGCGAGGAATCATCAATGGGGGTCCTGTTGGTGCTGGGATTGTTTCTGGGGGAGTGGGAGGAGACTCAGCAGGTGCACAGTATTGATGACTATGTTTTTGTAGAAGGACTTCTTCCTCACTAGTGAGGAGGATAGTACGATTTGTGGGATTCTTCGGGTTGAGATATTGTCCCAACTATGATGGGGTAGGCTGCATGTCCTGTTGGGTGCTCATCACACCTTGGTGTGGAATGGGGTTCTACAACATGACAGGGGGTTCTTGTTGTACGTATTGTTGTGGGGCCTGCTGAGGGGTAGGTTGTGCTGGAGGATGTGGTCCATTTACTGAGTCTTTCATCCATTTAAAATCAACGATTTAGGGGCAATGATGAGTATAATGACCAAAATCACCGCAAAGGGCACAGGGGAAGTTGGTTCAAAGGTTATTGTTATTTTTCCCTTGACGTCTGTTGTTATTTCCCCCCTGGGGGTTCTGATTCCCTTGATTCTAGTTGTCCCCAGTAGGTTGGTTCTATTGGGGGTGATTTCCACCTTGACCTAGGTTGTTATTGTTCTAGTTTTTTCCTTTCTTTTTGGCATTATTCGACTGATGGGTTGGATTTGTCGTATTCAGCTGTTCAAAAGTTTTATATTGCTGAATGGGAGAGGGTTGAACAAAATTCACCCCAGCGTGAGGGTGTCCTTGTGGTGTAGCCATGGGCTGTGGAGGGCCATGAAATGGAAAGTATGGATTCTGTTGGGGTAATGATTCGTAAGGTACATAGGAAGGTGTGGCACTTTTGCTAGTACTTAGAGTATAAGTTGAGGTAGAGGGAGTACCGGAACTTGTTTGGATAGGCGAGCGTGTTGTGGGTGTTGGCGGTGACCCACTGATGGGTGGAGGAAGGGAAACATGGTATGGTTGTTGATAAGGGGGTGGGGGATAATAAGGGGTTCCTCCATATGCCGACAGATATTGAGGTGTGCCATACATTGCTGATTGTTGGGGTTGTGGATTGTGGTGTGTGGTGTTACCAATCAATCCATTTATTGAGTGAGACATCCCAGGTTTATCTTGTCCAAATGGCACTGGTTTTGGGAGATCAGGAAGTACTGTGTATAAGTACCCTGATTGTGAATAGATGAGGTTGTATTATTGAGCATTACTAATGGCTTCTTATTTTGATTGAGGGAAGGTGGAAGCCACATCTTTACCGAGGACAGAGACAAGTGATCTGAGAAACCAATCTAGACATGGTTCTTTGGTGGTTTCTGCTTTGCACAAACTTCGTTGTCGACACCACTCGTGAATGTGATCAGTGATATGTTTGGATGAGGTTTGTTTAAAATTAGAGAGTAGTTGTAGACCATTGTCATGGTGGATTGGTAATTGGAAGAAGGTCAAAAATGCTTTGGCCAAGGACTCGAAATTCACATGGGACCTCGATTTTTCATCTACATACCATTTGGTTGATGGGCCAGTGAGTGTGCATTGAAATAATCGTAGTCGGATGGAATCATCCATAATGCTGTTGGAAGAGCACCATAAGTGGAAAGTCATGAGATGGTTGGCAGGGTCATCTCTTGCCTTTCCTTCAAACTTGGGGATATCTAAAGGTAGTTTGGTAGGCATTGCAGGCCATGTGGGATCATGCAATATAGGATCATTTGTGAGTTTTCTTACATCTGGTATGTTGAGAGAGGCCAAGTATGGCATATGGAGTGGTGGTAGAGGATTAGTTCTAGCCATGGTGTGAGTGTGTTGTGAACCTGACCCTTGGGGGGGACTAGGTGGGTTTGTACTTCCCCCTTGAGAGGAAGTTGGCCCCCCGCTTCCGTGTAAAGGAGAGAGAGTGGACGGTGGACCTTGGGAATTGGACCCAAGTAAGGTGGAACCAAGCAAAGTTGATTCTAAGATAGTGGCACTCACTGGAGTGTGAGAAGGTGGAACTGATGAGTTGGCAAGACTAGTAACTCCCCTTAGAATAGGAGGGAGGTTTAGCAAGCGTCTGGAATGACGGGGGTTCTATGGGTCCCCTATGATGTCCGACTAGCTGAGTGGATCTGTGCGAATGGTGGTGAGAGTAATAAATAAATAAAAGCCTTTGTTGCAATTTTTTGAACTTTACACGATATTGTTGGTCACTATAATTGCTTAATTAATTTTAAACAACCAAGTGAAACATAAATTATCAACCCAGGGAAGTCTTTTGTTTCAAATGTAGCCACGCACTATATATGCTCAATTCCAAAAGCACTCAGTGTTGTAGTAAGAAATCTAGACTAATAATACTTGCTCAATGAACTGAAGCTCTGAATTAAATCACAGAAAAGTA
>JZKD02S2105772.1:69454-132369 GCA_000966675.3 Picea glauca
AAATGGTGAAAGAATCCCAAGCTAACCCACTCAAAAGGTGATGTGGATTGCCCAAATGGAATGGTGCTAATATTCTCTTGATGAGAAAAGAGGATTCCCCAAGAGAATAGCAGCAACATAACCTTGCAAATGAATTCCTTGAAAATGTAGTGCACTCATGGCTGTTTAGGGTTGTTTAGGGCACCTTTAGGTCTTTGACCAGCCACCCAGTCAGATCCAACCAAGATTTGGATGCCAAATCAACTTGGAAGCTGAACCAGAAGTGGGTGGGAGGTCGACCAATCTAATAAATGCGTTGTTCTCAGGTGTGCGCATCTTTTAGCGACCACAATAACGCATTATGTGCATGTGCACTTTTTATGCATTTTTGGATGGCGCATGTGCATGGGCACCCTGTGTAGTCATAACACATCTTGATTTTATAACTAGTTGTATAGTTTTGGACGTTTTGGAAATGATTTTTTGGTAATTTTGGTCCATGGGTGAACTCATAGCTATTTGAAGATGTTGGATTCCTGTAACCATATGAGAACGAAATTTTAGTGATAAAAATTATGAGTAGATGGAACTGTGAATGTTAAGATACGTTTCAATTGTTTCTCTTCTATTGAGTGGTGCAAGGTGTGCACATAGAATGCAAGGAGTGCGTTAACGGGATCTGTTTCGATTATGAATCTCATAAGAGATAGCACGAAAATTTCCCTTTGCAAGGAGTGCAAAGAGACTGGTGCAAGGTGTGCACAGTCGTCCGTAAGAATTCAGACCTTGGGTAATGATTTGGTGCAAGGAGTGCATAGATCCGAGATTCGACCAAGTGTCAAAGAGACTTTGCAAGAAGTCAAAGAACCAGAAAAAGAGAATGCTAGGAGGGCGAGAGGAATTTCTCTTCGAGAAATCCTTCATATATGAGTTATCAAAATCCATGAAACACAAGGAGTACATGAGAAGTTGAAGTCTTCACAAGATCAATCTCAGAAGGGATAATGATTTTCATAAGTGTGGACAAGATCCCATAAACGGACTCGCAGGAAGGATAAAGGTCGATGCCTTTGAGTCTTTCGAAAATATTCTAAGTCTGAAGAAACTGTAAGCTCAAAGGGAAAGATCTGGACCACCCGATCAACGTCTAGACAACGAGTAGCAAGTGAAGAGGAGGAAGGATCTCAATCATTTGGTCTGAGTGCAAAAGAATCATAGCTACCCGATCAAGGTAAAGTGCACTAACGATAAGCTTTGAAAGTACACAGGGGGAGCAGGGTTACGAGATTCTGAAATCATCGGAATCGTCCATCAAGGAGGACATGTGGTGAGAGATCAACATTTCACTGACTCGTAGAGTGGAAAGGTCAAAGGGAAGAGTCATGAGGGTTCATGAAATCCAAGTTCATGACTTGATCACAACCGTCGATCAAAAGAAGATCGTGGACCATAGATTTGGTCTTGTCGGGAGTTCGCAATTCGAAAAATCAGAAGTAAGAGTTCTGGGAATTCACGAAATTCGAGTTCGCTATTTTATCTAAGCCATCAGATCGAGGAGAGATTTGTACCATTGATTGTCTATGGGGATATCAGGAGTTCAAATATCGGTAGAAGGGAGGTGAGCGGACCTCCAACTTTGTGAAACACAAAATCCCGATATGCGAAAAGGAGATCAGGACCGTTGGATCGCAGGGATTGTGGATCATTGATCAAGCGAGTAGAACTTGCAAGTTCGGGTTTGAGGAGGATGAGCAAGAAAGATTCGTGAAATGAGAAATCGTGAAGTGCTCTAAATATTGGCCCATGGTCATAGCGAAGGGTCACATCGTTGAAGGATAATAGAGGGGTTAGCACGTGCTAGGCTCCTGTCGGGATTTTAGAGGTCAGGAGAGATGCACATACCCAATACGTGAAATATTGAAATGCCTTTTGAGTTAGGCGAGTGGTCATAGCTGTGGTCGCAAGAAGGAAGGGGCTTAGACAGAGAAGAGCTAGCACCCACTTGGTGTGGAAGTTGAACAATGCTCAGGAGAGAACCCATGGGTCGCATACAACCTGCACATTTGGAGAAATGACCTGTGTATGTGGGTTTGGGGTCTAGTAGAGACCTAAAGAGTTGATCCGACTCAGTTTCTTGATCGATCCTATACCGGGAGGTCGCCCAACCCTTAGGAGAGAAGGAGGGTCTGCATCAATATCCTTGTGCATAAACCTTTCCAATGGAGTCACAATTTGAGAATAATTCTGGATGAAACGTCTGTAGTATCCTGTATGTCCCAATGTTGTGAACATTTATTGCACTGAAGTGGGGGCTACCATATCCAAGATGGCAAGAATATTATTTGGTTCCACAAGCAAGCCGTCTTTGCACACGACATGGACCAACAATATTCCAAAGGGTGTACAAAAGATGCATTTCTTCAAAGTCAAATAGATTTGTAGTTGGTGGCACCTATCGAACATTAGTCAAAGAGCTTACATGTGTTCCTTTAATAGACTAAACACATTCTAATCATCCAAGTATACTTCAAGGAACTTGTGGATAAATTCCTTGAAGGTTGCGACCACTATTCGGGAAAACACTACAGGGGCATTTTTTAAGCCAAATGGCATGAATGTGTATGCAAATGATCCCCATTCGATCACAAAGGTGGTCTTAGCCTGATCTTCCTCTGTGATCCGAACTTGATGATATCCTGAGAAGCCATCCATGAATGAGTAGGCTTCCCTGTCGCCAACATTTTCTAGAACCTCATTTTTGAAGGGTGTTAGGAAAGGATGATGGACACAGGTTGTGTTCAGACTCCTCAGACGACACATATGAAAATGTATCCTCTCTTTTTAGGTTTCATTACCATAGGGATAATCCAATTAGACTCCTCCACAGAGACAATGATCCCTGCATCCAACATTCAGTCTAGTGTTGGATTACTGAGAGGGAGGTGAATCAGTAATGAGCAATTTTAGTACTTTTAACCACAACATATTATTCAACAATATTCAGTTGTTTATCATTATCATTCAATATATCATCAACACTATAATTATAAACAACATCAAATCACAATAAATACACAATACACTAGAATTTACGTGGAAACCTAAATGGGAGAAAACCATGGAATTATTTTCTTATATATAAAAAAGAACACATTCATTAGAAGCACCAACTTCCTGATTCTTTAGATACAACTAGAAGGAGGCTCCACCCCCCTATTCTCTGGCTCCAACCCGAAGGAAGCTACAGCTCCCTGAATTCTCTGGCTCCAACCAAAAGGAGGCTACAACCCCCTGATATCTTCGGCTCCAACTGGAAGGTGGATACAACCACCTATCCTTGCCCCATCTTGTCGCTCTGAAATATAAATGTAGACCAACTATCACTATCACAAACTCTGCTATTGTCATTGCCATTGCCTCTGTCACTCTGTATCTACCACTGTCTTTGTCACTATCACTGTCTCATCAACCTGTATATGCTCATCATCCAACTGAACATGTACCACACCATACATCAACTGTATACCAACATACATATTGTCTCATGCATCGATCATGAACCAAAGATACACTAATAAGGAAGAGTGAGTCATGAACTAGAGCATCAACCTTGTGTAATTTTTACCACATACCATACCATCAAACATATGCATATCTGTACCATATCATCAATAAAGTATCTCAAAGAACCAATGCATGTACCTCATGCATATGCCATCATACAACATGAATATGCCTCAACCATGTAAAATAAACTCAAATATATGAACTGTAAGAACCATGTCATACACTGAGCCATATATAAGAGTGTTCCTCACTCAACCAAGCAACCAAGATATACCATATCCAAGTATCAAACAAACCATACAAAGTTTCCCTAAAGCATACACCATATCATGACCAAAAGTAACCATCAAAAGAAGTATAAAACGATACCAATACCTTTGTAGTTGACCTAAAGATCTGAGATGCTGACCTATGGAATCCCTTCAAACCTTTAGGGACTTGGTACCAACATCTACTCAAAATTTCATAATCTTTTCACATATACATGAATTTCTCTTCTACAACCCGCAAATATCCATGCTTTACTCCACTACAACCTGCGTACATAGGTTCCCTATTGCCTGCAACTCACATATACCTCATAAAATAGTGTTTTCTACAACCTAGAGACTTTCGACTTCGAACCTCCTTTGCTACCTCAGAAAAATTCCATCACAACCTTAGCAAAATATCACTAGTTCACAAGATAAATAATCAATGAAAGAGTGTGTGAGTGTACTTGTGAATGACTCCTTGAGGTATATTTATACTTGTGCTAAGTAAATCCTCTCCTTAATTTATGGCTTCTATATTTTTCTTGTTACAACAACTTTACCTTTGCATTAAGGACTTGTAACCAACTAGGGGATTCTTGACCACTCTTCGGGGCTTACAAAATTCTCAAGGCCATATCTCCCTAACCGTGAGGAACTACATGGTATTCTATATATCACCAGAAATGGAACGATGAGTTCTATCCATGTATGAGTTTCTTGCCTGCATCTACTCTATCCATCATGTCCATATTCCTCATTCAACTTCAGGTACCAAAACCACACCATCGGGGATTCTTCAAGGGTTGACATCTATGACAACCAAACTATCAACAATATCCCCCTTTGACATTGATGGAAACACTTAGGCATGAAAATAATTATTCCCATGCTACCTTTGTGACCATCGCTTCCCTTGTCTGCATGCTTCTCTATTTTTGTCTCCATGCCTTGCTCTATCTCTCCCCCTTTGTCATCAATCGCAAAGGGTAATCCTCCTCTTGGGGATACTCCCCTTATCTACAAGCCTATGTTGTCTCTACTGAAATTTCTCTTCATGGTGCTTCCTCGTGTAAATTTTTGATGTATATGAAAAAAATTCAAAAGGTTATTTACTTGAACTTCTTCAAGACTTTTGTTTGTCTCCCCTATCCTATTAATCTTGATGCAGTGTGAATCACTGTGGGGCAGAAAATAATCCAAGCTTCTGTCGCAGATACTCAAAAGTTTCCCTTGCAAGTGGTTTGGTGAAGATATCTGCAATTTTCTCTTTTGTCTCGACATACTCTAGCTTGATGTTCTTCTCTTTATCCTATTCTTGTAGAAAGTGATACTTGATTGGAATGTGCTTCGTCTTAGAATGCATCACTGGATTTTGGGATATACTGATGGCACTTGTGTTGTCACAAAGTATTGAAATGGGATCATCACACTTTACTTGTACATCATGTAAGGTCTGCTTCATCCAATGACTGTTTCTTTCTTAACCATGATACCAGACACTCACCCAAGTAGAAATTGGATCCACTTGTACTTCTTCTATCATCAATGCAACCTGCCCAATCTGCATCTATTTAGGTGATAAGAGATAAATCCTTCCCTTTTGGATACCATAATCCAAATTCTTCTGTACCTTTGAGGTATCTGAATATCCTATTTACTGTCATAACATGCGATTCCTTTGGTGCTGCTTGAAACCTTGCAACCTATCCAATTCCCTGCATCACATCTGATCTGTAAGCTATTACATAGAGTAAGATTCCAATCATTGATTTGTACTGTCTCTGATCTATATCTTTAGAATCATCATCCTTACTTAACTTACAACTTGTTTGCATAAGAGTACTGACTGGTTCACAATATGTCATTCCAAACTTCTTCAACATTTCTTTAATATACTTGGTCTGAGAGATAAAGATACCTTTGTTGATCTGACATACTTGGAGACCCAAAAATGAAGACAAATTTCCAAGTAAAGACATCTCGAATTCATTCTGCATGTATTTAATTTTTTTTTGACTCATCTTATCATCATCACTTTCAAAGATAATATCATCAACACAAACTTCAATTATCAGGATACTATCTTGATTTACCTTTATGTAGAGATTGTTGTCTTCATTTCCTTTATTGAACCCTTGTTGTTGTAGGTATCTGTCCAGTCTTGAATACCATGCTCTCGGGGCCTGCTTGAGTCCATACAACACTTTCTTTAACTTGCAAACACAATCTTCCTTTTCTAATAACATGAAACCTTCAGGTTGTTCGATGTAGACTTGTTATTCTAATTCTCCATTTAGAAAGGCAGAATTTACATCCATCTGTTAGAAATTTATTCTCTTTGAACAAGAATAGGCTAAGATAAATTTGATTCCTTCCATCTTGGCAATTGGGGAAATTTTTTCTTCAAAATATATACTTTCAAATTGATACTATCCTTTGCATAATAATCTTGCTTTGTTCATGGTAACTTGTCCATCCTCGTTCAACTTGTTTCTGAAGACCTACTTTGTACCAATGACATTCTTATTCTTTATCCTTGGAACCAATTCCCATGTGCCATTATTCTCTATCTGATCTAATTCTTCATCCATATCTTTGACCCAATGTTCATCCTTGCTGGATTATTTAAAACTGCTCGGCTCAATAGTAGATAGTAGTGCTAGGTGTTGTTGTTCTAGTGAGCAGATTCTTCTTCTGGTTTCAACTCCTGCATCTTTATTTCTAATGATCTATTCTGATGGATAATTTTTCTCCAACATGTCTACTAGGTGTCTTTGTAGGTACTTGAAGATCCCATTGTTCTTTCTCTACTTCTAGCTGCTCTTCTTCTTCATCTACTTCTTCTTATTTCAAATCTTCTTCGTGATCTTGTTCCACTAAATCTTTGCTACTTTCTTTTATCTTTCATCTGTAATCTCATTAATCGTTACATTGATTCTCTCTACTATTCTGTTGAGTCTTAGATTGAGTCATTTGTATGATTTCCTTTTGCTTGAGTACCCAATTAGTGTGCCTTTATCAACTCAAGAATCAAATTTTCCAATTCTTCCATCTTCTCTTTTGATGTAGCATTTGCTTATGAATACCCTGAATTTCTTCACATTTTTTGGTCTTCCTTGCCATAGCTCGTATGGAGTCTTATCATTGTTATTTCTGAGCATCCATTTATTTTGAATGTGAACTATTGTATTCACTGCTTGTACCCAAAAGACTTTTTCAACTTGGAATCCATTAACATGGTTCTGTCCATTTCCTGTACTGTTCTGTTCTTCCTTTCGAAAAATCCATTTTGTTGAGGTGTCCTGGCTACTGAGAATTTCCTTTTTATTCCATGTTCGCTGTAGAATTCCATGAACTCCTTTGATGTAAATTCTCCTCCATTATCTAATCTCAAGCACTTGATTTTCAACTCAGTTTCAGTTTCAACCATCTCTTTGTATGTCTTAAAGTTTTCTAATGCCTCTGAATTCTTATTTAGAAAGAAAACTGCAACCATTCTTGTGTAGTCATCAACCAATATCATGAAATAGTGTTCACCTTTCAATCCTTTCGTTCTTGTTGGTCCAACTAGATCAATCTGTACAATCTCCAATGGTTTTTTGGTGGAATACTCCTTTGACTTGAACTTTTTCTTGGTCTGTTTTCCATGTAGACAATGATTGCATAGAATATTTGTTGGCCTTGAGATCTCAGGATTTTCTCTTACTGCATCCTTTTTGCTGACTTTGACAAGATTATAAAAATTTATATGACCCATTCTTTTGTGCTAGAAGAAAATTTCACCGTCCTTTCCCAAGAAACATATTTCCTTTCCTATTTCATTTAGAACATATATGTTTCTTGGAGTTCTTACAGCTTTAGCCAACAACTTGCCTAATTTTTCTTTCCTTATATTGCACTTCTTTGAGGCAAACACAAGTCTGTGTCCTTGATCACACATTTGAATTACACTTAGCATATCATGTTTCATGTATTCGACTAGTAAAACATTTTATGTCGTGGCATCCTTACTTTCGAGCTTGACTGTGCCCTTTCCAATAATTCTGGTTGAGTTGGCTGGCTGAGTTGTCATTCCAATAATCAATCTATCTCTTTCCTTCTTCAATGTTAGAAACCTGTCTTTATCACCTGTCATATTATTTGAGCATCCACTATCAACATACCATCAACATTTCCTGGTTGAGCTTACATAACAAGATTGCATTCTTCAATGTTGAATTGATCCTGCTTTGTTATCCATATCCTTTGTGGTTCCTACATGTGACTGTTGATATTCTGCTTTGGTTCCCTTGGAGTAACAATGAGTTTGAATATTTAGCCATTTGTCCAAAGTTTTTGCACTTGTATCATTCTACCACATCACTCAATGATCCAAATGTATTGTAGCTTCTATTTCGTGCTTCATGAGATATTCGTGGATAAATATTTCTTGTATAGCCTTCATTATTGCTTTTGTTCTTGGTATTGGATATACAATTCACAACTTTGTTCCCAAAATTATTACAAGAATAACATGAACCAAGAAAAATAGTTTGATACCTAGGAGTGGAAGATATTCTGAATGGTGATTCTCTTCTGAATCCTTCTTCTTCTTCAGGTCTTTCTATAGTTGGTTGTTGCTGATACTAATTTTTGAATCTTCTAGGTGGTGTAGTGTCTCTGTAATCTTCCTCTTGAGTCTTCCTATCTTCTTCTTTCTTAGAGGGACCTATGAAGACTTCTGCATAGATTCTTGGTTCTTCTTTTTGCTCTGTCATTTTGGAGTTTGAACCTTTCTTTGTCTACATCTGGTTGTATCCCAATCCATATATGTCATAGTAATGTTTTTGACTATTAATCATATTATCCAATATCTTGGTGTTTTTTTGCTGCATGTCCTTCTTTTGAAGATATTTTCTTAGAGTGACTATCTATGCTTCCAACCCCCCAATGATCTTGTCCTTTTCATATAACTTCCCTTTGAGTGCTTCTTCAATATTCTTGTCTTCTTATACATGCATTTTTAGCTTCATGATCTTCTTCTCAACTTCTTTGGAGTTATGAGATTCTTCTTTCTTCTTTAGTTCCTCCTGGAGTGACTTGTTTTTCTTCTTTTCCTTCTTTAGATCTTCTATGGCACACATAAATTCTTCCTTGTAATCGAATTTTTCCTCTTCACAATGTTCTTCAGAGCCTTCTTCATTGGAGTCTTATATTTCCATGAATATTACCCTTCCTATATCACTGTTACTTCCTTCATCTTTGTTTGATGAGGAATTGTCTTCCTTGGTGCAGAGACTTTTCTTAAAAAAATTCTTTTTGTTTTTTCTACCCTTTTGGATTTGATTTTTCTTTTTACAGTCACCTTCTTCACTACCTTTCTTTTTCTTATAGGGACATTTATTAGAAAAATGACTAACACCATCACAATTAAAACACTTCAATGGAAGCATACCTTTGTATTTTCTGGTTCCTCTTTTCAACCTTATGACAAAGTTAGCCACCTCTTCATCTTCCTCTGAATCATCGCTACAACTACAGTCTAAATTTGGATTTTGTTTATATTTCTTCGTTGTCTTCTTAGATTCCTTGAATGTTGCTTCCTTCATGGCCAGATTATCTTTCTCTATCCTCATCTCATAGGAAGTTAGTAGCCTATGTAACTCATCCATGGTCATTGTAGCTAGGTCCACTCTTTCTTCTAGAGATGAAATCTTTGAGTCAAATATCATTGGTAGAGATATTAGTGAATTCTTAACAACGACATGTTCCTTCATCTCGTCTCCCAAACCTTTGATATTGTTTACTACTTCATTGACTCATAGAAAGTAAGTTGCTATGTTTTTTTCTTCATTCATTTTCAATTGTTAGAACTTGGCTCTAAAGGTTTGAAGTTTAGCTTCCTTGAATTTGTCATCTACTTCATAGATATTCTTAAATTTGTCCCATATTTATTTTTCAGATTCACAGTTGAAAACCTTGGTGTATATTGATTCAATCAAACCATTCAATATGGAATTTTTGGCTCTTGTATCATTATCTTCAAGTTTCTTTGCATTCTTATATGTTGGGGGAGTGGTTGATTCTTTGTACCCATCTACTACTACTCACCATACGTCAAATCTTTGTTCCTGCACATATATTTTCATTCGTCTTCTTTAGAAGGCATGGTTCTCACCATGAAACTATGGTACCCCAATCTTAGCGTAATCCATGATATCCTTCCATTGATTAGACTGCTACTTGAAGGACCTGCTTTGATTCCAATTGTTGGATTACTGAGAGGGGGGTGAATCGGTAATGAGAAATTTTAGTACTTTTAACCACAATATATTCTTCAACAATATTTAGTTGTTTATCATTAGCATTCAATATATCATCAAAAGTATAATCATAAACAATATCACATCACAATAGATACACAATACACCATAATTTACGTGGAAACCCAAATGGGAGAAAACCACGAAATTCTTTACTTATATATAAAAAAGAATACATTCATTGGAAGCACCAACTTCCTGATTCTCCAGCTACAACTGGAAGGAGGATCCAACCCCCTATTCTTATAATCCAATGTGAAGGAAGATACAACTCCCTGAATTCTCTGGCTCCAACTAGAAGGAGGCTACAACCCCTTGAGATCTCCGGATCCAAATGGAAGGTGGATACAACCACCTATCCTTGCCCCGTCTTGCTGCTCTGAAATATAAATGTAGACCAACTATCACTATCACAAACTCTGCTAATGTCATTTCCATTGCCTCTGTCACTCTGTCTCTACCACTGTCTTTGTCACTGTCACTGTCCCATCAACCTGTATCTACTCATCAACCAACAAAATCTGTACCATACCATACATCAACAATATACCAACATACATATTGTCTCATGCATTAATCATGAACCAAAGATACACCAATAAGGAATAGTGAATCATGAACTAGAGCATCAACCATGTGTAATTTGTACCATATACCATACCATTAACCATATGCAGATATGTACCATATAATCAATGAAGTATCTCAAAGAAACAATGCATGTTCCTCATGCATATGCCATCATACAACATGAATATGCCTCAACCATGTATAATAAACTCAAATATATGAACTATAAGAACCATGCAATACATTCAACTAGATATAAGAGTGCTCCTCACTCAACTAAGCAACCAAGATATACCATATCCAAGTATCAAGACAACCATACCAAGTATCCCTCAAGAATACACCATATCATGATCAAAAGTAACCATCAAAATAAGTATACAACTATATTGATACCCTTGTAGCTGACCTGAAGCTTTGAGATGATGACTTGTGGACTCTCTTTAGACCTTTAGGGACCTGGTACCAACATCTACTCAAACTTTCATAAGATTTTCACAGATATGTGATTGTCTCTTCTGTAACTCACGGATATCTTCGCTTTCCTCCACTACATCTTGCATACATCGACACCTTGCTAACCTACAAATCAAGGATACCTCAAAAAGTAGGGTTTTCTATAAACCTGAGACTTTAATCTTCGACCCTCCTTTTCTACCTTAGAAAAATTCCATCACAACCTTAACAAAAGATCACTATTTCACAAGATAGATAATCAATGAAAGAGTGTGTGAGTGTACTTGTGAATGACTCCTTGAGGTATATTTATAATTGTGCTAGGTAAATCCTCTCCTTAATTTAGGGCTTCTAGATTTTTCTTGTTACCACAACTTTACCCTTGCATTAAGGACTTGTAACCAACTAGGGGCTTCTTGACCACTCTTCGGGGCTTACAAACTTCTCAAGTCCATATCTCCCTCACGGTGAGGAACTGTGTGGCGTTCAACATATCATTGGAAATGGAACAATGAGTAATTTCCATGTATGAGTTTCTTGCCTACATTTACTATGTACGTCATGTCCATATTCCTTAGTCAACTTCGAGTACCAAAACCACACCATTGAGGCTTCTTCAAGGGTTGAAATCAATGATAACCAAACTATCAACATCTAGTTCTTTACGCACCATTTATTTGTACTTAGGATTTAAGCGATAGGGTCTTCTCTTAACTAGTTTGGCATTGGGTTTGAGTTGGATCTTCATGGCTCCCAATGATCCCACAATTCCCTTCATCTCTGAAAAGCTTTGAAGAAACAATTCCTCATATTCTTTAAGGAGGTCAACAACCTAAGTGACCATCGCCTTATCCAAATAATATCCAATAATTTCCATCTTGGGTGATTCTTCGGTCCCAATATTGTGTTTCTTGGTTTTTATTGGTCCATTATAGTTAGGTGTGTTCGTCTTTATTTCCTTTCCCTTTAGCGTGTGTTCTCCTTCGAAATATCTGATCTGGATACCACAAGGATCCTCATAATCACTATTGTTCACATCAATCTTCCAGCTATGAACTTATTATTTCAATTTTTCCCTCGGATGATGGTATAAGGAGACCACTCTAGGGGTGGTGTCCTTTGGATATTGATGGAAAATGAAGTCTTTAATCTAGCAGAGTGCCTCTCTGTAAACTAGATCTTTTGCGATGAAGAGGAATGTTGAAAGAAACCGGGAGCTCATATGGGTCCACTCACTCATTTTCCTCCTAAGTTCCTCCTGAATGTACTGACTTCTAGGAATCATGTCTATTGTGTGGAAAAACTGATAGACCCATTGGGCTTGAGGTATTTTTTGGAAATCCAGTGCCATTCATAGAACGATATGTGTTCCTGAGGGTCCACAGTGCCATTTTAGTGGTTGGACAACTCAAAATCAGTGATAGGTGGGAATCATACTTTTGTGAACTCGACTACCTGCACCCAACACTTGATATTCATTCGATGGGTATCCCACCACCACAAAAGGGTCCCTCGAACTGCTACATCCATGGCCTGAAGTATCTGCTCCATGGGAATGTTTTTCTCCATCCGTAGGAGGAATATCTCCACTAGCCTTGTCCCATCAAACTGTGGGGCATCCGACAACTCAGACCCAATCCATCGTAGCACTTTTTTTTATTCTTGCACATATGCATGTGGAAACTTCATAGAGATTTTTTTTCCACCTCTCCATGGAATCTTCAGAATCCATGTCATAAAACTCTATACTTCTCCATCTTAGTTCACCATATATGGTGGGATTGATGTAGTCCTCCCCGTGCCCTGTTACTCTGTAAATATTTTCAATGACTGAGCTCTGTGCATCCTTCTCCATGGGCTCATTATATCAATGGCCCTCATATGGATCTAGGGGTGTGACCATGCTCATGGTGTCAATTTCAAAGGACGTTTTTCTCTTCTTCAAATTTAACACCACCTTATTGTCAAAGGCCCAATCAACCCCTAGTAGTGCAGGGTATGGATCAAACTCATCCATGATCTCAATGAATTTGAAGTCAGCCTTTGTTTTCACTCCTTTGATGTTCACTTCTACTTGATCCATTCAACCTATGGGGTAAATCTTATATTGATTGGCGAATTTGAGCTAAATGGGCGAGAAAACTAACTTAGGCTTACCCATCACTTCCCAAGATTTCTTGGGAAAAATGTTCACGTCGAATCTCATATCCAACATGATGCCATCCATATCATACCCACAAAACTATGCTGTCATCTTAAATTCTTGTCCAGTGTGCTTTTTCTTACTGACCTGACATACATCTCTTTCTAGTATGGTGGTCTCATCTCCTTGTTCTTTCATGCAAGTAGCTAACATCTGGGTCAACTTACTTGATGCTTTTGGATCTTTAAGTAAGTGAAAACAATAGTGAAAGAAGGTATTGACTTTATCTTTGAATTCTTCCATGTGACCCAAGTTGCACAAGGCTTCCATGCATGTCATACATTGCAATTCCTCCTGACACTGTTCTTCATTGGATTTTTTCTCAGTATGTCGCAGTGTAGTTTTTCTGCATGCTTCCTTTATCGATATTTGGGTGGTGCAATGTATTTTTTTGCACATGCGAGCCTCCTAAAAAAATATTTTCATCGCATGTGATCTTATTCCAACGACCTATAAATTTCCTAGTGAACCTCTTTGCAGATCCACACTTCTTCTAATGACCTTTGTACCTCTTCTCAAATTTGTGCCTCTTCCAGAGACCTTTGAATCGTGCATTGCAACTCCTCATGCACTCTTTCTTCTTCAAGTGCTCTCTTCGATTCATGCATGAACTTCTTCTATTGAGCAACATCAAACTTCCCAGGGGGGGTTGAGGTTCCTTCCTAATATTTCCATCTAGATTTTGACTCGAGCCTTCATCATGCTCGGAGTGTGCCCCTGTCTTTGACCCTCTGCGGGTTACTACCTAGACATTTTCCTCCTCATTCTTATTCTTGTTTTTTTTCAACTCAACATGCATCATGTTACATTTGGTATTCTTTTCCTCACACTTCTTCAGTAAGTCGAGAAAATCCTTGGTTACATGTTTAGGACTATAAAAGTATGCACATAGCATGTGCGGTTTGGTGCAAAATCATGAGACATGACCAATCTCACTGCAATTGAAACATGTGGGGGGTCTACCCCCTCTACCTCTATATTCATAGCTATGATTATGACCATATCCACCTTGGGTTCCTCCTTGATATTCCCCTCTTTTTGCGCCATTGTTCTCACCACCCTTTTTCTCCTCCAACACCTAGAATGCATCACGGGTGTTTTCTTGCATTAACTGGCGGGATAAAAAACTATTGAAATAATGGATGAAGAATTTGAAGAAATTATAGAAGGGGGTGTGATTTGTTGTATAGTATTTATGCAATGTGGGACAATGGGGTGGAACATGGCCCCACTACCTACATATCTCACACCATTCAGACTATCCAGATGGAAATGGACTTGACATGCATGTCACCATATAATTTGGAAGGACAAGGAGCTCGTCTCGACAATGCCCCTCAGAATGACATGTAGTAAACCATATGTGCTCATGCATAGCTTTAGTCTTGGCCATATCTTGCATTTGTATCATTAGGCTAGATAGTTGTGACTGAACCAACACCAACCCAACTAATGTCTCTACTCCTCTAGGTGTAGCTTCCAAGCACATCACAATCTCGACTTCCTCTTCCTGAGTCGTCACCTTTTGCTGGGTGAGCGAGACTCGGATATGGGGGAGTAACCCCACAATGAACCATTCTGTATGCTGCACGTCCTGGATTCAGAACATCAACCTATCCAACAAGATATTAAACCGCTAGTCATAGTCCCAGACAGTTTCTCCTTCTTTCTGTTTGATCTCCTCGATTTAAGTAATGCACTGGGATTTTGACTTAGGTTTTTGAAACACCCTAAGTAGATCCTACTTGATCTCAACCACAAATATTTTTTGTCCTACTGGCGTAGTGTCCTTGTATTTCATGTACCATGTTAGTTCTCTATCCTTGAACGTAGTCTCTAGTTGCATGATCTTGGCCGTGTTTTCTCTAACTCTTTTTACAGACTAGATTTCTTCACAGGTGAACTAGTGTTTCTCCACATCATCCTTAATCATTCCATGGAACACGAGATAACTCAATGTACTGTCTTGATTCTCCATCTTCAAACTAGATCTATCTCCTCTACTTTGACTTCTGTTGGATAGATCTTTCCTCACCACTATCACTTGGGGTAAAGTTTTTCTGACTTCACCTTCTTCTTCACTTGTCTCATCACTTTTTTCTTCTTCTTATCTTTCTTTGTATCCATTCTCTTCACTATCTATTGTGTATTATTATTGATTAAAAATGTGCAATGGGGGTGGTATATATGGGGGGTAAGTCCATCTTCTTGTAAAACTTCTCGTGAGGTGACCCATAGATCTATCTACTTGCATCTGTGCAAGACCATCTACTATTGACAACTCATCTTCCCCACCACTAGGGGATCCCCCATATTCCTTTTCTTTTGGAGCACCAAAATTCTGCACCCTACCTTTGTGTCCTAACCATGCACCACAATTGTGCACTCTTCCTTCCGAGCTAATTCATGCATTGTGACTTCACGCTTCATCTCCTGGTTCGATCTATGCACTACCACCTTGTGCATAATCTCTCTCTCCAATAAAAATTTTACTACTTCACGTGCCATCCTCTCTCCTTATAAACACACCACTTCTTTACACTTCCTATTCTTCTAAGGTTACGACACTCTGCAACAACCAAAGGGGGCATACTTTGTCACCTAGGTCTGAACTAGTATCACTATTGGTATCCCTACTGGACACCATCTCCTCTATGCCACGCCTCTTTGTGGGCCTATCCTCAGTTGTGGTCCACTTTGGCACAACATACACTTCTACACTACCACTTGGTGCAGTTTATTTTCTCTTCATCTTGGACTCGACCCCTCATCGTGTGGCCCTAGAAAATTATTTTCCACCTTTCTCTTTTTCTCTTATTTTTATCTCAGCTCTTCTTTCTTACCTCTCGACTCTTTTTATATTCTACTCTTTTGTGTCTATTCCATACCTCACTTAATCTCAAAAACTTCTTGGATCCTCTTCAGTGGATCCATCTTTTGGCTCCTCATCCCCCACCTTTTCCAAATCACCCCCAGTTCTAGGGGGTTTAATTGACCATTCTATTGAGTTCCATGCACATCATTCTTATCTCCATGAACAACATATTGATCCAAAGTGGAATTTATTCTATCATCTTCTTCCTTGGACCTTCTTCAAACTTTCTTTCAACCTTGCTAAAAGAGTCCCTATATTCTATGGAAAAAACAATAACGTAGCCTTCCTTCACTCAAGAAAACCAAAAATCAATAGCCCGAGTCCACTTTTTATCTAGTGCCTTCAAGATATAAAGTGTGTCTTGATCCCAAACTATTGAATCCACAGGAAACACATCCGAATTGATAGCAACTTTCCTTTTCAACCATTCATGCAACAGACAAGGAAATTCTGCGAAGAAGAGCTGATGCATATCTAAGTAAATATATATGCCTTTCCATTCTTTCGCGTTCACCCTCAATCCTTGCATCTCTCAAAGGGAAAAATCATATTATTTTTCTTTGATCTAGTCTTGAATTTCGTCCTTAGAGTGATGCCAACTCATTTTTATTTTCCTTCATCGATTTCAACAAGACTTCATGTCTCGACAACAAAACCATTTTTTGGGCGTTTTCGGCCCACGCTTGTGCATGTCCTGTCCTTCTTAACACTAGGGAGTTTTAGACCTAGGGTTTGTCCAGATTTGTCCAACAAAATCATCAAAACAATGACATATCAATCCTCTTCCAAGGACGAGGAAGGTCTCACCTAAGATGCAGAGGGGATCACAGAGACCATAAGGTATTATGACATGGATGAAGGTTTAAACATATGAAACATCAATGCAATTGAAATTCATATAGCTCATGTCTAATAAAATATCTGGAATAAGAATTAAATTGATACACACACATGTTCAACTCATACATAATAGACAAAAATTTTGTTAAAACCATTATATGTTTATTACTGGAAGCATTTCATCATATCCAAGATATACATTGTGCATGATTGACACATATGACAGCCGTAGAATTTTATATATTTGCTAAAAAATCTTAGAATAAAAACATGTTTCACAGTACAGCTTTGATCAAAACTCAAACATAGATTAGACACATAACTATATTCAAAGAATTACAACAATACAATAGGCTAAGAGTCAGATTGACATTGACAACTATGCTAATTCAGAAAACTCTCTAATCAACTGACTAGCTAGCTCTATTTATGATGTTAGAACTTCCTTTTATATTTTTCTTTCCTGGGGAGCATTGCCTCTTTATGTTCTACTCCACCCGGTTGTATGATACAACTGCCCCACATGCTTCTAGTGTTTGTCAATGCTACATATAGAATTCTTACTTCAAGGGAAACCTTAACTTCCTAGCCAACTCATTCTCCATCCTTCCCACGTCTTGGTATGTTGCTGGCAGTAATCATTCAAGGAGATTTACCGATGATTCCTTTCTTGATTCCAACAACCATATTCTTTTTTTCCGATGCACTTGAAAAAACTCGGACCGATGCGCACTTGGTATTCTTTAAGCGTGGTGTGCGACTTGACAAAACTCGCTCTAGTGTGCACTCTATTTCATTCCTCACGCATTTCCTTAGGTGTGAACAAAAATGAACCCAAAACTTTGGGTGCCAACAAATGCCTTTTGTTACATAATTTTTCATTTGCACATAGATGAAACCTCCCTTAGATTATAGACCCCTATGCCAAGACAAAAACACTACACGTGGGCCCTAACATCCCTTTGAACATAGTTTAACCAATCATAAAAAGAGAGGGAGAAAGGGTGTGATGCACCTTGTTTCGAAGTTTGTCCTCGCTGCTTCTAAATTGAGATTGATCTCCAAACTCCTTGGTGAAATTTGATATGTACAATAGGAAACAAAGATCTACTACTCTAGTGGATTAGGTAAAGCAAATTCATCTACAAAGATTGAAAGAACAGTAGATAAACACATGTAAGAATTCACAAGAGTGAAGGAAATAGGCCAAATATATTAAAATGAAAACCCAAAGAGAATACTTACAAACCATGAATGATTATGCAACACTTCTCCAATCTCTCCTCATCCAACCCTTGCACGAATCTACCATGATCAACAATTTGATACTTGAAAGCTTCCTCCTTTTACCTTGGAAAGCCCTCAATATATAGGATTTGGAGGCAAAAATACCGTGAGAAAATGAGGGATATGGTTGAGGATATGGATCCTTGAGGCTTGGATCAGATCCTAAAGTGAAGCTCAAGCATGACGATCGAACACAAATAAACTAATATGAAGGATATAACCCATAGATTAAGGTGGAGGAGATCCCCCCTTTCTCTCAACAAGAATGGTGCTCCCCCCAGTGATAGATAGGGAACCATCCTAGCAGTGGAAATCCCATATATTGGTAGAGGGGGCATGATGTGATCACTCCCAATATGGATAGGGGGGTGCCACCCTTCATAAATGCTCAAAAAAGGGTTGAATTTTCCAAGGAAAAAATATGTTTTGACCTAGAAATGATGGTTTTCCTTCTCCCATATGACTTAGCGGTCATGGAAAACTATTTTAATGGTGTCAAGGGGTGCCAACACCTCACAAAGTGAATGAGACACTTGGGAAGGTGCATACGAAACTTATGACAGTGAATGCAACACTTATCGAGGTGTATACGTCACTTTGCGATACTTTGCGACACTTACGACACTTAGGGTGCGAAACAAAAATGTAGAATTTTGATGTGTAACAGATTCCCCCTAAAGTGTGAGGTCAGTAGAGAAATTGATGGAAAAAATTATTTACAAATTATTCAATGCAAGGGTGCTAGAGTGGGAGAACCTGGCATAAGTTGCAAACAATCATCAGTCAATATACAAATATGTTTATTTCCGAGGCAGACATACCAATGCTCAGAATATGAGATGACTCAAAGAACGACCGCCGACCAATACACTATGGATCCATGAAAATACTAAGGATATGGCCACCAGATATATAGTGTGGATCCCCATACCTCCATGACATGAACTGATCGCAGCCACAAAAAATACACAGTGGAGCTACAAGATTAATAAAATGTGTATCTATGTGATAGTATATATATCAGTAAGAATGAAATATTTTACATTGATCTCCATCAAATCCTTGGTAAAGCACATAACATAGTGAACACCCAAACTAGGGTCTTGATCCTGATCCCGGTGTGATATGAATCTAGCTATGTGAATATATGATTTGATGTCAAACATGGTAGAAACTACTTGATTAATGATCATGATGTAAATTGTTAACAAGTGTGAGGGAAATCACCAATGATGTCAATGAAACCTAAGGTACCATAGTACATCCCAATTAATGTGAATAAATGACCTGAGGTCGAACACTCGTGGAATCATCCGATCAGAGGTCAATGATGTAAACCTACTGTTGGAAGTGAGGAGGCATGACATTGAGGCATGTAGGTCCCAAGTTACTAATTGGTTTCTAAGTCTAGTTATCGGATAATGTGCTGAAGTCGACAAGAACAAACTTGTAGAAGGAGGGCCTTCATGTATCCCCCATCATCGACACAAAATTGACCTAGGAAAATGATGTAAGATGGTGGATCGAATGAGTATGGACTGACACAGGAAAACAAAATTGGTAATATTGCATATGAATGGTTTGAAGTGAAACTTCCCTTGAACATGATGAGGCATGACAACTGACTTGAAAAAATTGACTCGATGTTGGCCCTCGACCAATTTTTGGGGAAACTTCGGTCAGTTTTGGCACACTTTTGGACTTCGACACGTTGGTCGAAGTAGGAGCGCCTAGGGGAAGCTGAGATCATGGATCTCACCTATTTTGAGGGTTATGTGGACCTAGTAAGGGGTCCTCTAGGGTTTTGTAATGATTTTATGGGATGTCATCCCATGGGTTTTCCCCATGTTTAGGCTTTATTGTAAGGGTTTGTAAAGGATAAATAAAGAGGAATGTAGTGTGGAAGAGGTAGTGAAGTAGATTTGTGTGTGTCGAGGCTTTGTGATAAACTGTGATTTTGTAGACTGTGCTTAGTGCTTGTGATGCTCAGTGTGGAGTGGGTGATAAGTGTTGTGATAAGATATTTGTCTCTGTGCATTTGACCTAGTTTTGGAAGGTAAAGAAGGAAGATCTAGTGCTTAGTGCACAGATCTACCGTGTGGTGCGAAGTTATACTTTGTGGCTTAGTGCACAGGAGTGACTAGATTTAATATTTTGGTGAATAATAAAGAGGTGAAGAGGTTTGTGCACATAGCCCCACCCTGGGGTGAACCACGTATATCTGGCGTCTCATGGTTTTCTTTGTGCAGTGCTATTTCTGTTATGCAATTTATTAGTGCTTGATTATGATGTGTAATGAATATATAGTTTGATTGTTTAAGTACTTTACTTAGGTTAAAGGGTAAATGAATTCTAGAATTAAATCACAGTGCTAAGTGCTAAGTGCTTAGGGTACATATTTACTTGTTATTACTGCGCTTATCTGTCTTTGATTATGCTCTGCGATGTTAATGAGGTTAATACACTAATGCATGCTCACTTCCTAAGAGTCAACATAATATTTTGTGAAGTGTTGTTATCACAGATTCGTGTCGCAGCTTGGTTACAGACACTTACGTCCTGTAATCCCCCCCCTACTTCTACCTTGGGTGAGACTTTTTCTACTTTGCAATTGTTTTCAAAAGGGCTGGTAGTCAGGGTTTTGTTGGTGCACTGTTGAGCATTGAACCCTGGGTCTACCCCTATGCCAACAAATGGTTTTGTTGGCGGGACCTGAAACTGTGATTGATGGGAACTAAAGTAAAGAAGAGAAAATCTATGTGCGTAGGTTTGTTGCTGAAGTGCACAATACTCTACTTGAATTGTGAATATTTGTTCCAAGAAAGTAAGTTTTTCTGAAGAAAAGAGGGAAGATTCTAAAAGAGGTAAGCTTTGTGCTTTGGTAAGAGAAAGATAAGTGAAATTTTTGTTTTCAAAGTATGAATTTAAGTATGTTTAATAGATTTTGTCCTAGTCTGAAGGATAGGGTGTAGTTGAAAGAAAGAGTTGATTTGAGTAAATTTAATGGAAATTAAGAAATATGTGTTATTCCTATGCATAGAAAGAGTTTTTGAACTAATAAGTGGATGCAGGAACCTAGAAATAATTTTTGCAGATTGCAGGTCCAACTCTATGATCCTAGGGGAAGTGCACAGTACCGAAAATATTGCGGAACATTTAAGAGAAAAAGAGGATTGACTTTGTGTTATAATTTCAGAAGGTCATGACTTCTTGCTAAGGAATTCCTTGGGGTAGGCCCTATTTGTCTTTGTTGTAAGTTTGTTGGTCATGAGGTTAAGGATTGTCCAAGGATTATTGCTAAAGTTGAAGGGATGAACATAAGACAAGAAAATTATGAAAAGACTCAAGAGACTAAGGGTATGTTAGAAAGTCATAAAGAGAAAAGGTTAGAGGAATTTCATACTACATTATTACAGTTGGAAGAAATGATGGGTGTTCATAAATATGTCAGTTTACTAGAAATCCTGAAAGAAAAACAATGCATAAGTGCAAGAATAAATGACTTCGACATAGAATGTATAGTCTTGGATGAAGAAACACAAGTGAATATTATGACAGAAGAAACTTGGGAAGTTTTGGGAAATCCTACCATGGTACCTTCTTTAAGAAGGATAGGCTTGTTTAAGGGAAATATGATAACTTTATGTGGAAGAGTAACTACTGTGCCTATTATTGTTCGTGGACCATCGACTAAAGAAGAATTTGAAGTCATTAGGTTTTTTGAGGACAACACCCATTTCCTACTTTTGTTAGGTAAAACTTGGATTGAGAAGGATCAGATCAGAAGAAAAGAAGAGGAAGAAGCTACATAAAAGAAAAAGAAACAATTAAGGGATTTCATAGCTAGGAAAATAGACCAACTAAGAGAAGAACGAGAGGATAAGTCAAAGAAACAGAGAAAAGTAACAACACAGTAGGGACATAAAGAAAAAGAATTAGATATCAAGGTTGAAAGAATGCAAGAAGGATTGAAGGACCTATCTATCCAAGAGAGAAGTTTGCCCACTCAGGAAGTGTTCAGAAAATTGATATTAACTTTAGAATCTTTGAGGGTACCTCAACAGTGCGAAGCCACTATGCTAGGGGACGATAAGAATAAAAATGGAAAGAGGGTTCCAGAAACAGTTAAAAAGACTCATATAATAGGAAAAAAGGAAAGGAAGCTCAATAAAAATAAGGATAAGTTGGAAAATCTACAAGAAGTTACAGAAACCAGATGGAAGACTTCACAAACCAGAACCTCGCAGGAGGCAGGTTCACAGGGTTTGAACCTCGCTGGAACAGTAGGTTCACGCAGATTTGGACTTTGCCCTGGTGAATTTTGTATAATCGTTGGAGGCACCCCGACTGTTAGAATGACGCTCCAGAATGGTTAGGAAACACATTTATGGGTTTATGGACTACTTTTGGACGTTGAGACTATGCCATAACGACTAGATTTACATTAATGGAATCATTTAATTCTAGTTCCTGTCCGTTGGATGATCTGTCATGACCGACCCACTTATTTAACTTGTCGATCATGGCACAGAGAAGGCCATGGTAAAATAAGAAGTAAGAAAAGTAGGTTGCTCTTTATCAAGCTTGGTACAAGAGGATTAAGATCCTTTCGAAGCTCAAGTAACGAAGCTCGCAGAGACCCTCCAACAGTTTCAGGCTAGGATAACTAAACTGGAGGCCCGAACACTACCGAGCACCCCACAGGAGGTGTGTGAATAGAGAGAGGAGTCCGCCAAAAACAGAGTAGAAAGTATAAAATCCATCACCTTGGCATGTAAACAGTTGAGTGACAGAAGTGCCCAGATGTATGAATGCATCGCTGAGGATCCAGAGTTAAAGAATCTAGAAGCTCAGTTACAGTAGGTGCAATAGAAAGAATTTCATTGTAGGCGCAGATGAAGATGCTCATAGTAGTGGAAAGAATGAAGAGATCCTAGGAACAATGCACAGTAAAACAATAGATCAGAACCCTCCAGGGTAAGGTGATGGATGTAACATAGAAGTTATAACTTGTGCAGGATGAAGCTTGCAAGATGTTCGAGGATATCAATAGCTAGGGTTCACAGTTAGATCAAGTAGTTGTAGCAGTAGAACAACACCTGGAAGGGTCTGCTACAGATTAGACAATCCAGGAGCTTGCTGAGCAGGAGGCTCAGGTGAGGCAAGCAACTCGAGTTAAGATCGATCCTTTTGAAGCAACATTTTCTAGAGTTGAGTGACTCAGGATGAGTCACAGGTGAGTGTTGGGGGCTTGTTGGCCCTTGACCAAGTTTTGGGGAAACTTCGGTCAACTTTGGCCCACTTTTGGACTTTGACACATGGGTTGAAGTAGGAGTGCCCACGCGGAGCTAAGATCATCGATATCACCTATTTTGAGGGTTATGTGGACCCAGTAAGGGGTTCTCTAGGGTTTTGTAATGGGTTTATGGGATGTTGACCCATGGGTTTTCCCCATGTTTAGGCCTTATTGTAAGGGTTTGTAAACTATAAATAAATATGAATGTAGTGTAGAAGAGGTAGTTATGTGTGAATAAGTAGTGAAGTAGATCTGTGTGCGTCGAGGCTTTGTGCTTGAATGTGAATTTGTATACTGTGCTTAGTGCTTGTGATGCTCAGTGTGGAGCGGGTGCTAAGTGTTGTGATAAGATATTTGGCTTTGTGCATTTGATCTAGTTTTGGAAGGTAAAGAAGGAGGATCTAGTGCTTAGTGCGTAGATCTCCCGTCTGGTGCGAAGTTCTACTTTGTGGCTTAGTGCATAGGAGTGACTGGATGCAATATTTTGGTGAATAATAAAGAGGCGAAGTGGTTTTTAGACATAGCCCCACCCTGGGGTGAACCGTGTATATCTGGTGTCTCATGGTTTGCTTTGTGCAGTGTTACTTTTGTTACGCAATTGCTTAGTGCTTGATTATGATGTGTAATGAATATATAGTTTGATTTTTTAAGTACTTTACTTAGGTTAAAGGGTAAATGAATGCTAGACTTAACTCATAGTGCTAAATGCTAAGTGCTCAGGGTACATAATCACTTGTTATTACTGCACTTATCTGTCTTTGATTATTCTCTGCGATGTTAATGAGGTTAATAAACTAATTCATGCTCACTTCCTAAGCGTTAAAAAAATATTATGCGAAGTGCTCTTATCATACATTCATGTCCCATCCTGGTTACAAACACCTGCATCCTGTAACCCGCCCTGCTTCTACCTTGGGTGAGACTTCGCCTGCTTCATAGGTATTGTCGAAAGGGCCGATATTTGGGGTTTTGTTGGTGCGTTGTTAAGCATTGAACCCTGTGTCTAGTTGGGGTTTTGTTGGTTCGCTATTAAGCATTGAAACCTAGGTCTTCCCCTATGCCAACACGCAAAAAGTACCAATAAAATAATGTGATGGAAATAAGATCACTTTTCGACTAGAAGAAAAATCATGACGACACAAGGAAATTGTATGACTCAGAGACAAGCATATTACCCAACTGTAATGTGAGAGGCAAACATGTGCCATGTTCAAGGGTGATAATAGCTGCCATAAAGGATTCCAAAAACTTGACCCACTTCCTTCAATTTTCCCCCCATCCAAATAGATGAGTACCTCTTTCTTTTTAAATGAGCTTAGGGAGGATAATAGATGCTCGGTATAGCTCATCCTTTGAATGAGTCCCTAGACATATGTTTAATGAACCTGGGGAAGGAGGGTTTCAGTCCCAGATGGGTCCTAGAGATTGGACTCACATAGGTCCTTAGATGCATAGTTTTACAAGCCCAAAGAAGGTTAAATCAATGTTTTTTCACATTTAGAGAGTTTGAAAAGAACTTAAAGATGACTCCGTGGATGAATTTTTCATAAATTTAGTCTCCCAAGCATGAAAAAAGTGTAAACAAATATAGGGGAGAACTCTTATAATCATGCTTGATTAGAGTGTTCCTTTTTCGTAATTAGGCTCATGAGGCTAAAAAAGAGATAAACTACCACTTGAAATATGCCCTTTCAAAACCTTTTTAATGAGTGTGAAAGGAAGCAAGTTCGTTGAACTATTTTTTCAATTTTAGGGAGTCTGAAAAGATCTTAAAGGAAACTCCAAAGAGTTCCTTTTTCGTATAGCTTTTATAATTCCGAAAAAGAGATAAAAGTATACTCGGTGACCTATTCTCATGTATTAACAAGCACGGGAAAGAACATATAATGAGCTCGGTAACCTATTCTCATGTATTTATGAGCATGAGAAAGAACAAAAACTAGGCTCGTTCTAGCAAAGACTACTACGTTACGATGGGACCGACCCCCAAGTGAGGATCACTACTAACAACATGTTTCTCTAGAGGTTTTTTTCCCCAACCTGTTTCTTTGGCAGAAGCTAGTGGCTTCACTCCAACATGATGTCAAAAGGTTGGAGTCACGCCGCCCCAAGAATCATTTCCTTCAACGACTCTTCTTCTTTCCTTATTTAAGTGTCTGGTTATTAATGGGAAAATTTTCACTAGGATGAGGAAAATAAGGTTCAAGTATGTGATTCAAAGTGAGACTCGATTCTAATTGAGGGGGGTCTATTTCATTTTTTAACGATCTTGGCAGAGACGATGAAATTTTATCATTGAGACCAGGTACTACCAAAGGATTAGATAATTCTAAGGATTGTCGCACTTGAGTCAAAATCATGTTTAACGTGGCAACCTATGAGGTGGGACGAGCAGGTAAAGGAAAAAAACCCATGACCGAGGAATATTTAAGAAGACCTACACCTACACTCAAAACCATTATATCCTAGAAAAGGGACATTATTCGCTGCAATGTTGTGGAGATCTAGAGTTGTATACTCTAGTTGGTCAACAATGATAATTTTTCCTTGATGGAGAAATTATAAGATATGAAACAACGAGGATGAGATGACATTCATCACATAGAACTAACTATGACCAAGTAAAAACTTATAATATAGGGGTGCGTCGACCACTTCGATATCGAACAAAAATGTCTTACCCTTCAATGTCACACTAAAATATTGAAAGAGTCTATGAGGTTGGAAACATTGTCCATCAAAGGCTTTCAGGGTGGTAGGATATTGGGTAAGTGTAGGAGAACCAAGGGCTCTCCAACAAGGCAAATACATGACACATGTGGAGGTTCCCTCATCCAAAACAATGTGATGGATGTTCTTTGCACCAACCAAAACTTGGATTTTGAATGTTAAGTGGTGGGATACCCTCTCCTTAAAATAATCTAGATTAAATGTAATCAGGTTTGACTCCTCGAGATCCATGGCTTCAATGGCTGAAAACAAGGTTCTACGTTGACTTGGATAGTGCTGTAGAACTTTGAGGGTTGACATAGAACAAAGCGCTTGTGCCAAATATTCAACAATTGATCCAGGTGGATATCGATGGCCACCCACCTTTTCCAACTGGCTCAAAACAGTTTTCTGGCAATTTTGGCAATTTACTATTTTTAGCAGTTTTAAACTTCCGGGGCCATTTTGAGGGCCTAAATGAAGGTTTTTCGGGATTGAGCTTCTCAATGAAGACCCCAAAATGAATCTCCTCGATGATACCTTTCCAACGAGATATCATACGCCTAAAATGAATATTGTATGCAAAATTTACGACCCCGGGAAGTTGATGTACTAACTTACCCAAATGGGGCCCACATGACTTTTGGTGCTTCATCTTCTAGGGTTAGGTTTTTGGATGTCTAGGGTTTTAGGCATTCCTGTTTATTATAAAAAAAGGTCCTTCACAGCCACATGGTAATCATCTTCTTGTGAATGTAAGTAGCCATCACATCTCTTCTCAGAGATAAGCTGCCACCATTCTAGATAGTCTTTCACTCTATATTTTTATAGTCTCTATACATTTCTTTCATTAATAGAAATCGTGTATTATTGTATCTCTATGTTTATGGTTTCATATCTGATACATTTCTGTTATATTATTATATATCCGCGATATCTCTGTGCATTTCTTTATTATATCTTCGCTGTCATTTCGTGCCGAAAATAAATCCAGATCAGTGGTATCAGAGCAGGCTGCTCTTGATCATTTTTTTCAGTGCATGTCCCCGATGAGGTCCAAGTATAGAAAGTTGGGTCTCAAGCTTGTCTCTCTTGAAGACAATCTCTCTCACACACCCAAGAAACCCTCCATGGCAGAAGAAAATAAAAACTACGGAGCAGACGATCCTATAAATCTGTTGCTTGAGCAAGCTCTCATGCGACAGAGGGACAAAATGATGGAGATTTTTTCCCACATTCTTCAATGCCTGCCGATAGAAACAGGTCCATCTTCATCAAACAAGCACTTTGGAAGCACCTCTCCTTTCAAGGTACAGGTTAATTTTGATATTCCCATATTTGAAGGTCAGATAGATGTGGATTCCCTAGACAAATGGTTAAATCTGCTAGACAATTATTTCTCTGTTCACCATTTTTACGACAGGGAAAATATCACCTTCACACTCCTTAAATATCTCCCCCATGTCAAACATTGGTGGGAAACTTACTAGGAGCAAAGTTCCATAGAGGAGTCTGGAATATATGGGGCCGAGCCCACTTGGGATTTTTTTGTGGATGCAGTAAAGGAACAATATTACCTTGTTGGAAACTACAAGGACCAGTACATGATATGGACCACACTGCGGCAAGAGAGGGGCCAAGAAGTTCCGGAGTTCAACAATACCTTCCATACCTTGCGCACCAAGTTGGGTATCAAAGACTCCGAACGACATTTGGTTATGAAATACCGTAGGGCTCTACACAGATACATCCAAATTGAAATGGATTTTCCGGACATCTCATCACTTGGTGTTTCTTATTGATATGTTGTTAAAATCGAGTAGAAATTTAAGCACCAAAACCAACGGGAGTTCGAGTTTGCAAATCTGCAACAACCAAAGCATGACAAAGACGACCCTAAAAAATAGTATCCCAAAAACCAGTCCAAGCCACAGGAAAAGAAGGGTCACGGGAAGACAAAGGACACCGGAAAATGGTGCGATTTCCACAAAATCCCTTGTCACAACACCGATGAATGTCACTCCAAAAATTCATTGGTGGCCGAAATCAAAGATAAGGAGTTGAACCCTAATTCAAAATATGATTATGAAAATACTGGTAAAAGACAAATCATTGACGCAGACCCCACTGCTATTGTTGCGACCACAACAATTCAACCAAAAGAACCAACATATATTGAAGAGGGGGAGCACCTTTTTCATTTATATATGTGGGTGAAGGGGACCCCACTGCATTTTATCGTTGATAGCGGAAGCCTTAAGAACCTCATCTCAGCAGAGGTCATCAAACAGTTGGGATTGTCGACAACACCACCCCCGCAACCAAACAACATCGGGTGTCTTTACCAAGGACGAGATCTTCGTGTCAGCCAACAATGTCGATTATAATATGACATCCAACCCTTCAAGGATGACATATTATGTGATGTTGCCCCACTAGATGTTTGTGAGGTCCTCTTGGGCCAACCATACATGTGGAGACGCCATGATGTTTATGAGTCTCGATCCTGTAGTGTCATTGTTACTTTGGGGGGTCATCTCTACAGAATACCAGAGGTAGTTCCAACTATTGTTCCACCTAAAAAATGCTACAAGATAGTATCTCATACTGCAAAATTCAGCTTCATCACAATCTGTTCAAAAGGGGAGCAGAAGGACACTGCAACCACTATAGCCTCGCCCCAAGCACCTTCCATCCAACAGAAGCAAGTCGACAAGGTTGTAGAAAATTGCAAAGATTCCTTCTGCACATAGGCATCTCATGTATCCAGACTAGTTAAAAAGGTCCAACCCTTCCAACCACATGTTCGTGACAACCTTCAACAAACTAAGCAACACAACTTCTCCAACAAGGCAAACATCTCATCAAGATGTAGATTCAGCAAACGCTTTTCCCTCTCCACCAGGTACTCAACGCAATGGAGACCATTTCTTCCTAAGGAGGGAGGATTGATCCAGGTGGATATCAGTGGCCACCCACCTTTTCCAACTGGCTCAAAACAATTTTCTGGCAATTTTAGCAATTTACTAGTTTTAGAAGTTTTAAACTTCCGGGGCCATTTTGAGGGCCTAAATGAAGGTTTTTCAGGATCAATCTTCTCAATTATAGTTGAAGGCATGATTGAGCCCCCAATATGAATCTCCTCGATGATACCTTTCCAACGGGCTATCATATGCCTAAATCATAGATCATATGAAAAAGTTATGACCTGGGAAGTTGATGTACTAACTTACCCAAACGAGGCCCACATGACTTTTGGTGCTTCAACTCCTACGGTTAGGTTTTTGGATGTCTAGGGTTTTGGGCATTCATGTTTATTGTAAAAAAGGCCTTCAGAGCTGCATGGTAATCATCTTCTTGCAAATGTGAGTAGCCATCACATCTCTTCTCAGAGATAAGCTGCCACCATTCTAGCGATTCTTTCACTCTGTATTTTTACAGTCTCTGTACATTTATTTCATTAATAGAAATCGTGTATTACTGTATCTCTATGTTTATGGTTGCATATTTGATACATTTCTATTATATTATTGGATATTTGGGATATCTCTATGATTTTATTTATTATATCTCCACTCTCATTTTGTGTCGAAAATAAATCCGGATCAACAATGTTGTAGTTTTGGGAAACATGGGAATTAGGATTAAATGTCACTTTTCGAATTATGCTCCCGGGCGGCCCAACGATGTGCCATAAATTGAATTCTCAATCTGAAGAGGATTGGAAGATGGAGGAGGAGTGTAACTAGAGGGCTAACCAACAACCTTCCCTTTAGTCTGATCACCTGGAGGAGTGTCATAGGTATTTTATTTAGTCATGACATTAATCATCTTAAACATGTACACCTCAGAGGCACTTGTGGAAGCATCCCCATGGTGGTAATGACTTGCATTTCCCCCTTGCAAAGGGGAAGGATTTTACGCAACCAAACGTTGTTTTTGAACTAGTTGGGAGGTACCCTTCAAATATTTAGCGACAACCTCATGATGAGGGCAGTATTTCATGTAGTGGTCTTCCTCACAAATCATACAAGGAGATTTAGGCTTCCTATTCAGTTGAGTATCATCAGACTTAGGATTATTCTACTTGTTAGAAGGTTTCTTGGATTTAACCTTGTTTTTCTTCTTACCTCCTAGTTTTTAAGATGAAGTGGATTGGACTGCATTCACCACATAGCTTTGAGCAGGAGCAAAAGTAGTTGTGGTTTTTGGAACTGAACTAGGTTCTGAAGTAGGTCTTGATGGATCGTTTGAAGGAAGAGGAGAGTGGGGGATCAGGTTGTAAAGTGTGTCGGACTGGGAATAAACCAAATCCAAATACTATGCACGAATCATAGCCTTCTCCTTAGTAACAATATTTCCCATAACAACATCACAGGAAATGGGAGGCAAGAGTGACTTTGTAAACCAATCAATGAGGAGTTGGTCCTAAATTGGATCTTTAATCAACCGTATCTATTATCTCCACTCATGAATATGATAAAAGATGTGGGTGGAAGAGGATTGCTAGAGTGATTTCAAAAGTTTTGTACCAGTCTCATACCATATAGGCAACTGAAAATGCGTCAAGAAATCCATGGAAAGAGAGTTAAAGTTGACAAAGGAGTTACGCGATAGCTCGATATACCATTTCATTGCTGCAATTGTAAGTGTTCTCTAAAAAAGTCTAAGACATATGGAATCATCCATCAGAGTGTTGGAAGAACCCCATAAATGAAAATTCATAACATGATTGTTAGGATCTTCCCGAGGGTTTTCGTCGAATTTCAGGATGTCAGACGGTAATTTGGCAGAGATGGTGGGTCAAAACGGGGCATGAAGGATGGGATCATTTTTCAAACATGACAGATATGGCAGATCTAATGTAGAAAATAATCGTAGTTTTCAGTTAGGTTGTGGATAAGACGACAAAACTAGATGGTCCTCCCATATATGGTGGCTGCTCGGGTCGTCTACCCATGTAAGGTGGTTGTCCTGATTATCCATCCATGTATTATGATTGAGTGGATGGACATCTTGCATACTGATATTGAACTGTCTTTCCTCCCATGTATGGTGGTGGAAAGGAATATTGCATTGGAATCGTGGAGTTTATAGATTGATAGGGAAAATTTCCTTGTGAGGGAATACTCGCTGGATTGGTTTGATCCCACAAAGGACTCACAACTCTTGGATATGGATGTACATGATATAGGCCAGTGGTTTTAGGGATAGAAGGACTTGTAGGAGTGGGTTTCGTGCGTTCTTGTTGAGTTGGCAACGGTGTAGGTTCCCTCCCCAGTAAAAATTTCCCCTGCAATTGAAGGTCGGCCTCCCATTGAATATTTACCTCTAATGTAGGGAGTATTAATATGTGACATGTGATATGGAGGATAAGTAACTTGTGTAACCATGGTTGTATGAATGAATTTATTGCTGGCCATTCAACCGATGGAACGACCAAGTATGGCAGTTGGTGTGTGCACGTGGAGAAAAAGCGAAGCAGGAATATGACTTGACTCATGTGTGAACAAATATGAATGCACAAATGGTTGAATCGAGGTTACTTGGGTCACTGATGTTTCTGATAAAGTAGAAGCACCAACAATATCAACTATGAGAGTTGTGGAAAAAGATGAATTCCCAAGTCCTTCAGGAAAAAAAAAGTCGGTGGGTTCATGCCAAAAGATGGTGTAGTGGTGGAATCAGGCAGTAAATAGTAAGAAGAAAATGCATCAAAATATCTCGTAGATGGTGGATAAATGAGTGGTAGGATGAGTGGATCATTAAAAAGAGGATTCACGTAAGATACAAATCTTTCTACGAAGGTCGTGACTAGTTCTTCAATGTGTTGGCCACTTCCAGGAGAGATGCTCTTGATTTCAAAAGTGTTATATGTGATCATTGCTTCATAAGAAATGTTATGTTGAGGTTCCTAAACATCAGGTTCCATACCTTGTATACTGTGAAATATATGATCCTATGGTTGAATACAAAAGTAAAAGAAACACACTCCTATTAAAAATAAAATAAATCAACTAAGCAATAATAGGCTCAAGGATCTTCCGAAGATGGGATATTAATTTGTGAGTGAAGAAGTGAGAAGAAATTACTTTGAACTCCACATAACAACCCTTCTCAATGCAAGCAACCCTTGCTTTTGTGGGATCACCCTCCAAGGGTACTAAGAGTGTGATACAATGTCTGCCCCAGGTACCATGGGAATCCCCCCATAGTCACCTATGTAGGTACCTAGGAAAGGCCACTAAGGATACCAAATCATATTCAACCTCCAAGCGGGTACAATCAACATTCGGGACTGAACATATGGGCATGCTATCAAAGTCTGAAATTATTCCAAAGGATCGGGGAAAAATGGACCAGTAGAATCCAGAGGACCCCAAAAAGATTCAAAGTTCATGAAGTACCAAGACCAAATGAGTTAGTGACACTTTAGGAAGGAACCTTAATATACGATATTTCCTCTACGATTGGTCAAGATTTGGAGGGGTAATATTTGTTGATATCCCATGCATGACCTCATGTTTATCCCTTGTGTGAGAGGGGGTTCTCGACTATGCTTATACGAAAGCTAGATTTGAATTCTCTTTAGTGTTATCTAGTCTATTTAGTAGTCTTGGACAATTTACTCACTTTTCCTAGTCCAAAGACCCTAATCATGTGCTACTGTTGGTGTGCTAAAACCAAAAAATGTTCTAGTTGATTTTATTAGCGTGCAGTTTAATTTAATGGCTTTTGACTCAAAGGGTTCAGGAAGATGAAACTGATGATGTGTAAGAGACTCGACTCCAATATAATGTAGAATAATGAGATGCAGTTTGTTATTTTCGATGAATTATATGTATTGGAAGGAGAAGAGTTCTATTCTTATTAACACAAGAAATCACTCAAAATAATACAACTTTAAATTTATGGGATCAATATGATTCCAAACTACCAATAAATTGTTTTCAAAAACCAAAATGCACATGAAAAACTAGCTCTTTTTCCAAACATAAACCAAAACAAACTTCCTAATGAATGCAAAATTTCTTCGTTTGATTATGTATGCAAAGAGATATGCAAATGTTTTGCTTCTTAACTTTCAGATGTAAGAGATCTATGTTTGATACAGAGAACTACGAGGAAAAAATGCAATCAAACAAATCACACTCAAAGTTATGAGAAATGAAATACAACAAGTAGGGGATGAGTTGTTCAATAAAAAACTCAAGGATGCAAAAGAGAAAGAAGACAAGAACTCACAAAAAATCCTCAAACAATGTGCAACAAGAAACAAAAATCAAGCTGGGTTGTGGTAAGTAAAAGATTCCTAACCATCTAGAAGAACCAGATGTTTCAAATGAAGAAAATAAGGCTCAATACCAAGCAACCTTTTCAAACCCTATATGATGAACAATCCTAAACAACCAAGCAATATGAAAGCTTTGCGAGAAAAAGATCAGAGAACTCAAAGGTAGGAAGAATCAAGGGAGATTGTTAACCCAAGGGGATCACAACTAGCAAAACATTTGCAAAATCAAAGGAGAAACATAAACGAGAAATAAATGTCAAATTCTTAGGCAAACAAAGTCAAAGACAAAGATGAGTCTTTGGGAAAAAATGTTCTCAAGATTAGACAGAGAAAGAGCAAGCAAAAAGGGGAAAAATCACCAAAACAAGAGGAATGACGCCCTTGTTCTCAAGGAGACAGAGTTCCATTTAGGGGAATGGTGCCCTGTAGGAGGCTCTAGGGGAGGAACAGTCAGCTAATGCACCCTATAGAATGATTCTAGGGAGCGCCAATGAGGTAGATGGTGCCTTGGTGTGAATTGCAGGTGAGTGCCACCCTTATGAAAAGTTCAAAAACTTGCTCAAAAGGATAAAAACTTAGAAATATCAATAGATGAGTCTGTTATATCTTCAATAAATAAGAGAGAAGGGGAGATAGATAAGAATCAAGCAACAAACAAGATCTAATGATAGGCAAAGGCTTTAGACAATCCAATGAAAGACTAGTCAAAGTCCCTCCCTAGTGGAGTTGCAAATTTTTGTTACAAAATGTTTCATTTGTGGGACGATGAAACCTCCCTTGGATTACAGACCTCTATACCAAGACAAAAACACTACCTGCGGACACTAACATCCCTTTGAACTTAGTTTAACCAATCATAAAAAGAGAGGGAGAAAGGGTGTGATGCACCTTGTTTTGAAGTTTGTCCTCACTACTTCCAATCCAAGCTTGATATCCAAACTCCCTTGTGTAATTTGATACCTTCAATAGGATGCAAAGAGAAACAAATATGTCGTACTCTATTGGATTAGGTAAAGAAAAATCATCTACAAAGATTGAAAGAATAGTAGACAAACACATGCAATAATACACAAGATTGAAGGAAATAGGCCAAGTATATTCAAATGAAAACCCAAAGAGAATACTTACAAACCATGAATGACTCTCTCTCATATATCCCTTATTCAATCTCTCTCATCTAGCCCTTGAATGAATCTACCAAGATTAGCAGTTTGATACTTGAAATCTTCCTCCTTTCACCTTGGAAATCCCTCAATATATAGGATTTGGAGGCACAACTACCATGAGAAAATGAGGGATATGGTTGAGGATATGGATCCTTGATGCTTGTATCAGATCCTAAAGTGAATCCCAAGCATGAGGGTCGAACACAACTAACCCAATCTGAAGGAGCTGACCCATAGATTAAGGTGGAGGAGATCCCCCCTTTCTCTAAACAAGAATGGTGCTCTCACCCAATGAGAGACATGGAGCCACCCTAGTAGTGGATATCCCATATAGTGGTAGAGGAGGTTCCATGTGACCAATCCCAATATGGACAGGGGGGGATCACCCTTCATAAATGCTAAAAAAAGGGTCGAATTTTCCAAGGAAAAAGTGTGTTTTGACCTAGAAATCATGGTTTTTCATTCTCCCATATGACCTAGGGGTCATGAACAATTGTTTTAATGGTGTCAAGGGGTGGAGACACCTCACAAAGTGATTGCGACACTTGGGAAGGTGCATACGAAACTTGAGACAATGAATGTGACACTTACCGAGGTGCATATGTCACTTTATGATGCTTTGTGACACTTGTGACACTTAGGGTGTGAAACACAAATGTGGAATTTTGATGTGTAACACCTTGTACTTAGTGTTTTTTTTCAGGTGTGCAAAATATTTTTTTGTTTCCATATTTCAATGCTCTTCATTGACATATGGTCCAGAAAGAATTTTTTTTTCTCTATTTGCAAACCTTGCATGGGGAATCCACACTTTTAACCCTTGCGCTAAGAACTCATGCGACCTATGATCTCGCATTGGTGCAGTTGGGTGGCTCGACACTTATGCAATTTGTAGAGCTATGGCATCAACACTTTCTCATAGGTGTATGCCCCATAGAATTGGTACTTGGTCTATTTTCAAACCTTGTGCAAATAATTGATATGATTCCTCTTCCTGCACTCTGCCACTTATGCATTTATAACACTTGCATTTTAATTTATTTACTGTATATATAAATTTAGAGATCATGGTAATGTGGGCCAAGAAAATATGATTGGCCAACTCAAACACATTTTTAGTTTACCATTTTTAACCTTGATTAAAGGGTTTTCCTATGATCATCTTTCTACAGTGCGCACAACACTATTCTTGGTACATGTGTAGTCTGTAGAGATGTCTTCTAGAAATAAAAAAAATGGTATTCTCAATGTCTATAAAAATAATCCATATAACCTCTCCACTTGCATATGCGAATATCCATACCTATGCATATCTGCACAACGTGCAGTCATATTTTACGCACTTTGCATTTTGCACAAGTACGACATCCACACAACCAATACTTAGTCTTGTTTCAACATCTCTGCTGAGAATCCATACAACTCACCATAGTGTGCTACTGCACTTTTGTACTTCCAATACTACAAATAATTTCCCAATGACATTTTCTATTTGCAACTGACCCAACAACGCAGAACTTGCATTTTAATTGATTTACTGTGTATGTAAATTCATGATTCATAGTAATGCACACTAAGAAAAAGTTGTTACACTTTCTAGATGTTTCTAGTTCTATTCGGTTGGTGGTTGCATACAATTTACTGAATTGGGGCATAGCAATATAAATTGTTTATTTTGAAATCCTGACACTCAAAATGTGTTAAATTTTTTCTCTACAAAGCTACTGGACAAATTACTTGGAACAAAAGTGAACTATGTAAACTATCTTATCTAGAATAGAAATGAAATATGGTAGTTATCTTATCACATGTTCAAGGGTTTAAAATGCATAAATAGATATCCACACCTGTGCATTTCTGCACAACGTGCAACCATATCTTCCACACTTCTTCATTTTTCATAGGTATGACATCTGCATAGCCAATACTTAAACTATTTTCAACACCTAACTGAAGAATCCATACAACTCACCGCGCTGCACTTCCGCACTTTTGTACTTCGATTACTTCAAATAGTTTCCAAATGACACTTTCTATTTGCAACCTACCCAACATAGAAATTTCATTTTAATTATTTACTGTGTATGTAAATTTATGATGCATAGTAATGTGTACCAAAAACAAATTGCTATAGTTCTTAGCTATTTTCAGTTATATTTAGCTAGTAGTTGCATACAAGTTACTGAACTGGAGCATAGCAATATAAATTATTTATTTTGAAACCTTCACACCCGAATTGTTTTAAGTTTTTGTTCTACAAAGCGATTAAATAGATTACCTAGAATAGAAAATAACTATGGTGGATATCTTTCTTGGAACATAAATGAACCATGGAATTTATCTTATCACGTGTTCAAGGGTTTAAAATGCACTGAAACAATAGAATAAAATGATTGGACGAAGCCATATCTTCCGCACTTCCAAACAAGTATGATGCCCACACAAGCAAGACTAGGTCTATTTTTAACACTTATGTGGAGAATTCATAGAACCCATTGTGCCACACTGTGACACTTCCATACTTCAAACACTTCAAATAATTGCCAAAGGAGACTTTTTATTTTCAACCATGCCAAGAGAGCACGACTTTCATTTTAATTGATTTCCTGTGCATGCAAATTTAGGATCCATAGTAATGCAAACCAAGAAAAGTAGTTATGGTTCCTAAGTGTTTTTAGTTTTATTTGGTTGGTGGTTGCACACAAGTTATTGAACTGGAACATAGTAATATAAATTATTTTTTTGAAATCCTGGAACCGAGGTTGTATTAATGTTTTTCTCTACAAAGACATCAAATAGATTACTTTCAACATAATTGAACTATGGAATCTATCTTATCACATGTTCAAGGGTTTAAAATGCATTGGAACAATAGAACAAAACAATTGGTTGAAGCCATATCTTCCGCACTTCCACATCTCACATAGGGATGATGCCCACATAGCCAAGACTTGGCCTATTTTCAACACTTTGTGTGGAGAATTCATACAACCTACCACACCATGTTGTTTCACTTCCGTACTTTGAATAACTCAAATAGTTTCCAAATGACACTTTATATTTGCAACCTATCCAAGAGAGTAGAGGTTGCATTCTAATTTATTTCATGTCTATGCAAATTTAGGATTCATAGTAATGTTGATAAAGAAAAGTTGTTTTAGTTGCTAACTATTTAGAGTTGTATTTGGTTGGTGGTTGCATACAGGTTACTGAACTAGGGCATAACAATATAAATTGTTTATTTTCCTGGAACCGAGGTTGTATTAACTTTTTGCTCCACAAATCCATCAAAGAGATTACCTGGAACTGAAATGAACTATGGCAATTATCTTATCACATGTTCAAGGGTTTAAAATGCATTGGAACAATAGAACAAAACAATATTTGGCCAAATCCCATGGAAAAAAGAATGTAGAAAGAGAGATGTTGTGTTGAGAAAGAATTCAGAAAAACCATATTGAAGTCTTGTAAAGTTTTGTCACATTTGCAATCATTGAATTGAGGCTCAAAACTTTTGCATGATTTTCTGTCATAAATAAATCTTACTGAAACTGTGCAATCCATTATGTTTTTGGTTAGATATTTAAATTCTAAATGAGTTTGCATGTATGTGAAGCAAATAACTTTTCATTTGGAATCTTATGTACATATTTGTATACCATAAGAAATATTTCACTTAATGCAATGATTAAACATCTTGTTTCTTATTGAAGTTTGATTGCATTGGTTCTATCTAGGCCAGTTAAGAAATCATTATTAGTGTTTATTGTCAGACATGTATCATAGAAACTATAGACATAGAAATATATTCAGTTACACTGACTTGTTTAGATTAATAGAAAGTGTTATCACATAGAATTTTCAGGGTCAAAAGTCATTTCAGTTTTGATTTTGAGTCATAGGTTTTCTTAAGTTTTAGGTTTTTATGTCCCTTTGCTATAGTCATATTTCAAATTTTGATTTAAATAAGCTAAGGTTAGTTTGGATTTGGTCTAGAGTCCTTGGGTTATGTCTTTGTTATCATGACAAGTTGAATAAAACTTCATGAGTCACATATTAGAAACTCTCCATCATCACCTGACATGTCACACCTCCTTGTTATACTCAGGATCCTCCTTTGTCACCTTTTACCTATTTAGATGTCAAATGATATTTGATCTATGTGCTGCCAACTCACTAGGAGAGTTCATAGCTCATTCAAAAGTACTCCATGCATTCATTTCCATCATTACATTTATGGATTGTGTTAAATAAGATCTCATTATTTTCAGAGATGGTATTTTAAACAAAATTCCAGGGATTATGTCATAAAAGTTTCTAACAGTTTCTTCCAAGTGTGAAAATCATGTTTGAGCTTGGTGCTGTGAACCTAGTGCTACAGACAGGCACTGTGAACTAGATGAAGAGGAGAGTTGGAGGTTGAACTACTTGCATACATTCCCATTCAAAATTAATGGCATCAACATCAAACACAAGTCCACCAGGCACTCCATGAGAATTTACACATTGTTTAAAGGCTGAAGGAGAGGTTTTTGCCAGTTTCACCCCTCGGCGCTGCGAACTATTTTATTTTGTTATTGCTTGATTTCAAATCCATTTCATTCATTTTGTGAACCTTTATCATTAAAAATCATTACCTATAAGACCTCACCTATCCTTCCCATTACTCATAATTCATTTTATCCATTGATATTCCCCAGCACTGCGAACCCTCTGTTCTGGCACTGCGAACTATGTGTTGCAAATTCAACGTTGTGAACCCTCTATTCCAGTTTTGTTGAAAAACCTTCCTTTGCATGATTGGTAAGATCAAATTTAAAGGAGTGACTCTGCACCCATTTCAACTTGGATTTTATGGTCGATCAAATGTCGGATTAGGTTTAAATATTGCATGCATTTTCATGTTGTTAAATGATACTTGTATTGTCATAAAATCCTTGTTTTAAGCAAAGAATTCACAGGTGTATCCCTCTTATTGTAAATTCCAGTTTCCTTTCTTTATATCTAATGTTTGAGGATTGTCCTGTCTCATTCCTGAAAGTGCATAAAGTGAGTTGTATAAAAATATTGTACAAGGTCGGCTTATTGAAAACAATTTTTCATCAAAACCTTGGTTTCTTATATCCCTGTTTTCATAGATCTACTTGTTTTTACAACTCACATAAATCATTCCTCAGCAGCAGTTATGGGAAAACCACATCATAAGAAAACTCATAAGGGAGGGGGAATCATGATAGTAGATCCCTATGATATGCATCTTTTTTATTATTAACCCTTGATCAGAGAGGCTTTCCAGAGGGTAGGATGTATCAATTTTTGTCAAAAAATGCAGAGGGGGCACCTAGAGGTGGCTGGGGAATTTGCACTAAATTTCAATGGGACCAAAACCAGGGTTGGAATATTGGAGTTTGAAGTTTCATAATTGTCCATATATACCACAACAGAGATACCTAATACTAGAGAAACGTGGTTCAAGTCTATGTCATTAAATGCTTCTTTCTCCAAGGAGTTCCTTAAACCAGAATACCAAGAGGAAAATATGTCCAAATGGGTACCCATAAATCATATGATTGAATATTTTGATAAATTTTTGAAGGTGATTCAAAGCTATTTCACTTGTGAAGGAAGGTTTAACATGGTGCATCAATACCACATCAAACTATTGTTACACTTCACAGGGAAAGAAGCTATAAAAATCCCTTTTTATCTATTCATAATTATTAGCAATATTTGGCCTCCAAGAAAGAGTTAAGTGCAATACTAGATATGCATCATGAAACTATTGACAAATAAAAATTATTGGCTAAAAGGTTCTTTCCCCTCCACAGGAAGCTCAAAAACCTCTACAGAAAAAATAGATCTCCTCAATCTCAGATTAGAAACCTAAAGATAGAACTACAACCTTTTAAAGAAGAGATGACCAAGAGAAATAGGGATATGTTGGCTAAATTTACTACCAGGAGGAGCTCCAGAGTTAGAAAATGAAGAAGTTGAACCCATTAACGCATATCAGTTTTTGACAAGTTTCCTGGTTTTTTTTTGCATTTTTCAATTTTGAGGATGGTTATGCTTGATAAACCATGTTTAGGTACGAGGGTGTTCTATTCTAATTCATATACCATGATCATAAGTTGTTACAACAATTTGTGGCACTGCAGATAGTTTTGGAACACTTTAAGGCATTATCAAATGAAATAAGCTACTACGAAATAGACATTATCAAAGTTCATAGCGCCTAGCATTGTGAACTAGCTGATACAGACAGGCACTGCGAACTCAGGTTTGGAGTTTTGAAGGGAGGAACAATTGCCATGTGTTAAAGATAGATACAATCCAGTTGTATGAGGATCGTTGTGGGTTAGGAGGCCACCTGCCAAAAGAATATGTTCTTAAAGGGACACTTCATCAACCATAAAGAACATGTTGAAGACATTGCCAACATTAGCCTAAATTTTAGCATTTTGTTTTATTTTTGTTGAACAGTTGTAGTCACGCCACCCTTAGGCTTAAGGATCCTATGTAGGAGTGGTTATCTGAATTGTAAAGATGTCAATGACAACCTAGAATATAAGATAGGCATTGTAAGACTAAAGGGGGTTCGAATGGTTTAAGAGGGGACTCACTTTTGATATTGTGTGTATTACATAAATACCTTCTATTTTATGTATCAGACTTAAGATTCTCTGGATAATGAAAATCAATTATTTTTCCTACCATTTTTTTGTCTTCTAATTCTGATTATATTCTAGTGAAAGATTCATTTGACAGATTTATAGCTTGCTGCAATAGAGGATTTGTTGTAATGTTGTTTACAGATATATCAAAATTCATCTCTTTGATTATAAGAATTTCTTGTTTCAGAGAGTTCTGGTTTATATGTATGTCATACTACCTGATGTAGATGATAGGAATTTCACATTATTCTTATTAAGTCTTCCACCTACTCATCCTATTTTCTAAAATCCTGATCAAAGTTATTCATAGCCTTATTTGTTAGTGCATATTGTGTGAAGTAAGCTGTGATTGTCACTATTTTCCTGAGTTTTCTTTCATTTTCTACCTTATCATAAAACTTATCTTTAACCTACCGATGGGTGTTGAGATTACACTTTAGCAATCAAAGTGTGACTTTCAGTGCTAACATAAAGCACATTGATTATTCCATCGCAGGTGACAAGTGGGCAAAAAATATACATGCACACATAAATATCTCAAAGTAGACTAGATACGGTTTTGATTTTCTATGGAAGGATTGTGTGAGATTGTTTGTTGCAAAATTTTCTGAAACTATGAACATATGCATATGGAATTTTCTAACAACTTCAACAAAGGTGTCAAGGCCATAGGACAAATTTCATGTCAAGAACAATTATGAAAATATCAAACACATTTTTTTTTCCAATTGCAATATTGTTGATGATTACAACTTCGTCAGACATCCTCCAGGACACAGACTGAGTGAGTCAGCCTGTGAGAGAGCCCATGATTTGGGTGTGCCCATGAGATGGGTGTGTCATTCCTCTCTTAGACTGAGATGAAATGATGTGTGCCCCTGTGTGGGGTGAGGACACCAATGAGATGGGTGTGTTGATGTGTATGCCCCTGTGTGGGATGAGGATTCCCATGAGATGGGTGTGTCATTTGAGATGAAATGTTGTGTACCCCTGTGAGGGGTGAATGTGCCCATGTGTTGGGTGTATCGTTCGCCTCTGTGTATAGAGTTGAGACAATGTGGTACTCCACATGATTCTCCTGTGAGACTCAGTGAGATATATATCTGTTGAGTAGGACCTCCCTGTGGCTGAGCATAGGTGGACATGCTACTAGTGGCTGAGCACTAGTGGGTGTGTGAGATCCCTTTCTATATTGTCTAAGAGGAAATATTTACCTGTAACCCTAATTGTGATGTAAAAGGTACAGGTCGGCCCCACCATAAAGTGAAAGATAATTAATGATTATTGTAAAAGATAATTAATATTATAATTATTAATTATCTTATGAGTTATTGAGGTCAGCCCTGTTGTGCCAATAGACACCACTTTTGATGTGTCCAGTCTAGTATAAATAAACATGATTTCCCCATTGAGGAAACACAACACACATGTGATTTTGTGAATTTCAGCAAGTACATATTCTAGGTCTGAAGTGCACACCTCTCTTGGGTGCTAGATTCTTGGTTTTGGAGAGCAACATTTTGTGTGCTACGTCTATTGTGTTGGAGGTATTTCTCTTAAGAATATAGAAAAGGATTGATGGGTTTTCTTCCCTTGTTGAGAAGGGTTTCCCAGGATATTTCTTGTGTTCTTGTGCATGGTATTTCTTCTTGTGATCTTGGTTATTGCAGCAATTGTGAATGGTGTAGTTGCGTTTGTTTATGGTTCAAGTAAATGCTAAAATTGAAATAAACCTTATGCTTGAGCCTAGAATAGTGAAAATTCAACATGGTATCCGACCTTAGGTCTTGAAGAACCCATTTCACAAGCATTAAATCTAGTCGTCCTCCTATTCTACAATTCCATACGACCTTCTAGGGTTTCTGCAATTTCGTACGACCCTCTTTTTTTTATGTTCTAGCACTTAATAATTAGAAGTTTTGGATAAAATTTGCATAGGAGAGTACAAACTCCTTCAGTGCACCTCTAGAGACTCTCTGAGTAAAATTTCGAGAATTTTGGATTTTTGGCCCTAGGGTTTCTAGGGTTCCACAATTTTCTGCAGATTTTTTGTTTTAGAGTTTATGCAGCTCATTGAAGAAATTTTAAAGGTTACCAATGTTCTTCTTAACTTCAAGGCTTATTGTTGGCATTCATAAGCCCCAAAAAACCTAAGTTTTCTAGCCTATCCTAGCCGTTAGGTTTTCTATCCCAATTGGCAAGGGTTTGTGAAGAATCTGAAAATATGATGAAAAAAACCTTGGTGGAAGATAGGCTTGATGGATCAAGCAACTTCAGTTCCTGGAAGTCAATATTTTAGATCACTCTTGAAGAGGAAGATCTATTGCGGGTGATACAAAAATCTTTACCAGAGACAACTACTGATGAAGAGAAGGAAGAAAGTAAGGAAGATGACATAAAGGGAAGGAAGATAATCATCTACTCAATATATTACAATTAAGGGCCATCTTCAAACTATCAAGATGACAAAAGGTGACAACGTTGCTATATTCTTCATGAAGATGCTAGAGATCAGAGAACAGCTAGGTGTCATTGGAGAAATTATATCAGTACTCTCAGTTATGTACTTGTATATATTATTTGTATCATTGCCATGATGGTACTTGAAAGAGGAAGGAACCTTTGGTACAATCGTGGATCCAGAGGGATCTCAGTGCATTCAGAGGAACAACACACTGGAAGTGAAGACTCCAGGTTTGATTGTTTTAATTATCATGCCTCTAACCTACATTTCTAAGTTTTCTACATTACAATTAGGTGTTGTAGTTGTGACAAAAATCCTTAAATTTATTTGATTCTAGAGATGCACTCATTATTCTCCTCTAGGAGATATTCTTGTATTGTTTCCTTTCGTTTGTTTTCTTGTTCCAGGAAGGTTAACAACAAAGGAATATGTTTATCCTTTAGAATTCAAAGGCATTCACTTGAATCAGAGGGAGTCAAAACTATTTGAGAATGAGGAAGAACATAACCATCATCAAGGAAACCAAAGAAATGATACATGATCATAGTTACCCATGATTCTGTGGGTAGAAGCATGCATGACAACAATATATGTTTGGAACAAGAGTCCTCACCAGATTTTGAAAAATATAACTCCCAAAGAAGAATTCACTGGATTGAAACCTGAGATTGGACACTTCAGGATATTTGGGTGTCTAGTATACTTTCATGTACCCAAAGAGAAGAGTTCCAAGCTAGACCCTTCAGTGAGAAAAGGCACACTTATGGGATACAATGAATCTTCGAAGGCATATCGGATCTACATCCCTAGTCAAAGACAGATTGAGGTGAGAAGAGATGTTATATTTGAAGAAGAGATAGCCTTTAAAAGATCTAGAGAATCTCATATGGATATTGACAGCGAGACAATACCTTCTCCCCCTTCAGTAGTTCAGAGGGAGACAACCATTATTCCAGGTTATCAAGTTGTTCCACCTGATCTGGTTACTCTAGTTGATATCCCCAGAGATATTTCAGTGGGTCATAAAAAAAAATCCTACGCTCGACAAACTCTGCAGGAGGTAGAGGGACATGCAACTCCTTAACTCACATTTTGAGAGAGGAAGAGACCAAAGAAATTTTCGAGCTATGTTTCATCCATGAGCCACATCATTGATACCGAGCCTTTTTTTCATGGAGAAGAAGTAGGTCAACATATATGGCAAGATTCCATGACATAAGAGTAGCATTCCACAATTAAGAATGATGTGTGGGATATGGTTCTGAGACCAGAAGGGAAGTATGTAGTGACTTCCAAGTGGATCTATAAGATCAAGCATGGACCCGATGGAAGTGTCGAGAAGTACAAAGCAATTTTGTAGCCAGAGGATTCTCATAGGTGGAGGGAATTGATTATGAGGAGAAATTTTATTATGAATAAGTTTACATCAAGCAACTAGAAGGATTTGTGATACACGATGAGAAAACTCATGTGTGCAGGTTGAAGAAAGCCTTGTATGGACTAAAGTAAGCAGCATGTGCTTGATACGAGAAGATGGATGGATTCTTGATGAGTCTAGGCTTCAACAAGAGTGTTTCTGATCCAAACCTATATTATCATATTGTTGGTAATGAGTGCTTAATATTGGTCTTGTATGCAGATGACGTATTCCTCACCGGTTCAGAAAGACTTATTGTTGAATGCAAGCGAGCATTGACTTCTGAATTTAAGATGAAGGATCTGGGTATGATGCACTACTTCTTGGGACTAGAAGTATGGCAGAGGACTGATAATATTTTCCCGAGTCAAGGAAAATATACATTGGAGATATTGAAGAAGTTTGGTATGAAAGAGTGCAAATCCATGCCTACACCAATGGTGATGGATTTGAAGAAAATGAATGATGATTCTACTAATTCAGGTGAGATTGATCCACATTTGTAACAACAACTGATTGGATCATTGATGTATCTGGTTAAAACCAGACCTGATATATGCTATGCATTGAATGTACTTAGTCAATTCGTGAGTCAACTGAGACAAAATCACTAGATAGAAGAAAAGCATGTATTGAGATATCTACGAGGCACAGATGGATATGGCCTGAGATATGCCTCCAATGTTGACTTGGGTTTGCAGGGATATGTCGATGTAGATTGGGCAGGGAGCGTAGTGAACAAGAAGAGCACATTTGGTTGTTGTTTTACCTTGGGGTGTGCCATGGTTTCCTGGTCCAGTAGGAAATAGAGCTTTGTGGCCTTGAGTACCGCATAAGCAGAGTATATAGCATTGAGTGTGGCAGTCCATGAAGTAATGTGGCTTCGCAAGGTCCTGATAGATTTATTTGATCATGAGATGGATCCTACCATTATTCATTGTGATAACCAGAGTTGTGTGAAGCTCTCTGAGAATCCTATGTTTCACGATAGATCGAAACACATTGAGATAAAATATCATTATATCAAAGACATGGTGCATAGGAAATCAGTACATGTGCAGTACCTTCCTACACATGAGCAGATTGCAGATATCTTCACCAAACCACTTTCCAAGATGAAGTTCGAGTACTTTCGTGAGAGACTTGGCATGGTGGAGAATGCCTCCCTAGCTGAGAGGGAGTGTTGATGATTACAAATTAGTGAGACATCCTCTAGGACAGTTATTGAGTGATTTGGCATGTGAGAGAGCCCATGATTTGGGTGTGCTTGTGATATGGGTGTGTCATTCCTCTCTGAGACTGAGATGAAACGATGTGTGCCCCTATGTGGGGTGAGGATTCTCATGAGATGGGTGTGTCGATGTGTATGAACCTGTGTGGGGTGAGGATTCCCATGAGATGGGTGTGTAGTTTGAGATGAAACGATGTGTACCCATGTGAGGGGTGAAGGTGCCCATGTGATGGGTGTATCGTTCTCCTCTATGTAGAGAGTTGAGACAATGTGATCCTTCAGATGATACTCCTGTGAGACTCAATAAGATAGAGATATGTTGAGTAGGACGTTCCTGTGGCTGAGCATAGGTGGGCGTGCCCCTAGTGGTTGAGCACTAGTAGGTGTGTGATATCCCTTTCTATATTGTCTAAGAGTAAATATTTACTTGTAATCCTAATTGTGATGTAAAAGGTATAGGTCGGCTCCACCATAAAGTGAAAGATAATTAATGATTATTATAAAAGATAATTTATATTGTAATTATTAATTATATTATGAGTTATTGAGGTCGGCCATGTTGTGACAATAGACACCACTTTTGATGTGTCCAGTCTAGTATAAATAAATGTGATTTCCCCATTGAGGAAACACAACACATGTGATTTTGGAAATTTCAGCAAGTATATATTCTAGGGCTGAAGTGCATGCCTCTCTTGGGCGCTAGCTTCTTGGTTTTGGAGAGCACCCTTTTTTGTGCTAGGTCTATGGTGCGAGAGGTATTTCTCTTGAGAATATAGCAAAGGATTGTTGGGTTTTCTTCCCTTGTTGAGAAGGGTTTCCCATGATATCTCTTGTGTTCTTGAGCATGGTATTTCTTCTTGTGATCTTGGTTATTGCAACAATTGTGAATGGTGTAGTTGCATTTGTTTATGGTTCAAGTAAATGCTAAAATTGAAATAAACCTGATGCTTGAGCCTAGCATAGTGAAAATTCAATAAATTCAACCCCACCTACAACATATAAAGATCACAATCTAACCATAACAACAATCTATAAATACCTAGTTCAATGTTCATTAAAATTTTGACATAATTTAATTACAAAAAATCAATACAATGACAATGCAATCTTAACAATGGCCAGTGAAAAATTTGGAGTCAAAATACATATACAATGCAGACGCTATTGCTTCTATGAAAACTATATATATATATATGGTATTTTAGAACAACCATAAAATTCATGCACAACTGCTTTGATAAGCTCTTCAACGGGGTTATCATGGTTCATAATTGTAAGCTTATCATTCTCATTGACTCTATCCCACCAGAGTCCTATATTACCAGTGAATCCCCAAGTTAGTCTAAGGGCTAACTCATTCCAAGCTACTCTGTTTTTGAAAATCATCTTCTGGGTTTTAGCTTAGGCTTGCCATTTTTGGAAAATCAGCATCATCTCATTACGAGATCTGCAATTTATGTTTGTAACTGGTGTTGATTCTATGTTTTCTCTACTAAAGGAGGAATGTTCACTTGAATTAGCTGGATCAAATGGGGCTTTCCTACTGGAACCATATTTGGCATTGCACCATTTTTCCCAAGCATACTAGAAAGGATTTCCTCCTGCATCGTCATCTGATGAACGTGGTGCATTAGACTTTGAGCTTTCAACTTCATCCATTCCTTTGATATCCAAAGTAGGAATGACATGGTTTGGCTGGGAAGAATAGATGTCTCCTTCTAAAGAAGATGCTTGTGATTTTACTAATGCAAGATTTTCTGAGGCTAGTAAAACTACCTGAGCAATCCGAGAAAGGGTTGGATTTAAGTGTTCTATAGCAAGTTGTTTGAGTGACAAGTATTATTTTTTTGGAATAGAATAAGAGGGAGAGGAACCACACCATTTATAGGAATCTTGTTTTTCTATCTCCTCATATGGTATAGGAGAAGAGGGTTGTTTTTCTTTTTCAAATGAATCTTTCAGACTCTGTATTGCAGTCTGAATTGTATCTAACTTTTCTAAAATTTGTACAAGGTGTAGTTTGTGAGTCTCTTGATTATGTTCTAAGTTATCAATCTCAGAATGTAGACCAATCATATGAGATTTATTTTGTAATATATCTTGGGCCATATCATCAATGTTCTGTGAAAGACAAATAGATTGATAATTAGCATAATTCTGCAACCTCACTATGTCCTGTGATTTATCTGCATCTGACTTTCTATAATGTATAAAGTCAAGATCTTCTACCAGATTATTCTTGAAAGAAGGAGTGTGATTCCCTGGTCCTAGATTCCTTTGGGGTAAGAGAGCATATTTATCTTTGTCTCCTCTAGGCAATGATGAGTGATTCATCATTTTTAGAACAAGGATACCTACTTCTTGACATTTGGGATAGTCAGAATGTTGTCCATTGTGTTCTATTTTGGACTGGTAAGCTTTGAAATTCTTGGGTGCAGAGGGGATCTGTTTTGTAGGAGGATGACATGATGTAGACTCTTCCTGGGAAGGAATACCTTTCTGACAAAAGTAGCAATTTTTAGATCCTATTTTGTGATATAGGAGATGATTATCTAGTTTGGATCTGTTTGCAATGGGTTTATATACAGGAGTTCTAGAAGGAGTAGTTTGTATAGAGGGGGAATTAGAAGTAGATCTTCTAGGGTAAGAGTTAGAAGTGCTCGTAGATAGAGAAGACACTTGTATTTCTAGATCTTGGATCCTAACCATTTGGGATCTTCCAATTCTTAGTACTTTATTTCCTGACTCATTTTGTTCAATCAACAACTGTTGGGATGTTGTAGGTGTAATTCTAGACTGTACAAGATGATACTCAGCGGACCATTCATCTGGTACTGTAAGCTTGGCGAATCCAAGAGTAAGGGGTGTAACATTTCCTGGACCAACCACCACGCTTTCAGAAGTAGTGCGCTGAAGAAGTTTAGGATTGAGGGTAGGCATAGTAGTAGAGACAAAGTGAAGACAAGTTGTTGTATGTAGTTGTGCAATTTCAGAAGATTCGGCCATATCGAATCCGAAAAACTGGACATATGCCTGGAGAAGGGAATAAATGTAGGGATCTGTGAGAGAGACTTGAAATCGGAGTAATGCAGACGACCAAATGGGGCCATTATGTAGAGGGGCTATAAAACCAGAGATTAATGCATCTGCAAATTGGTTATGACGAGAGTTGACAATACAACTGATCACAGAGGTACTTAAACCAGGGAAGACTAATGGATTTATACCGAATTGAATGAGACCAAGATGGACATATTTATATCCATGTTCTAATCCCCAATCAATGTCAGATTGTTGGATTAAAGGGATTTGGTATACACTATGTCCGAGACAAAGAGGAACGTTATGGGAACAATAATGAAACAACATAGATGCACAGAACTTGAACATAGGGAGATCATATATTTTAGAAGGTTTTATTTCTGGCATGCGTCAGTTGACATCAGGCTCATATTCTTGAGTTATGATTCTGGTATTATACAAAGACTTGGGTGATGTAGAATTATTAATAAAATATTTATACCATGAACTGGGTTTATAATTGACATCAGCCGAGAGATCATATGTAGATTGGCCTTTCTGTGAATCCATATTAAACTATTGGTCCTTTTAGCAAAATACTACTATTGAAGGCAAGTAAATATAATAGATGGGAAGATCTTGCTTACTATGGGAAAAGGACACTTCGTAGCACTCCACGCCTTCCTTCGGCTTCAACGGCTAACCTTCTGTCCTACAACAACAACTGGAGACCATAGTCAAGGGATCACTTCATCTATTACTGAGCATTTATACATCTCTCAATCTATATTTTTTGAACACAAGGCTCGTTCAAAGAAGAATTCACTCAGGACAATCTCTTGTATTGATAAACAATCTTTTACATTGACTGGCTCTGATACCAATTTTACATAGTAGGATCTTTACAGACTCAGATCTTCCTAAGATCTATGACAAAATACATATACAAGCGAGATCAGTGTTTTTCTCTCACAAGTTCCCAAAGGCGAGTGAAGAGGATTCACACTACTCTTAGACACAAATAATTAGACTAACACAGACACTCAGACCTTCTTTCATCCCGATGATCCAAATGAGACCATAGGAGGCTTATTTATACTAAAATTACAAGGTTGTCGGTAGACAGAAACTGGCAACTACCTGTTAAAAGTAAGCCTCCTTCAAGTGGATGGGGCAACTGTGGACTACAGTTGTTATCTCATCCCTTAGAGGCTTGGACATATGGGGACCCATCACATCTTTTACGTAAGACACAAGATATGAAACTACTATCATATGATAGATACAAAGTGGAGTTCTACATGAACCCATGGAACTGATGGGACACCACTGTTGTCCCGTTAGACATGAAATAAAATTCTTACAATATGACTCAAGGCCCATCATGCTTCCATCCAGTTGTTGATATTATGCTCTGCTACATAATCAAATGAGATGTTGTACATGTGATTTGCTATCAATAGAACATACAAGAAGATCATCAATATATACAATAACAAATGTCAAATGCTTAAAGATATCATCCATTCTTTTTTGAAACTCAGAGGGTGCATTCTTCAATAGAAATGGCATGACTCTCCATTGGTAATGACCATTAGGTACAACGAAGGTTGTCTTGTACCTGTCTTTCGGAACAATTCCAATTTTCCAGAAACCACTTTTTAAATCAAATTTTCTAAACACATTGCATTTTCCAATCTTTGCAAATAACAACTCCTTGGATGGCAGAGGGAACCTGATAGGAAATAAAGCTTCATTCAAAGCTCTGTAATTAATTACCATTCTAGGTTTTCCTCGCTTTTGTTCACTATGCTTGTTTACATAGAAAGCAAGACAAACCCATGGGATTCTACTGGTTTCTATTAATTTTCTATCCAAGAGTTCAGATATCTCCTTTTGACAATATTCAGATTCTGTGGGAGACATATGATTGGCAAAAGATTTTTGAGGCTTGGCAATATAATATTCTTTGTATGGAAGACTGAAAAAGTATTTTTCACTTGTACAGAAAACATTAGGGTGTTCTGATGTGCAATCCTTCTATATTTTATCCTTCACATCCTTAATAATCTCAAGACCATGTTTATCAGTATGATTTATTATTTTCTGGATCTTGATTAGGCTTTTGGCATATTTCTCAATGTCTTGGAGAGTTTGCTTGACTTCAATCCTTGTTTCAAAAGAAGACTTACTGGGTACTTTTATGGATTTACCCAAAATAGTAACCTGTACAAAATCGCTACCTATAACAAAAGGTAAACATTTATTTACAAAGTCTTGTCCCAACAAAATATCTGCACCTGTATCATAGAAATAGAGATTAACCATTACTTTGGCTCCTTGAATTATTATTGGAAAGTCTGGGGAAATAGAATTAATCTTTATTTTAGTCTTATTGACTGCCCTAAAAGCAATGTCAATGGGTTTCCAATAGTAAGATGGTATAGCTCCTTATTTAGCACAAGAATTCATGGCTCATGTGTCTAGCTGTGCATATAGAGTATATTGCAGATATCCCTGAACTTTTATATCTACATAAATTACCAATCTATCATCAAGTCCATTCATTTGTTTGGACTCGCTGGCTTCAATTTCTGTATCCTGATTGAACATTTCTCTTTCCCATTGTTCATTTCTTTTATTCTTGAGAAATTTCAATTCTTCTCTTTGCATCTTCAAGCTTTTCCATATTTATTTTATCAATGCTTCCTTTTCTCTTATGAATTCTTCTAGATGGAATATGGTGTTTTCTAAAGAATCTTCTGCTAGATTTTCTTCTTCAATTATTTCTTCCATTGGTTTGGAAAATCTAACTTGGTTTGTTCCTCTGCTAGCTTGAGGCTGGGGTGAAATAAAATCTGAGTCTTTAGGAGTGTAGTTATGTATATTCACCACGCTTGGCTGTCGAAGCTTGGCAATTTGAGCATAGAGGAGAGAGATATGAGCATGATAATGTTTAGAAAGCTAGAAGTGTCCAGGTGTTAAAGTGGACAATTTTTGTTAAAGTGCAGACCTCTGTTGAAGAACAGAAGGGAGGTCTGATGTGGGGGGCATCATTTTGATGTCAAGAAAATTGAGATTTTCAGTAATCTGTGATGTGTCAGAATCAGTTTGAGCATTAGATTCAGCATAATCAGACTCATCAGTATAGTCAGTGAGTGAAATATATTCACCATCTGAACGGTCAGAAACCATTTCCCAGTCAACAGGATCATAACCTGTCTGGAACAGATCCATGATATTGGATTGGAATTTGGTCTTTTGGTCTTTGTCTGCAGAGGACACTGAGAAGCCCAGTGGCCAGGATTTTTACAGATAAAGCAAGATGAGGTCCTTGCTTTGGAATTTTGAGGCTGACGTTTAAAATAGGCTTTTTTGGGTTTGGGATTGCTTTTAGTAAAAGGTCGGGGAGTCTTTTTATGAAAACTTCTAGATTTTGACCTACATTTCAAGCAACCACAATCTTTTTTACAAGAGTATTTTTTGGACTTTTTCTGCTGACAACCAAAGTGATAAGTCTTAGCGAATGTATCACAGATACTTGAGTCAAAGCCTAACTGCTTTTAAACAGACTTATTAGTCTACCTTCTAATACATTCTTTTTGCAGGGCTATGACAATCTGTTCATGCAATCCTACTAGAGAGAGTTATTCTAACCCAATTCCTAAGGTCTCTAGTCTTTCTCTAACAAGATTAGGAATCTTTCTTGGCATTGCTAACAAATATTTTCTGAGGTAAGCAACATTGTCAGGATTAGGGAACCTATATAAAAGGTCTTGCATGGTGGATAAGAATTCAGGTAGTTGAGAGACATGGCATAGATGTTGATTCATATATAGATTTGCATAATGATCATAATCTATTTTAGAACTACCATAAAATTCATGCACGACTGCTTTCATAAGCTCTTCAATGGGGTTATCATGGTTCATCATTGTAAGATTATCATTCTCATTGACTCTATCCCACCAGAGTCCTAGATTACCAGTGAATCCCCAAGTTAGTCTAAGGGATAACTCATTCCAAGCTACTCTGTTTCTGAAAATCATCTTCTAGGTTTTAGCCCGGGCTTGCCATTTTTGGAAAATCAGCATCATCTCATTACGAGATCTGCAATTTATGTTTGTAACTAGTGCTGATTCTATATTTTCTCTACTAAATGAGGAATGTTCACTTGAGTTAGCTGGATGAAATGGGACTTTCCTATTGGAACCATATTTGGCATTGCACCATTTTTCCCAAGCAGACTGGAAAGGATTTCCTCCTGCATCATCATCTGTTGAATGTGGTGCATTAGAATTTGAGCTTTCAGCTTCATCCATTCCTTTGATATCCAAAGTAGGAATGGAAGGGTTTGGCTAGGAAGAATAGATATATCCTTCTAAAGAAGATGCTTGTGATTTTACTAATGCAAGATTTTCTGAGGCTACTAGAACTACCTGAGCAATCCCAGAAAGGGTTGGATTTAAGTGTTCTATAGCAAGTTGTTTCAGTGACAAGTATTCTTTTTTTGGAATAGAAGAAGAGGGAGAGAAACCAAACCATTTATAGGAAGCTTGTTTTTTTTATCTCCTCATATGGTATAGAAGAAGAGGGTTGTTTTTCTTTTTCAAATGATTCTTTCAGACTCTGTACTGCAGTCTGAATTGTATCTAACTTTTCTAAAATCTGTACAAGGTGTAGTCTGTGAGTCTCTTGATTATGTTCTAAGTTATCAATCTTAGAATGTAGAACAATCATATGAGATTTAGTCTACAATATATCTTGGGCCATATCATCAATGTTCTGTGAAAGACAAACAGATTGATAATTAGCATAATTCTGCAACCTCACTATGTCGTGTGATTTCTCTGCATCTGACTTTCTATAATGTATAAAGTCAAGATCTTCTACCAGATTATTCTTGAAAGAAGGAGTGTGATTCCCTGGTCCTAGATTCCTTTGGGGGAAGAGAGCATATTTATATTTGTCTCCTCTAGGCAATGATGAGAGATTCATCATTTTTAGAACAAGGATACCTACTTCTTGACATTTGGTATAGTCAGAATGTTGTCCATTGTGTTCTATTTTGGACTGGTAAGCTTTTAAATTCTTGGGTGCAGAGGGGATCTATTTTGTAGGAGGCTGACATGATGTAGACTCTTCTTGGGAAGGAATACCTTTCTGACAAAAGTAGCAATCTTCAGATCCTATTTTGTGATATAGGAGATGATTATCTAGTTTGGATCTGTTTGCAACGAGTTTATATACAGGAGTTCTAGAAGGAGTAGTTTGTATAGACGGGGAAGTAGAAGTAGATCTTCTAGGGTAAGAATCAGAAGTGCTCGTAGATAGAGAAGACACTTGTCTTTCTAGATCTTGGATCCTAACACTTTGGGATCTTCCAATTCTTAATACTTTATTTCCTGACTCATTTTTCTCAATCATCAGTTGTTGGGTTGTTGTAGGTGTAATTATAGACTGTACATGTTAATACTTAGCGAACCATTCATCTGGTACGGTAAGCTTAGAAAATCCAAGAGTGAAGAGGATACACACTGCTCTTTGACACAAATACTTAGACTAACACAGACACTCAGACTCTCTTCATCCTGATGATCCAAATGAGACCATAAGAGACTTATTTATACTAAAATTACAAGGTTGTCGATAGACAGAAAATGGCAGCTTCCTGTTAAAAGTAAGATTCCTTCATGTGGATGGGGAAACTTTGGACTACATTTTTTATCTCATCCCTTAGAGGCTTGGCCATATGGGGACCCATCAAATATTTTACGGAAGACACACGATATGACACTACTAGCATATGATAGATACAAAGTGGAGTTCTACAGGAACCCACGGAACTGACGGGACACCAATGTTGGCCCGTTAGACATGAAATCAAATTGTTACAATATGACTCAAGGCCCATAATGCTTCCATCCATTTGTTGATATTATGCTCTGCTACAGAATCAAATGAGTCACCACTATCGTAATTATAGTGACTCCTGGGAGGAGATCCATGAATGTCGGAAAAGGGAGGCAGTCCACTAAAGCATCTGTAGAATGGTGATATTTGCATGGCTGGAATGAGCTCATCTTCATGTACACAAAGATCTCCATAGAAATTACTGGTCACTTTATATGTTTGAGGATTAGGTGGATTAGATTTTTCAAATTCTAGCTCACTGCCTTGAAAAGGCAGTTTGAATACAAACCAAGCATTGTACTGAGTTGATTCCTCAACTTCTGCATGTAACCATTTCCTGAATGCATCTTTGTTGCTACCGAAGAACAAAATATCTCTGGGGAAATAATTCCAAAGTAAAAAATATATCCATCTAGACCACCAATATAAATAATATTTGAATGTAGAGCAATCAAAGAGAATCCAACGTGAGCTATCATACTTGGTCTGGGACATTATTGCACAATAATCTGTATAAGAAATATCTGGAGTATATATGTAGATATAGGCTTGACCTTGGAAAGGTCCTCCAGTGATTATTCCTCTGGTCATATTCGGACTTGTCCTGAAATAGCTAAGAAAAGAGCTAAGATGATTCTTGGACTGAACCCAACTGTTTAAAATGTCTTTACAAGCAGGACTGGACTTTATGCAATACTCTAGACAGTCAAAACAATAACAATATTTACAATTTTTACAAACTAGGATCCATTTGAATCCTGGGGGAGCATCTGGTATGCTCAAGGATGATGAAGCCATTTAATTCTCTTTTCACTAGATTCTCTGGTGAGTAGATCAACTATGCAGTTATCTTTTCGAGGCTTGTATTGTATGTCGAAATCAAAACCATCAAGCCATAAGCTCCATCTGAGAATTCTATTATTTCCCTGTTCCAGAAGTCTCTGATTAGTCAACATACCTTTCATATGTTTCAAATCAGTTCTAACAATGAAATGAACAGGTTTTAAAAACAATCTAAATTTCTTTATCCCATTCTTTACAGCAAGTATTTCCTTATGGGAAGAGGGATATTTGGATTCAGTGTCAGTAAAGCAACCAGAAGTATATATACAGACTTCTTCCAACTTGGGTCCATTCTTTTGAAGAAATACTGCAGCCCAAGTGTCATTGGAGGCATCAGTTTCAAGAATAAGATGTAATGACATATCAAGAAGATGTAGTCTTGGCAGATTTTGTATCTTTTGTTTGATTATTTGAATAGCTGCCGTAATTTTGTGGTTCCAAGGCATCATCTTACTCAGACGTTTTTGTAGGATTCTCACATCCTTTTCTTAGTTCTCATAAAACTGTCTGATATAGTTTAAACAACCTAGGAATCTTTGTAGTTTCTTTTGGTCTAGGATCTCGTCTGGAAACTCAAAAATCTTTTTAAGCACATGATCTTGCAACTCAACTGCTCCTTTAGAAAGTATTAGTCCTAGATACTCTATTTTAGTCTGAGCCCAACAAAGATTAGACTTACTTAAAACCAAACCATGTTTGAACATGAGATTATAAACAATCCTGAGATGTTGTACATGTGATCTGCTATCAATAGAACATACAAGAAGATCATCAATATATACAATAACAAATGTCAAATGCTTAAAGATATCATCGATTCTTTTTTGAAACTCAGAGAGTGCATTCTTCAATCCAAATCACATGACTCTCCATTGGTACTGACTATTAGGTACAATGAATGTTGTCTTGTAGCTGTCTTTCGGAACAATGCCAATTTGCTAGAAACCACTTTTTATATCAAATTTGCTAAACACGTTGCATTTTCCAATCTTTGCAAATAACAACTCCTTGGATGGAAGAGGGAACCTGATAGGCAGTAAAGCTTCATTCAAAGCTCTATAATTAATTACCATTCTAGGTTTTCCTCGCTTTTGTTCACTATGCTTGTTTACATAGAAAGCATGACAAATCCATGGGCTTCTACTGGTTTCTATTAATTTTCTATCCAAGAGTTCATATATCTCCTTTTGACAATATTCAGATTCTATGAGAGACATATGATTGGAAGAAGCCTTTTGAGGCTTGGAAATATAATCTTCTGTGTATGGAAGACTGACAAAGTATTGTTCTCTTGTCCAGAAAGCATTAGGGTGTTCTGATCTAGAGTATATTGCAGATATCCCTGAAATTTTATATCTACATAAATTACCAATCTATCATCAAGTCCATTCATTTGTTTGGACTCGCTGGTTTCAATTTATGTATCCTGATTGAACATTTCTCTTTCCCATTGTTCATCTCTTTTATTCTTGAGAAAGTTCAATTCTTCGCTTTGCATCTTCAAGCTTTTCCATAATTCTTTTATCAATGCTTCCTTTTCTCTTATGGATTCTTCTAGATGTAATATGGTGTTGTCTAAAGAATATTCTGCTAGATTTTCTTCTTCAATTATTTATTTCATTGGTTTGGAAAATCTAACTTGGTTTGTTTCTCTGCTAGCTTGATGCTGGGGTGAAATAAACTCTGAGTCTTTGGGAGTGTAGTTATGTATATTCACCACGCTTGGCTGCTGAAGCTTGGCAATTTGAGCAGAGAGGAGAGAGATCTGAGCATGATAGCATTTAGAAAGATGGAAGTCTCTAGGTGTTAAAGTGGACAATTTCTGTTGAAGTGCAGACCTCTGTTGAATAAGAGAAGGGAGGTCTGATGTGGGAGACATCATTTTGATGTCAAGAAAATTGAGATTTTCAGTAATCTGTGATGTGTCAGAATCACTGTGAGCATTAGATTCAACATAATCAGACTCATCAGTATAGTCAGTGAGTGAAAGATATTCACCATCTGAATGGTCAGAAACCATTTCCCAGTCAGCATGATCATAACCTATCTGGAACAGATCCATGATCTTGGATTGGAATTTGGTCTTTGTCCGCAGAGGGCATTAAGAAGCCCAGTGGCCGGGATTTTTACAAATAAAGCAAGATGAGGTCCTTGCTTTGGAATTTTGAGGCCGACGTTTAAAATATGATTTTCTGGGTTTGGGATTGCTTTTAGTAAAAGTTCGGGGAGTCTTTTTATGAAAACTTCTAGATTTTGACCTACATTTGAAGCAACCACAATCTTTTTACAAGAGTCTTTTTTGGACTTTTTCTGCTAACAACCAAAGTGATAAGTCTCAGCAAATGTATCAAAGATACTTGAGTCAAAGCCTAACTACTTTTTAACAGACTTATTAGTCTGCCTTCTAATACATTCTTTTTGCAGGGCTATGACAATATGTTCATGCAATCCTGCTAGAGAGAGTTATTCTAACCCAATTCCTAAGGTCTCTAGTCTTTCTCTAACAAGATTAGGAATCTTTCCTGGCATTGTTGAAAAATATTTTATGAGGTAAGCAACATTGTCAGGATTAGGGAACCTATATAAAAGGTCTTGCATGGTGCATAAGAATTCAGGTAGTTGAGAGACATGGTAGAGACATTGATTCATATATAGATCTGCATAATGATCAGAATCTATTTTAGAACTACCATAAAATTCATGCATGACTGCTTTGATAAGCTCTTCAATGGGGTTATCATGGTTCATAATTGTAAGATTATCATTCTCATTGACTCTATCCCACTAGATTCTTATATTACTAGTGAATCCCCAATTTAGTCTAAGGGCTAACTTATTCCAAGCTACTATGTTTCTGAAAATCATATTCTGGATTTTAGCCCAGGCTTGCCATTTTTGGAAAATCAGCATCATCTCATTACGAGATCTGCAATTTATGTTTGTAACTGGTGTTGATTCTATGTTTTCTCTACTAAATGAGGAATGTTAACTTGAGTTCGCTAGATCAAATGGGACTTTCCTACTAGAACCATATTTGGCATTGCACCATTTTTCCCAAGAAGACTGGAAAGGATTTCCTCCTGCATCGTCATCTGTTGAACGTAGTGCATTAGACTTTGAGCTTTCATATTCATCCATTCCTTTGATATCCAAAGTAGGAATGGCAGGGTTTGGCTGGGAAGAATAGATGTCTGCTTCTAAAGAAGATGCTTGTGATTTTACTAATGCAATATTTTCTGAGGCTAGTAGAACTACCTGAGCAATCCCATAAAGGGTTGGATTTAAGTGTTCTATAGCAAGATGTTTCAGTGACAAGTATTCTTTTTTTGGAATAGAAGAAGAGGGAGAGGAACCAAACCATTTATAGGAAGCTTTTTTTTCTATCTCCTCATATGGTATAGGAGAAGAGGGTTGTTTTTCTTTTTCAAATGATTCTTTCAGACTCTGTATTGCAGTTTGAATTGTATCTAACTTTTCTAAAATATGTACAAGGTGTAGTCTATGAGTCTCTTGATTATGTTCTAAGTTATCAATCTCAGAATGTAGACCAATCATATGAGATTTAGTTTGCAATATATCTTGGGCCATATCATCAATGTTATATGAAAGACAAATAGATTGATAATTAGCATAATTCTACAACCTCACTATGTCCTATGATTTCTCTGCATCTGAATTTCTGTACTGTATAAAGTCAATATCTGCTACCAGATTATTCTTGAAAGAAGGAGCATGATTCCCTAGTCCTAGATTCCTTTGGGGTAAGAGAGCAGATTTATCTTTGTCTCCTCTACGAAATGATGAGTGATTCATCATTTCTAGAACATGGATAACTACTTCTTGACATTTGGGACAGTTAGAATGTTGTCCATTATGTTCTATTTTGGACTGGTAAGCTCTAAAATTCTTGGGTGCAAAGGGGATCTGTTTTGTAGGAGGCTGACATGATGTAGACTCTTCCTAGGAAGGAATACATTTCTGACAAAAGTAGCAATTTTGAGATCCTATTTTGTGATATAGGAGATGATTATCTAGTTTAGATCTGTTTGCAATGGGTTTATATACAGGAGTTCTAGAAGAAGTAGTTTGTATAGAGGTGGAAGTAGAAGTAGATCTTCTAGGGTAAGAGTCATAAGTGCTCGTAGATAGAGAAGACACTTGTCTTTCTAGATCTTGGATCCTAACACTTTGGGATATTCCAATTCTTAAAACTTTATTTCCTGACTCATTTTGTTCAATCATAAGCTATTGGGTTGTTGTAGGTGTAATTATAGACTGTATAGGCTGATACTCAACGGACCATTCTCTAGTACTGTAAGCTTGGCTAATCCAAGAGTAAGGGGTGTAACATTTCCTAGACCAACCACCATGCTTTCGGAAGTAGCGCGCTGAAGAAGTTTAGGATTGAGGGCAGGCATAGTAGTAGAGACAAAGTGAAGACAAGTTGTTGTATGTAGTTGTGCAATTTCAGAAGATTCGGCCATATCAAATACGAAAAACAAGACATATGCCTGGAGAAGGGAAGAAATGTAGGGGTCTGTGAGAAATACATGAAATCAGGGTAATGCAGGCGACCAAACGGGGCCATTATGTAGAGGGGCTTTAAAACTAGAGAGTAATGCATTTGCAAACTGGTTATGATGAGAGTTGATAGTACAACTGAGAAAAGAGGTACTTAAACCAGGGCAGACTAACGGATTGATACTGAATTGAATGAGACCAAGATGGACATATTTATATGCATGTTCTAATCCCCAATCAATGTCAGATTGTTGGATTAAATGGATTTGGTATACACTCTGTCCGAGAGAAAGAGGAACATTATGGGAACAATAACAAAACAACGTAGATGCACAGAACTTGAACATAGGGAGATCATATATTTTAGAAGGTTATATTTCTGGCATGCTCCAGTTGACATTAGGCTCATATTCTTGAGTTATGAGTCTGGTATTATACAGAGACTTGGGTGATGTAGAATTACTAAGAAAATATTTATACCATGAACTGGGTTTATATTTGACATCAGCCAAGAGATCATATGTAGATTGGCCTTTCTGTGAATCCATATTAAACTACTGCAACTTTAAGGAAAATACTACATCACAGATTACTGAAAATCTCATTTTTCTTAACATCAAAATGATGTCCCCAACATCAGGCCTCCCTTCTCTTCTTCAACAGAGGTCTGCACTTCAACATAAATTGTCCACTTTAACACCTGGAAACTTCTAGCTTTCTAAACGCTATCATGCTTAGATCTCTCTCCTCTCTGCTCAAATTTCCAAGATTCAGCAGCCAAGCGTGGTGAATATACAGAACTACATTCCCAAAGAATCATAGTTTATTTCACCCCAGCCTAAAGCTAGCAGAGAAACAAACCAAGTTAGATTTTCCAAACCAATGAAAGAAATAATTGAAGAAGAAAATCTAGCAGAAGATTCTTTAGACAACACCATATTCCATCTAGAAGAATCCATAAGGGAAAAGGAAGCATTGATAAAAGAACTATGGAAAATCTTGAAGATGCAAACAGAAGAATTGAACTTTCTCAAGAATAAAAGAGATGAACAATGGGAAAGAGAAATGTTCAATCAGGATACAAAAATTGAAGCCAGCGAGTCCAAACAAATGAATGGACTTGATGATAGATTGGTGATTTCTGTAGATATAAAAGTTCAGGGATATCTGCAATATACTCTAGATGCACAGCTAGACACGGGAGAAATGAACTCTTGTGCTAAATATGGAGCTATACCATCTTACTATTGGCAACCCATTGACATTACTTTTAGGGCGGTCAATAAGACTGAAATAAAGATTAAGTCTATTGCCCCAGACTTTCCAATAATAATTCAAGGAGCCAAAGTAATGGTTAATCTCTATTGCTATGATACAGGTGCAGATATTTTGTTGGTACAAGACTTTGTAAATAAATGTTTTCCTTTTGTTATAGGTAGTGATTTTGTACAGGTTACTTTTTTGGGTAAATCACTAAAAGTACCCAGTAAGTCTTCTTTTGAAACAAGGATTGAAGTCAAGCAAACTCTCCAAGACATTGAGAAATCTGCCGAAATCCTAATCAAGATCCATAAAATAATAAATCATACTGAGAAACATGGTCTTGAGATTATTAAGGATGTGAAGGATAAAATAGATAAGGATTGCACATTAGAACACCCTAATGCTTTCTGGACAAGAGAACAATACTTTGTCAGTCTTCCATACAAAGAAAATTATATTGCCAAGCCTCAAAAGGCTTCTGCCAGTCATATGTCTCCCACATAATCTGAATATTGTCAAAAGGAGATATCTGAACTCTTGGATAGAAAATTAATAGAAATCAATAGAAGCCCATGGTCTTGTCCTGCTTTCTATGTAAACAAGTATAGTGAACAAAAGCGAGGAAAACCTAGAATGATAATTAATTACAGAGCTTTGAATGAAGCTTTACTGCCTATCAGGTTCCCTCTGCCATCCAAGGAGTTGTTATTTGCAAAGATTGGAAAATGCAATGTGTTTAGCAAATTTGATTTAAAAAGTGGTTTCTG
>JZKD02S2105772.1:132379-160620 GCA_000966675.3 Picea glauca
TGCCAATTCCACCGTTTAATCAGTCGCCTAATCACAGGGTTTAGTGATAATTCATAGCTCGGGATTAAATCATTCATCGTATAATCCAATCTTTGCAAACATAATGCCAAGTATCTAATTAACGAAAGAAGTGTTTTCACACTTGCAGTTGTGAAAACTAAAAACGAAATTGAATTGGAATTGTCGCAAAAATAAGATGAATGTCCATTAGCACAATGCGACAATGGTTTGTCGTAATACGACAAGGGGTGTAGGCAGCTTTTGAGAGCAATCAAAAAAAAATTGGGTTGGCTGCCAACAAGTTTCCAGTTTCTGTCTACCGACAACCTTGAAATTTTAGTATAAATAAGCCTCTTATGGTCTCATTTGGATCATCGGGATGAAGAGAGTCTGAGTGTCTGTGCTAGTCTAAGTATTTGTATCTAAGAGAAGTGTGTATCCTCTTCACTCTTGGATTCTCCAAGCTTACAGTACCAGATGAATGGTCCGCTGAGTATCAACCTGTACAATCTAGAATTACACCTACAACAGCCCAACAACTGATGATTGAACAAAATGAGTCATAAAATAAAGTATTAAGAACTGGAAGATCCCTCTTCCCATAAGGGTACCTATCTTTCACAACAATGCCAATTTGCCAGAAACCACTTTTTAAATCAAATTTGCTAAACACATTGCATTTTCCAATCTTTGCAAATAACAACTCCTTGGATGGCAGAGGGAACCTGATAAGCAGTAAAGCTTCATTCAAAGCTCTGTAATTAATTACCATTTTAGGTTTTCCTCGCTTTTGTTCACTATGCTTGTTTACATAGAAAGCAGGACAAGTCCATGGGCTTCTACTGGTTTCTATTAATTTTCTATCCAAGAGTTTAGATATCTCTTTTTGACAATATTCAGATTCTGTGGGAGACATATGATTGGCAGAAGCCTTTTGAGGCTTGGCAATATAATATTCTTTGTATGGAAGACTGACAAAGTATTGTTCTCTTGTCCAGAAAGCATTAGGGTGTTCTGATGTGAAATCCTTCTCTATTTTATCCTTCACATCCTTAATAATCTCAAGACCATGTTTCTCAGTATGATTTATTATTTTCTAGATCTTGATTAGGCTTTCAGCAGATTTCTCAATGTCTTGGAGTGTTTGCTTGACTTCAATTCTTGTTTCAAAAGAAGACTTACTGGGTACTTTTATGGATTTACCCAAAATAGTAACCTGTACAAAATCGCTACCTATAACAAAAGGTAAACATTTATTTACAAAGTCTTGTCCCAACAAATTATCTGCACCTATATCATAGCAATAGAGATTAACCATTACTTTGGCTCCTTGAATTATTATTGGAAAGTCTGGGGAAATAGACTTAATCTTTATTTCAGTATTATTGATTGCCCTAAAAGCAATGTCAATGGGTTGCCAATAGTAATATGGTATAGCTCCATATTTAGCACAAGTGTTCATGGCTCCTGTGTCTAGTTGTGCATCTAGAGTATATTGTAGATATCCATGAACTTTTATATCTACAAAAATTACCAATCTATCATCAAGTTCATTCATTTGTTTGGACTCGTTGGCTTCAATTTCTGTATCCTGATTGAACATTTCTCTTTCCCATTGTTCATCTGTTTTATTCTTGAGAATGTTCAATTCTTCTCTTTGCATCTTCAAGCTTTTCCATAGTTCTTTTTTCAATGCTTTCTTTTCTCTTATGGATTCTTCTAGATGGAATATGGTGTTTTCTAAAGAATCTTCTGCTAGATTTTCTTCTTCAATTATTTCTTTCATTGGTTTGGAAAATCTAACTTGGTTTGTTTCTTTGCTAGCTTGAGGCTAGGGTGAAATAAACTCTGAGTCTTTGGGAGTGTAGTTCTGTATATTCACCACGCTTGGCTGCTGAAGCTTGGCAATTTGAGCAGAGAGGAGAGAGATCTGAGCATGATAGCGTTTAGAAAGCTAGAAGTGTCCAGGTGTTAAAGTGGACAATTTTTGTTGAAGTGCAGACCTCTGTTGAAGAAGAAAAGGGAGGTCCGATGTGGGGGACATCATTTTGATGTCAAGAAAATTGAGATTTTCAGTAATTTGTGATGTGTCAGAATCACTTTGAGCATTAGATTCAGCATAATCAGACTCATCAGTATAGTCAGTGAGTGAAATATATTCACCATTTGAATGATCAAAAACCATTTTCCAGTCAGTAGGATCATAACCTGTCTGGAACAGATCCATGATCTTGGATTGGAATTTGGTCTTTTTCCGCAGAGGACACTGAGAAGCCCAGTGGCCAGGATTTTTATAGATAAAGCAAGATGAGGTCCTTGCTTTGGAATTTTGAGGCCGGCATTTAAAATAGGATTTTTTGGGTTTGGGATTGATTTTATTAAAAGGTCGAGAAGTCTTTTTATGAAAACTTCTATATTTTGACCTACATTTGAAGAAACCATAATATTTTTTACAAGAGTCTTTTTTGGACTTTTTCTGCTGACAACCAAAGTGATAAGTCTCAGTGAATGTATCACAGATACTTGAGTCAAAGCCTAACTTCTTTTTAATAGACTTATTAGTCTGCCTTCTAATACATTCTTTTTGCAGGGCTATGACAATATGTTCATGCAATCCTGCTAGAGAGAGTTCTTCTAACCCAATTCCTATATATATATATATATATATATATATATATATTGCTATGCATAAACATTTAGACCAATATTAAAAATAATTAAAGCAACGTTCGAGTTTATGCACAAAGAAATGGAAAACAAGACATAGAACTCATGATAGACGCAACATGACATTATTTTTGTTTAATGTCTATCCCATATGCAAGTTGATGTTTCCCTCGTTCAATGTAAATTTTCCATGCACTCAAAAATCAAATAGCATATAAACGGGAATTTGGATTTTTTTTGCAATTATATTTCACATAGGATTTATTTCAAGCAAGGAAGAAAATCATCTAGTATAGGTTCCCTCGTAATGCATTGCACATTGTTGTTGTCCATTGTGCATGTAATAACACCCAAGCAATTTTTATATACAAAATGACATCTTTGATTACATCTTACAAGTCAAACTTGCATTTTTTTTTATCAAAGCAAATGCACATGTAGGAAAATTGCATATTGCACATATAGGTTGAAATGGAGTTAAACATGCATTTTGTCCTATCAATGTACCTTGAACCTATTTATACAGTACACAATTCAATAATTTAAACTATGTGTGTGTGTGTTTAAATAATCGTGTATACCAAAATTTGTGGATAGATTTTTCAATCTATACTTACAACTTATGTTGAGGCACCTAGTTTTTTCAAATATTTGACTATTTCTCTTGTGACTTATGTTGTAATTGTCGATTGTATTGTGCAGAATCCATTTTCTTTTGCATGTTTTCTGGTTATATTTTAAATGGAAAAGTGAGAAATTTTCATGTCTACAATTTTCGATCCAGTGAAGCAAATAAATGTTCATGTGTATCAAACATCTGCAACTGATATATAAAATACTGTAATCGTTATATAATTTGAATTAAGATATATTAGCATATAAATGATAAAGCATTGACCGTGGAAAAGAATAATGTTCCTTGGTCATTTTTTGTGGCTGTAGGTGCTCTATTGAGACAATATTCCAAGTTGCAGAGCTGCATCATTATATAGGAATTACAAAAAATAAGAAATATGAAGAACAATTTCCATATTTGTTTTTGCTCAATCGCACAATTTACATATTTATATACATACATTTCCAATTGTTTCTATTGCACGTCGATAGTTTCTTCATTTATTCCCATTCCTTTTGCAATTGAGACTGCAACATTTGTTTCTTCAATTCCAGGTATTCCTACTTTGTTTGAATTGAAAATAACAATTTCCAAATTGCATAGGTGCCTACTGTTAGTTATTCACCATGTATAAAAGAGATCTCCTATAAACATTTGTCAATGTTTTGCTCACTATCAAGTTGTCTAGAAAAAATGGCTTATGGATATTTGCCTCTGACTTTGTTGTTGGGTCGATGTTTGCAATGGACGAGTAGCAATGCTTCCCTAACCGGTCGAACTTCTTTTGCTTGCAACGCCGAATATGTGAGTGCCAAGCACATACAATGTATTTTATACTGTGTTTACATTGACATGTGCTCTTCCTTCTTTTTTTCCTCACTTCCCCCCCCCCTACCAGATGCATATTAACCATGCAATATACAAAATTACATTGTACACCACATAATACATAATACTATAAAAATCCAAGTAGTTGAGTAGTAGACATAGATAGCATAATAGTATTCTAGGATTTAGCGCAACATATTATAGCCAAGATCTTTGAAGCTGTTATATCACAACAAATTTCTTAAAAAACCCAGAAAACTGTCGATGCATCAAGTAGATCCATTTTTCTCAGTACGCATCAACAAATCATGCGAAGCAAAGTAGACAATAGTGAAGCGTCAGTGACTCAAAGAACTTACATATGCAATATCGTAAGAGGGATACTTTGAAAAACGCAAGTCCATTTCACTGTGAAGTCTTAAATCATTGCATGAGCCATTGTAGAAAATAACAAACTTAGCACATGAAGCAGATAACGAAGCATATAATTGGTACAATTTCAAATCGATTAGCAGGACCAAACCTGCTCTAGTCACATAGGATAATAGGACAAGTTGACAAGTCAAAAGATTTGAAATATATCAACCAACATGTGAAGTTATGGGTTGCAAACATGACATAGGACATGATGACATGCTCGCATGAGCGATCTAAGGGCTAGACAATGTTTGGAGTCATCAAAGAATCAAGCAATTTGATCCATCCAGATCACACAGTTGCAGCAGAAAGTTATGACGCGAAACTCTGAAAGGCCCATCAATAGTACAGTGAATCATTATTGTTAGACACAACATTAAAAGAGCCTATATCTGAATTGCAATGTATCACTTCAGGAACACTGACGCATGGAGCTAGCTAAAAAAAGGGAACATCTTAATACCAATTTCCAGTTTTCTTCCCAACTATTTATATGACTTTCTAGGACCACAGTATTCACACCCAACCTTCATTTATCGACAAATAAAGTCCCCATCAACTGTCGATTGAGAAGTTTCAATAGTTGTTTAGTCATTAGGTCCATTTATCCCACAAATTCTAGTTCCATTGCACAATCCCTGCATCCAAGGCTTTCCCTAGTAGACATACGATTTTGTACAGTTCCTAGTTCATGCTAACAACTTGTAGTCCAAAGGTTGCATTCTCACGTCCGTTGATGCTTAGAAAACAACTATTGGGAAGGGGTCCCAACCTACAGTTCATGGGTAAGATCATTAGCCTATCAAAATAGGTGTTTGAACTTTGCTTCAAAGATCTTACGAAACACCAACTCTCTAAGAAAAAATCTATTATCCATGTCACCATGGATCAACACCTTTGTTGAACCTACCTAATCCATTTTGCAGAATGTGCTCTATGTCGGTTCTAGTTTTCCAGGTATTCATTGTTATCAAGGAATATGAAACAAACATGAGGATAAACATGGTCATGTATGTTGGAGAAATTAGTCGGCGTTGGCCCTTTGTATTTTCTCGAGTAACTGGGCCACGTTCTACCTGTAGGACTCGGTCTGGTCATTTCATGGATTTTTGTCATTACAGGATGAAGTACGTTGGTCCAAAGTGAACCCAAGTAGAGAGAGCTCGAAACCCAGGATAAATGTACACCAAATCCAACTACCACCTCCCGAACTACTCTACTCATTGGAAAAGCAGTGTCAGAATGCAACCACGGGCCAAACATATGAGTTGCAGTTACTCAAGAAATGTGTAGGTATCCAACCTAGTCACATTCAAAACTCTCACAATTTAAGATAACATCTATCTAATGTGGTAGTATGAGTTCACTAAAGGATTTTAACAAATACTATTGGATTCATGTTAAGAACCGAATGCTATTACTAAAAGTTTGTAACAGGGTACAATCTGAGTGGAGAAATAAACCATCGTCAACTAGATGTGAACACTATTCTCACTTTCTCTTCTTGCTTCATTGTACCAGTCACTACGTCAAGTCATGCAATGACAAGATATAAATAAATAATACCATCTTGTTCAAAAATCCTATCAAGGTTTCCCAAATAAGTGTCAAACAATAGCATGACCACATATTAACACCACAGAGCAAATGGTGTAGAGAAATGCAACCATTATTGAAATAAGCAGAATACATAGTGCAGTTCTATGAAATGTACTAGTCTTCCTTTGTATGTATTCTTGGTATCAAATGAAAATAATACGAAGTGTTGTTTCTTTTCTTCAAGCCACTGTGTCTTTTTTTCAATTCAACAAATATCTATTTTAATGCCTTATGTTTATTACTGTGTTACTAGACTATTAGCCAATTAATCCAAGACTAATATTTTTTATTGATTAGACTATCCATTACACATTACAATGCAATGTGAATACATGTAATTACATGTATATAATTTACCCAAAAAAAACATATGTTATGCTATTGTTATGTGCACATCTCCTATTCAAACATTGTCCATGAGTTTCTTCTCCTGTATTGTTTGCAACTTCTTGCTCTCTTGCATTTCTTCTATTTCATTTTGATGTCAAAGAAGCACATGAAATGCAATGAATAGGAAAACAAACCCCTATGTCAAAATAGCATGAAACATAGACTATTAACAAATAACAAATGAAAAGCAAATCAATACTATACAAATAAAATCAGAAATATGTACCTTCTCAATTCTTGTTCCATGTCTCTTTTTTCCCCCTATTTTGTTTTTAATTACCGATGATAGATTCGATGTATTGTACATCGAACAACACAAATATAGATGCAAGAAGATGTTACCGAAATGCAAATGCAATGCAAATTGTTCATGTTTTATTTTTCTGCTATTAGAATTTGATCTATGGTAGTCGCTTGTCATGTTCAACAGAATTTCTTAAACCAGCATAGAAACAAGAAGTTTCTAAATATGCAAAAAGAATATGAAAACATGATTTGGTTCAGTACAAATGAAATACAAATTTGTGAATATGTTAAAAAAATATGAAAATATGCCAATATGTATTATAATGTCCATGTAATCCAATATGCCAATGTTTACTATGATTTACATGCATTTCAAATTGAAAGTAGAAAATAAATTGTATCATGATCACTCCAATATGTATTTAATGTAAAAAAATTGGATTGTTCATTGTTCGCATTTGACCAAACATGATCAATTAACGTTCTTTGTACATGTTTTTTTTTGTCCAAGAAGAAATGCAGATTGTGGTTGTGCATGTAATTTTCCAACCTTTTTTTTTTCTCGTTGCATTGACACATGTCAATGTTGAAGTCTCCTAGAGAAACTATGACTTCCTTTGAATGAAAATTGCACAATGCTTTTGCAATTGTACTCACAATGATGGCCAGAATTGCAGATGGAGCTGCATAGATATTCATTGTTACAACATGCAATCCTTTGACTGTTACTCTTGCTACAAGAACCTCTACATTTAGTTCTTCAAAATGCATATGCTCCAATATTGATATATGTTTTTTTACCAATATCATCATGCCATTTTTATTGGAATTCAACACACAATTGAAACTTGGAAATTGTTCATTTTTTATCGTGTTGAGGGGGAAAAATTCACCCAACAATACTAAGGGGTACTCCTTGATGCACAGTTCCAATTAGAATATACACCATTTGTTTTAGAAGACCCATCCAAAATTTGTCTTGGCTACCATTGTTGGTTATGAAGATGAAAGTGGGTGGTTATGCAATGCAAATATGTGGATGAAGACTATGTATGAAAATGAATTTAATATATTTCTAATCTATCCTACCCTATCCTATCTAGGAGAAAACTTTAGTAACCAAATGAGCTATAAACGAAAATAAACTTTGTCAGAAACCCCACACAGTTAGTTAAATGAAGGTGAAAAGTTAGGAACATGAGCATACATACATATAATTAGAAAAGTCTAAATTATATTTCTGCATACATTTACAACTCATGAGCTCGGGACTTAAAAATATCAGAAAGAATAACAATGATGTAATATAACATTGAATGCATCAGATTAGTCTATCATCAAACATTATTCTTATATTCCATCTAATCAACATACATGCTACTTGAATAATTTCAAATCAAAATCAACTACACACACAAGTTTTCCTCCCTTTCGAAAACTGGCCCTAAGGGATACTCAATATTAATCCACATTATATGTCCTTGAAATAGTTCTTGAGTTTATACAATGCTTGAAGATCCCTTTCAAAATGGGTCTCTTTTCCTATTTATACTCATTTTCCTAACTATTTTGCGACCCTTTATATTCCTTTAAACAAGTTGTTACAAAATTTTGCGTCTCCCTCTTCTTGATGACAAGTGTACAAAGAAAAGACAAAATTGAGAGTAGTTAAGAAAAGACAAAATAGGGGGTAGATAATACCAATTTCGAATTTGCAACTGATCATACAAACAAAATATTTTACGATATGCAATTTATTCAATGGTGGATGTGTGCATCACCACATTGTCATCGAGGGACTGCATATCTTTCGATAATGTTTTCATGAAATCTTGAACCATGGTACGGATCTTTGTTGGTTGAATGAGGTTTTTTTCTATGAAATATGTTTTCACTGAGGTGGTTGCCTCAGTGAATCCTTGTCTATGATTGGTGTTGTCCTATACCTTCTCGACTAGTTCCTCCATTATAATGATTTTTCCAAGCTCTTCTCGTTGGAGCAATCAACACAACTTGAGTAGTTCTTGTGCTTCTTTGTGTATGTGTGAACAAATTTCCATCGAGTTGGTAGTCTTTTTGTCTTCATTTTTTCCTAAGTTCTAGCAATGGTTAAGTGCATAGATGTTGGTTTTCGTTTCTCTAGTGGAGGGGTGGTAGAGCTATGCCGGTGCATCCGAGTTTTTTGCAATCCATGTATCAATGGTGTTCATGCCCTCTCAAATAGTGTTGAATTGTTCAAGATTTGTTTTCAATGTTTTAAGTTGTTCCACGATAGTAGTAGCTACATCCTAGAACATGTTCCAGTGCGCGTACATGTCGATTAGGTCCTCCTCTAGTTAATTTTTGAATTTCCCTACACTAGTCTTCAAACTCTAAAGGATACCTTTGTCGACCTTTACATGTTGAAGTTTCTCCTCGAGTTCCCTAATCCTTGCTTGATTCATTAGATGTTGTCGAGGCATATTTCAGACGTTATGCTCTGTGGTGCTCCAAAAAGTGGATCTAGTTGAGGCTATGGCAACTAGATATTTGTTGACGTGTTTCGTTATGGGGATCGGTGTAATGACTAAAATTGGGTTTCTCCCTATTACCGATACCCTCTTTTCTTATTCTTTTATAATTCATCCTTATGATTTTTCGTATACAGACTTCTGGAGGTTGGGTACATCACTTGGCCTAAATGGAATATCGAGTCCCAAATTTAGTCTACTGGCACTGACTATTGATATGTTAGGGATATCCATGTCCATTGGGATTGTTTCACTATTTCTAGCCTCTTCATCTTTCTTTCTATGTTCTTACTCTACCGCTTCCTTAGATTCCTTTTTTGCTGCTTCTTTCACTATTGTTGTTTTTGCAACCTTTTCTATTGCTACCTTTTTCTCTTCTTCTTTCTAGACAACTTCCTTTGATATGACTTCTGCTTTAGCCTTGGCTTTGGCTTCTTCAATGATCATCCTCTTCTTCTCTACGACATCATTCTTTTTCTTTTAAACCTTCTCTTTTTTCCTCCTCTTTTTATCTACCAGTGTCTCTTCCTCCACTAATGATCCTGAATGTGCAAAAGAAGAAACAAGGGACATTCTTTCTGTTGCCTCCTCTTATTTCTTCATGGCTTCCTCTCGTTATTTCTCTTCATTTGTAATCCTTCCAATAGACTTTACTCATCTCTTGAATGTGAATTCATCGTAAGTTCTGTAACCTCAATGTACCTCCTCTTCCTCCCATATATTTTTCGTGTATTTCCATGGCAAGCCTACCTTATTGAAATGGTATTTAGGACTCCCTTTGGGTCATGCCTTCTGAACCAATCCTCTCCGAAATGAAACAAGAGTAGGGTGTTTACTTTTTCTTGTGATTGCTTGGTGTTTGAAAATGAGTAGAGTGCAACATACAATGAGAGTGGTGGCCAAATTGATTTTTTTCCTTGGTATAAAATACCTCCTACTCTGTGGATCACTATTTGGTAAGCTACCTCCTATAGTACTAGTTTGTTTGGTACAACCTAAGGAAGGAGATGGGGGGATTTTGTGCTTCGTACACTCGAATATAAGTACCATGCTCCATAAGGTACCAATCCTCGATTCTTCTTATGACAACTATCACCTTGTCGGTCATACATGGGGCTAGCATGAAAAATATAAACTCGCACATCGGAGCTAAAAGTGTTCACAGATATTATGATATTTTGTCGTGTATTTGTGCTCACATAACACTTTGCAATAGATATGGATGGATTCGTTTAATGGCTGCCATTTCCACCCCATATTAGGGTATTAGTGTGCAATGCACATGATGTCGAGGAGGTAGGAAGACATGTGGAAAATTGATAAAGTTCATAGATGAGCTTCTACAACTATAGTTATGGATTTTGTGAGGTTGGCCAATAGGATGTCGACCCAGTTGAAGGACAATCCTTCATCTGCGCAGTAATAAATTAGAGGCATGTTTGAAAGGGAGAAGTGAGAGGCATCTTGCTCCCCATATAGACTACATATCATGGCTAACATATATTGATAAGGTCTCCTTAGTGTCTTCATAGGATACCCTCCCCTAGGTCTAAATTTGAATTGCTTGTTTGGTTTATACCACCTTAGGAACAGTTCTTTGGCTATGTATTTGAACTCATAAAGAATCTTGTTGTCAATCTTTTTAGTCCCTTTCTTGAGGTGGTATCATTTTTCTAGGTATTCAAGCCAAAATGATTCTATGGGTTCCTTTATTTAGTTACAGACATATATGTTCCTGAAATCTATGTTCTTTAGGATCCAAGTGATCGCATCGGTGCAAGGGAATACAACAACACGAGCTTCCACTATGAATATATGAGTTCTTCTAATGTTCTTGAAGATCCTTAATTCAACTTGGTCTTCGATGTCAGTGGAGAATTTATGCTTCTTGAACATCTGGTACATGTCTCCCCATATGAGTGCATCTCCTTCCTTTTATAGGAATCCAGCAGTGTCATAATACATGGCTCTAGGAGTTTTGGTTTCGTCTTCAATATGTTGGCCACTTCTTAAGGCCTTGGTGGTTGGCTCTTTACTAGTTGTTTTCTTTCTCAGAGACATATTTGAACTTGTGAAGGAAAGATGGGATTAGTATTAATACAAAATCATGTCTAACATAAAATTTAATCTATCAAAGCATCTTTAACTACAGGAGGATTCGCTTGAGCTGACACTGGGTGGAAGATCATCATTTGAAGATGATAGAATGATGGCAGGCATGGTGATAAATCTGGTGAAAGTTAGAGAACAAAAAGGCTTGAAAGGTGCTCAAAAGTCAAAATCGGAAAAGTTAATGTCAACTTCTCTTATGCAAATCAGAGAAGTTAGTAAAAAATCCTTCGAAGGATATCAAAAGGATTAATGTGAAAGTCTTTGATAGGTCTTGACAGATTTAGTGAGAAGGGCGTCTGGAAATTTAATGGTAGGATCGTTGATAAAAAGAACATATCAAAATGGATCGGCAAAGTTAACTTTAACTCCTTTGATGTATCGAAGGAGTTAACATGAACTCCTCTGATACATCAGAGGAATTGGCGAGATGAAGTGCTTTGATAAGTTAAATTGTAATTCAAGGAAGTTGTTGTGAATTCTTTCAAAGTGGTCGAGGGATATGTTCTGAAGCTCTCCGATAAATTGGAGGTTTTAATAGTAAGTTTGTCGATCTACCAAAAAGGGGAAAAATTGGTTATGTCTTGGGAAGAGTTTAAGCCCGTAGGGGATAAATTTTTTATTCTTTTAGAATCAAGCTCTTAGGGTTTCTGATCATTAGGGGTTTCAATGGTTACTCGTTATATGAGGGGTAAGAGAAGGGGAAAGACTTTCCTCCTTACACTCTAGCCAATATTTATGGTTTTCCTGGCTGGACTTGTGACAAGTCTGTGGCTAGAGAGATCATATAAGGGAACATTGTGATGGCCCTGTGGTCTATCGAGACTTTATCGAGCAGGGTTATGGCTTATGGATTTTGTAAAAGAAAAATCAGAGAAGATGAAGGAGGTGAAACCGACGGTGAGAGATGGGGAGGATATGACTAGAGGTGGAGAAACATTTTAGTACAAGCCTAGGGAATAACTACAGTTTATAGGACATCATAAAAATTAAACAAATGAAAATTATAACCCTAGAATGGCCAAATCATCAAAAGGGTGGGTGAAAGATAAAATTAGGGCTTACCTGGTAAGCGCCCGTCACATGTAGGAATTTGATAGAGACTAGAGGGGAGAGACTTAGATCTTGGTGTTTGGAGTTTGTGATTCCTTCTTCATCGATTAATGAAACAATAAGGTTCGAGAGCGAGAACTTATATATAATTTTTTGTGAGTTGTGCAATAAATCTAGGTTAGTGGTTAACTTTAAATCGACAGAGTTAGAGGAAAGTATGTCGATGTACATCGGAGGAATTCATGCGAAGTCCTTTGATGTATGTCAAAATACTTGCTACTAAGTATGCCAAGGTTCGTTGGAAGGGTTGAAAACAACTCCTCCAATGTATCAGAGGAGTTGATACAAACTCCTCTGACACATAGGAGGAGTTGGCAACAACTTTTGCGATAAAGAATAGTCAAAGGGTTGGGTTATGAGGTTTCTCCTTTGTCATCAAAGAAGTTATAGGTAAATCCTCCGATGTTCATAGGATGATTTTGTGGTAACTCCTTTGATGTACATCGAAGGAGTTTTCATTAACTTATCCCAAAAAAAATAAAAAATAAAAAAATAAATAACTTGAATTTTTTACAAGCATTTCAACTTGAAAGACAATGACTTAGTTGAAAAAAGGAGCTTGAATAGCATGTTTAGAGAAAAGGGAAGGATATATGCAAGTTAAAGAGTCTTCAAACTCAGTAAAAACAACGAGATCCATTTTTTGGGAAGGATTTTGCAAATTGTTTACAGGGAAATGGAGGGTTGTAGTGCTTGGCACAACAAATGGCAACACATTAGAAGAAGCCTTTGAATCTCTGTAAGATGGTATCCAAACACAAATTTTTGAGAAGGGGGAGGGTTATCATGCATAACTTAAAAGAGAAAGAATAGGTTCCACAACTTAGGTTTTGATGATACGATGTTTGTATTATACAAAGAGGAGGTTAAGACCGTTCCTCAGAACACATTGTCTTTTAATGCGTACTTATTTATATAGAAATTACCTAGGGGAGGCATAAGGAGTAATACTAAGAAACAAAAAAATTAGGAATGCTGAAAATACAAGTTGTGATGCATTTATCTAGTGTTTCTCCACTGGAAACAAGCGTCCATAGCCTTGATGGAGTCACCCCAGTGTTACAAACCTTGCTCCGCTGCTATCGAGTGTCCAATAGCCCTGACATAGATACTTGCATGTCCCATGTGATATGGAATTCCTTTCCCTAAGCCTTCACTTTTTGAGTTTGATTCTCTTATGCTTAGAGAGGTGGATGGGAGATTCCAGTTTTCCTTTAAATGGACTAGGGATGACACCTATGATAGTGAGATTTTCCAACTTGATTATAGATGAGAGAACTCCCTCAGAAACATTCTCTGGAATACTACAAATTTATCTTCCCAAACCATTTCCTCTTTTCCCAAAAAATATACAAATCTATTCTTAAGATGAGTCCTTGGTTCCTTACTTTGTCGTATTTAATTTCACGATGTTTTCATACTGATGAGCTATGTTCTACTACTAGATACAAATTAAAGTGATGCATGCCACAACTATACAACTAGGGATGGATTTTTTCTGGAAGCCAGGTTACAAAGTTGTTAGGTTATCGACACCTGATGTGCTACAATTTAGAAGCATGTCCAGGACTAAGTTATCAATCATTTGATAAATCTAGGACGAGAGTTTTCAAAAGGAAACAATAAATCTTGAAAAGTAGACAAACTAAAAAAAACCAAGTTTAAAGAATAAACATAGATCAAAGTTAAAAATTATGCAGAAAATAAAAGAGAAAAACAAACTTTTATTTATGTACAATGATGGAGATACCATGGTGGCTAGCTGATGTAATGTTTTAAATTTTTTCCATTTACATGAAGGAGATCATATTCCCCTTCAAGATTTTGTAACTAGTAAGTTTCTTGGCCAATTTTCTCTTTGATCATATAGGGTCCAAGCCACAAATGTTGAAATTTTTAATGTTTCTCTTTATCCTCATGTGGTTTGTCTCATTTGAGGACTAAATCCCCAACTTGGAAATATTTCTCACTAGTGGATTTCTTATGAAACCAACGCTTAATGGTATTTTGATGAGTTTCAAACTTGTTTTTTTCCTTGGCACAATTTTCTTCTAGGTTCAACAAGGTATCAATACATCGTTGGATGATGGGACATTCTCTCCCGCGAGATTGTTGGGTACGTTGTAGGGAAGGAAGGTAGACATTCAAAGGTAAAATAGATTATTTCCCGTAAACAAGAAAATATAGAGAAGTCCCTAGAGAGGCCTTAGGATGACATGATAGGCCCAGAGGGCATTAGGTAGAGCATTATGCCAGTTTCTCTGGTGATTGACTACAATTCTCTTAAGGATTCAGATCAGGTTTTTGTTTGTGCATTTGGCTAAACCATTACCCTAAGGGTAATACTTGGATGCATATTTCATAGTAATCTCCTTTTGTAAACATAAATCATATAGTTTCAATGATGAAAAATAAGTTTCCTTATCGAAAACAAGAGAGTTAGGCATGTCAAACCTAGTGATAATATGATGTTCAATAAAATTGATTATCGTTCCATCATTCACCTTGGTTAACAATATTGCTTTAGTCCAATATGTAAAATAGTCGATAGCAGCTAGGATATACATTTGCTTATTGGATGAATAAGATTTGATCTCATCGATGATGTCCAACCCCCATTGTTCAAAGGCTTCGTCAATAGTGACAGGTTGAAGTAGAACAACTGGATTATACTCTCTCCCTGCAGATTTTTGGCATGTATCACAACTAAATGAATATGCATGAGCGTCCTTGAATAATGTAGGCTAGTAGTATCCATATCTCAATATATTGTGAGTTGTTGTATCTCTTGAAAAATGGCCTCATTTTGGTCCATTATGCATGTCCTTAAGGACTCTGCCAACATCTTGTTTTTCAAGGCATTGAAGTAATACTCCATCATAGTTCTTCTGAAACAAGATGCCATGCACTAGTTGATATTGTAAATATTTCAATCTAAGAGCTCTTTTCTGTTTGGTGTTGAGGTGCCCTAGAGTTGTACAGTGTTGAAGTTAATACTTGAGATCATTATCATATGAGCCTTCAACAATTGGGATGTAAGGAGACTATTGTGTATACATAGTTGGCTCATCTTGCCATTCATCCTCTTCTTGATCTTCATCACCGATATATTGTGTTACCAATTTACAAAGGCCTTGACCTTTAATGATGTTGGATGGTTTAAAATTCATGACATATTCTTGTAGGCTCATCATCCATGTACCTCGTCCTTCTCCTAGCTCCCTTTGAATGAAAAGAGATTTGACCTATGGATGAGGGACGATAACTTTCACATGGTTCTTCAAAATGTAAGGTATAAATTGTTTAATTTCTTTGTGGTAATCAAATACTTGCTTATCCACCGGTGGGTAGTTTAGTTCAATACCTTGTAATCCAATGCTCATGAATGCAACGAGATATTCATTTCTTTCTCATCCTTTTTTGTGAGCACTGCAGCAAGGGAATGATCAGATGTAAAGGTGTATATCAAGAATTCCTTAGTGAAATTTGGGATTCGTAGGGATGGTGCAACAATTATAGAGGCTTTGATATTTTCAAAATCCTCTTTCTCAACAGGTGTCCATTTGAATTGAACATCTTTCTTAATCATTTGTTGAAGCGTTTTAGCAATTTCTACGAAGTCTGAGATGAATCTTCTTACAAAATTGATCTTGCCGAAAAATGATTGCATTGACTTCTAACAATGTGGAGGGATTTGTTTAATAGATTTTGTTCTTTCCATCTCCACTGAAATTCCATCTTTGGAAATCACATGCCCTAATAATATACCTTCTGAAACAACATAAATAGTCTTCTTGGAATTCAATGTGATCCCATACTTTCTACATTGTTCAAATATTTGTTTCATATGTCATGGGTGATCTTACATTTTCTTTGAATAAATGGTGGCGTCATCGAGATAAACCACCACGCTTGGAATGATTAACCCTTTGAAATAAATATCCATTTTCCCTTTGAAATGTAGCTCTTGCGTTTATTAAACCAAAGGGAATTATTTTGTATGCATACTTTCCCCATTTAGTTCTAAATGTGGTTTTCAATTGGTCTGGTCCTGCCATGAGAACTTGGTTGTATCCCAAAACCCATCCAATAGAGAGAATATTTGGGAGCTAGAGATGAGTTGCAGGATTTGTTCCAAGGGGGGGAGCTGGGTAATTGTCTTTGTCAGAAACTTGATTCATATTTTGAAAATATGTACATATCCTACTTTCTAACGATTTTTTCTTGAAGGGAACCATGTTCGACACCCAAGTTGAATGGCGAACTTTAAAAATGATTCAGGTGTCCAATAACATATTCAACTCCTTTTGGATGAGAGGTTCGAGAGTTGGATGTATCTTCCTTAGATTTTGTTGGAGTGGTTTGACACCCTCTTTAATTGAAATCACATGTTGGATTATCTAAGTGTCATAAGTCTTTAGATCATCATAAGTCCAAACAAATATATCTTGATGCCTCTTGAATAGTTGTGTAAACGTGTTCTTCTCTTCCTGTGAACAACAAGTGCCAAAATTGATGTATTTGGGTTGTTCAGAAGTTCCTAGATTGACTAGGAAATGCATCATGATTGAGTTTTTGGTCTTTGTATTAGCAAGCCTTCTAAACTTAGTCTATAAATAAAATAATTTCTCAAGTGTCAGTATATTCTTTGGGATGCAATTTGATTTGACTTTACTTGTCTCATATCGATAATCCTGTAGGTATTGCTGATGGGTCTCATCTTAAATCACAAAATCTTGGAAGACATATGAATTGGTGAGAAAGTTGATAATCTGAATATCTTTTTTGAATACTCGCCAGTTTGTGATGTTATCCGGTATTGAAGGCCCAAAAATCATTTCAATGGAAAAACTGTCGTTAGGAGGTATGACTCTAGATGTTGCATTGGCCAATATATTTGCATCAATATTTTGATTACAAGGTATAAAAGTGACATTGAATACATTGAAGGAGTAAATTAGATTCCATACCTCCTGTTGATATGCTTTTACATGTGGTGATAGGAAATGAATTATATTTCTTACTTGTCATACAATTATTCCTAAATCACCAAACACTTTAAGGTAATTTACCTTAAGGTTGATGACCCTTTTCAAACCTTGGTGCATTCAAATGTAAAACCCCTTTCCTAAACCCCTGATTATATGTAATTAATCATAGTTAATGATTGTCATGCCATGGCATGTGAACAATGTAAATGTATAATTATTTTAATTAAGATTTCCAACAACTGACTGTAGGGGTGAAGCCTTGAAGTATTGTACATGATACCACTAGAGTAAAGAGTGAGGAAACCTAGAGGTGGGTTCATCATCCTAAGATGACCCAATTCCCTTTGCTGAAATATTTGATTTGGAAATAAGAAGTTATTTCTCTCATCCCAGATTTCAAGAAAAATCAGTAAATGAGGGAGGTTGGTAGTTGAAAAACCAACCACCCCAATGAATGGAAGTATGGAGGGATGCCAAAGGGAACACGAATTTTTCAACTAGAGGAGAGCATGAAAAATCACCAAGGGTCCCCGTGATTGACCCATGAGTTTCCTTCTAATAGAAGAAACATAAGGATGGGTCAAGAACCTTCCCAAGATATGCGTGCAAGAGAAGCACACACAGGGCAGAGAGAAATATCTGTAAGTTCTGGGGTCGAGAGAAGACCATACCCATAAGGGTGTGAAGAAGAGTGATCAAACTGGAACAAAGAAGACCCATGAGTTCATGACTGGAACACAAGAGGGTTGGAGAATTGATGTTGTTTGGAGAGAAATCTAGCTGGGAGAGCATCTGATAAATTCCGTGGAGGTCCTCAGTCCAGTAGGAAGAAGGGGTAGACTTCAGTTGTTTCCAAAGAAGTGAAGGAGAGTAACCTCCCTAACATAATTATTGACTTGATAAGTCAACAATGAGAGAGTTCCTTGGTGGTATCATGGCTTGGCACAGGGGTGGCCAATGTGATAAGAATGAATGCATATGAGCATAGAGTTGGGTGGAAAGGTGAACACCCACAGTCAGTTGGTCAACTTCGATCTTGTAAACCAAATAAGTGTTTCTTATAATTTGTGTAATTGAATTATAATGAATGTATAAGAGCCTTTATTTACATCTATGACTGTGTATGCTTGTTGGATGAATAAAGTGGTTGTTTCTTTTCAAGGTTGTGTTCTTGACTAATGATGAAATTGTATGAATGTTTGTGAGGAATAGAGTCCTCGATCGAATTCCATAGAGCAAGATAATTCCTTATTATAAATGAATTAAAGGTATGAGAAAGCTGAGTTAAAAACCTAGCAGGATGATGCAACATGAGGTTGCTTGCTAAGTCTGAAAGCTCAAGTTATAATTCAATCTACATTGAATGAAATTGATGAGACTCAACAACTATTGACCCTAAGCTGAGAGTTAATCTCATTCATCCAAACATGGGCCAGTTACCCATAAAAATCCCTCTTAAACCCATGTGACGATGATAATCATTGGATCAATGGAAAGATGAATGTTAACCATAGATCATATTGGAGGAATGGAAACCTGGTAGGACAAGGTTCCAGTCCCTGGTTCCATACATTTATTATACATATACAAGAATTAACAGGGATTTTTCATCACGTGTGACAAGGGTGCCACATAGGAAAACAAAGAGGCCACAGTTGCTATGTGGTGGAGGTAGATTTTTCAAAGGGTAAAGAATGGGCCCTGTTGGGCTGAAGTACTTGAATGAGCACCTTAGACCATGAACATCATATCTACGGTCCAAGAAATATCGGTCGTCAATATAATAGGTAAGATCAAGAGGGGTTCTACGTCCTAGGACACCGGAGCACCAAATCTTGAGATAATTCTAAGTCTAAACCCCTCTGGAAGTCTCAATATCCAATATCCAGGGACCAAGGTTCTACCCTTGTTTCCATGCCTTATCGCATATAACCAAGGATAGGTAAAAATGACGTCAACATGACATGTCACTATCAACACGACATCCAACATGTCATAGGATGTAATGTGTTGACCTGTGAGTGGCTGACAAGTCAAGTGTGTTACCTTGTTGGGATTAAGCCTTTGGAAGAGTGCCTTAAGATGTAAGTTGTCAGATATGGGAAGCCAACAGATATGAGTCATAGATTTGGTGGTAATATTCAGGAGTCATAATCCTGAGATTAACGTGGCTAAATACCCCGTAATCACCAGACGACGGACCTAGGAAGTTTTAGGTTACATGAGATAGGGAATGTGTCGAGGTTCGAGATCCTCTTTGATGAGAACCGTCAATCTATTGAATGATGCTCTGAATCTCCATTGTTTGATCCTTAGAGCTGCTTCCACTCTAGAGTTGTGGAAGGAACCATAATAGTCATATGATTGAAGTGTGAGATATCTCAACCGTAGATCTTGTAGAATCATAACCCCTAGAATCAACATAGTTAACTATCCCTTAATCATGGGATTACCTTAATTAATTATGGGATTAACTTGATTAATTATCTTGTAATCCTCAGGTGATGAACCTAAGGGATTTTTAGTCTAAAAGAGGTCAGTAAGGGGCCAAGATCCCGATGTCCATGATTACCTGGTGGTGCCACATGTCGTAACGCGAGGGGTGCCACATGTCATGCATATTTGGCAATTTTGGGCATGGATTAGTGGAGGATATGAGTGCCACATGTCGAGTGGTATGACTGGCAGGTGGCATGACCAGATAGGTCCACATGCCCTAGGATGCCAACTGTATCTTGGATCGTGGACCACCTGTAGGTTTTGGGAAAACAATCCTGAGAAAAAGGGTTAATAGTTGATGCTCAGTAGATTCAAGATGACGTCGTCCAATGAATAGGAAGCAAACAAGTGTTAATAGTTGAGCATTGCGATGATGTGTATACCGTGTTAGTCCATGTGTCACATGGTGATCATGCCACATGTCAACTGGTTTTAGTATTTTCAGTTAGAGCTTTGTGGGAAAAATGAGTGCCATGTGTCACAAGGTGACAACAACCATGTGTCATGACAGTTGGAAGACAGTGATAACATGTCTTTCTAGGTGGTAGGTTTTGGTAGCATCACGTGTTAGAGGCATTAACACATCCCAAATCGAGAGTTATGGGGCTTCACAAAATGAAAAAGGGTCGACATACCAGTGGTTGATGTCCCAAGATGACATCAACTGGTGTAACCAAGCCAATCCCTGGAGGACAGGTGTCAATGTGTGATGAGATCAGTCTCGAGAGAATTTTGATATGTTGAGGGCCCGATGATTTGTGTGGCAGGAGCCATGCCAACTTAGACAATAGAATCCACGTCTACATTAGAGGATGATGTGTTATGACATGGAAACGCCAAGTCGGATTGCATGGGTGACATGGATCCACATGGAAGTACAAAGGCCTTTGGCCAATGAAGGCCCTAAAACTTCAAAGGGATATAACTTTTGATCTATAGCTCCATATTGAGAAAACTTATATTTGTTGGAAATCTCTCAGTGATCAGAAGAAGATGGTGTCATTTTTAAACGGATTCAAAGAGGTTCAGGAAAATCAAAAATTTAATACCCCATCCCTTAAAAGGGTACTTAGGGGGTTGGGTGCGTTACAAGTGGTATTAGGGAAAGATACAACACTAGGCCTAGATGGGATAGAGATACCAGTTACAGGAGTGGTATAACAAGGATAAGATGATCTTGTTGGAAAGTAATACTATGTGTTTAAAAAGCTTGATTATTATTTGCATAAGTTCCTTGAGGTGGGGAATAATAGATTGAAACTATACCTGAAAAATGTTGGCTAAAATGGAAGAATCTTGTTATAGGATTGAATGATCCAAGAGGATGAATGAATTGGTAGTTATAACACTGCTTGTAAGCATGGTAAGTTGGAGCTTCTTTCAAATATGATGATTGTTTATATAAGGGCTAAGACCCTTATGGAAAATCCCTTTTGGTTAAAGAAATTTGGTATGGATTAATAGAATCCTTAGTAGTAATAATGATTTCTTTAATAAAATATTAAACCCTATATATATGTATAGACCCTCACGACCATAGGACTAATGGTAAATTTGTAAGGTCAATTTACTTGACCCGTAATGAATAAAACTTGTTGTTGAAATAACCTAGTTAAGTAAATAAAAAAGAGTTCTTTGAATTGATGATAGTCCTCATAAAAGAGGTGACATAACATTAACATATGATCCAGTTGATGAGCTCATGACTGTACAAATATATGTACACGCCTATTAACTAAGTACTGAATTTTGCATGAAAATGCAAGATGTCGATATGTTGTAATGCATATGGTAATGGTTGCATGTATGAGATATGAAAATAAATCTATGATAACCTGTAATTGGTTGTCAAATATAAACATTGATAATCATGTTGTGTGTAACCTTGAGAAGGTAAGGTTGATATTAAGTATGGTAAAGGAAGTGGTGTAGTAATTCCATATGACCAATGGGCTAGAGTGACATTCAGAGATGGATGGTAGCCATATCATTAGGGATTAATATGCTCAAGTAGTAGTGAAAGGGAATCCAGGAAGGGATCTCCCTGATAAAGGTCTATTGACAAAGAATGGTTTGAAGCATGAAGGGAAGTTGGATTTAGGCATTTTACTGCATTGGGTAACGTTGTAAATTACCTAGTTGTGTTTTTGAATTTTAAATACTTTTATAGAAGTTGGGAAAGGGTAAATTCTTGTTGGTTTTTTCCATGACAAAGGGAAACATAAGTATGATTAATCCTCTGAGACTGGTCACGTGGATGACTGTAAATCCTCATCAGAAAAGACTGATAAGAACTAAGATTTAATGAATGTATGTGAATAATATGGAAATGTGCAAGTGATGCACATGTACAATATATATGTATTTATGTATGCTAAAGGAATGGTATGACTTCCTAAGCAAGTGGACTGTGAAACAAGATGTGTACTTTCCATATATGAGTAAGACCATGGATGCATCGTTGACCCTATGTAGAAGGGTCTGAAATGTTTTTTTTTTAATATTATCTTGAGGGGGGTGTACTCCATTCCTCGAAGAGAGCCAGTGTGAATGGTTGAAAGGGTAAATGAGCAAGAATTTTTTGTTATTATGATATAAGGAAACATGATTATGCCTTTGAGGATTGCATGAGAAATGTAAAGTGTGCCTATGTTAGACACACATAGAATTATATTGATGCATGTGGTTAAGTACATAAAAGAGCAGTCTAAATACAAACTGGTAAGAATATTGTGCATATGTGAATGCAAGTTGATGGAATATATGCACATGTTTAAATGTATAATCTGAATGCATAATGAGACTAAGGTGGAATCATGATTGAGATCATTTCAAGAAATGATGGATATGCAATAAGGAGCTGCATGATGAGATAGTTCCAGGTGAGGGAATTGTGTCAAGACTTTGTCAGGAGAAAAGAGATATAGCCTTACTAATTGATTGAGAATTAGACAATGGACTGCAAGCCTATCTATATAATAATCCTACATTACATTCTAAAACATAATTCATGAATGAAATACTAACAATTGAACGTTGACCATTCTGATGTCTGAATGGTAATGTGCAAAATGCATAGGTTCATAATTCATTATGAACAAGAAAAATAGAGCTTGTTGATGTAGCATGTTGAATTGTGCAAGAAGTTCGAGGTGAACCTGACCAAGACTGCTCAAGGAAAAGAGTAGGAAGATCCGATCAGGGGATAGATTGCAGAAACAATAAATGAGAAAAGGAGGACAATTTTCTCACTTTAAAACTTTGAATTATGAGACAAAGTTGTGTGTTTTAAAAGAACAACTATGAAAATAAGTACAAGTGGTAAATGAAAGATAAAACTAATAAATAGGTTTAAATGAATGAGTTTGGTTAAGCTATATTGTGTGAAGGTAGTGAAACCTTGAAATTAATTCAACTAGGTTGAAATTTCCCTAATTGTCCAAAGGATTTGGAAGGAGGAAAATCCATCAAATCCTCCCTTGATGTTTATTGTGTTTCTCTAGGATGATAAGACTGGAATTTTGTTGTGTGTAAATGCTTCTAGCATGAGATGTTGATAGTTGTATGACTATAGAAACAACTAAAAATTAATTTTGTTGCACTCATGAAAACATTAAGGATAAAGTGATAGAGTGCATATAGATATGTTGGGGTATATATAAACATGTTTTATTGAGTTAAATTCTATGATGCATGCATTTTTATTTAACATGAAAGCTGATATAATTGTGACTGTAATGATGCATGCTATATGTTGGAAATGATTGATTTGTTGGGAAAGGATAACTGCTAATGGTGGATATCCTCAAGTAGAGGTTAAATGAAAGAAAGTTGTTGATAAGAGATCGAGGGAAGGACCTTGGAAGTCCCCATGAAGCACCCCTGATGAGGTAATATCAGAAAAGGTGTTGGCAACCAGAACATGTATAAATATTTTTCATACTAGTGTGGCATATGGTTTGAAGGGATTGGGTAATAATTCCTTCTGAGATATTTTATTATCCTAATGATATGCATGTGATTCTGAGTGGTTGTTGTATGCCATTGATACCCAAGTAGGGTATGACTACGGAAGGAAGAACCTAAAGGATAGGGGGAGGAGCCTCTAGCATCCAAGGATGATTGAGATCCTTGCAAGAAAATTCATGAACAAAGTGTCATGATACTTTGACCAATCAAGAATGATTGGGAACAAGAGTGCTCATAAACAATGCATTGATTAATGCATCTAGGAAATGCATGTTTGCATGAGTGGGTGGGTATAGGACTTCCCTTTATGGAAGGAAGACCTTCCAATATGCTACCATAGTTGTAGAATGGTAAAGAAAGGAATTGCGTGACCATAGATGTTGGCACCCTAGTTATTAGTGAAGAAAGAATGTTAGAAGGCATTCCTATTAAATTTTAATTTCATATCATGGTGTGCTAACTTGAGGTTATGATCAACTCAAGGAAGGAGGAACAATCCTGATGTAATAATAAATGTGGATAGATGATCCATGCGGTAAAAGGTTGGTTGAGCTCCAACCCACCAAGGCAAAGTGCCTAATATGAAAAGTAATAATTTGAAAATCAATGCAAGGGTGCATTATGTGTGAATGTGGCCATGGACATTGGCACATTGATTAAATTCATTTGATGTTTGATTGCATTTTGAAAGGATTGGTATGATAAAGTAATGCATGTGAAAGGAATGATATTTCATTTTTATTTTATATCATTGAATAGATAAAAATGATTTGATTGTTAGTGTGCACAATTTAAGAATTTCTTGTGTTGTCATTGTAAAGGTGCAAAGAAAATACACGTGCATGGGAAACTAACAATTTGTTTGGCTGATTGAAGTTGAAATGGCAGGAAGAAGGGTCTTGGATGTGGAAACAAAAGTAATCCTATAAGAAATACCAATACCTACTAAGAAAAAACTAATATGAGAAGGACAAATCTCATACTGGTGAATCTAGTTCCTATGTGGAACATATTCGAACATGGAAATGTGAAATTGGAAATATATGGCTAACAAATTTGAAAAGAATATTGATTCAAATTTATAATAACATCTCAAAGTTACTGTATGCATGTGATACAGGTGAGGTGAAATATCTGTCTGGGGAGGACATATCATGGTTGTCAAGCATGGAAAAAGGCTATTGTGTGACATGTGAACCTTTGATAAGCCATGATCTCCATAGAGAATGACATGTTGTGGTAACACAGGCCGGAGATGCCTCGACAAGAGAAATACAGAGGGATTCCTTGGCTGTAAGACTTGGTGAAGTCTCGGAAACTCTTCATGTGCGAGAAAACCTTGGCAATGCAAGATGGATCACCCGAGGGACTGTATAACAGAGAAGGGGATTCTTGAACCTGGGCTTGGAGGGTGAGTGATCTTAAGGAAGAGGAGACTTCAATCATCCTTGTAAATTATTGGTTGGGATCATGCACACAATGGGTATATCAAAGGGAAAAATAGTGAGCCGAGAAAATATGACAACCATATGGATGCAGATCCATAAACTACACATATAAGTATTGTGCTAATTTGTGAATATTTCCTCCTGAAATCATAAACAACAATAAAATGTTTATGCATGAAACAATGATTAATGTGCATGCTATTTGATGTTTTCTATAGGCATGTTTTGAAATGCCAAAATCTGAGTGAGGACTAGACTATGAAGAAAAGGAAGATGATGCTGAAGAAATTGGAGGAAAAAGGCATGGTAGGTGTACTGAGAAAGAACACTGAGGATGGTGTTCCTGTGAAGGGGAAGGGATTGTAAGACCCCTTTCCTAAACCCATGATTATATGTAATTAATCATAGTTAATGATTTCCATGGAATGGCATGTGAACAATGTAAATGTATTATTATTTTAATTAATATTTCCAACAAATGACTGTGGGGGTGAAGCATTGAAGAACTGTCCATGATACCACTAGAGGAAAGAGTGAGGTAACCTAGATATGGGTTCATCCTGATAAGATGACCCAATTCCCTTTGTTGAAATATTTGATTTGCAAATAATAAGTTATTTCTCTCTTCCCATATTTCATTACAAATAAGTTACACCCCGATGAATGGAAGTATGGAGGGATGTCAAAGGGGACATGAAGTTTTCAGCTAGAGGACAACATTAAATATCACCACGGGTCCCCATGATTGAACCAAGAGATACTTTCTGATAGAAGAAACAAAAGGATAGGTCGAGAACCTTCACAAGTTATGCATGCAAGATAAGCACACGAGGGGCAAAGAGCACGAGCTCTGCATTTTCGGGTCGAGAGAAGACCATAAACATAGGGGTGTGAAGAATAATGATCAAGATAGAATAGAGAATACCCCATGATTTCATGACTGTAACACAAGAGAGTTGCAGGATTGATGCTATTTGGAGAGTAATCTAGTTGGGAGGGCATATGATAAACCCTGTGAAGTTCATGAGTCCAGTAGGAAGAAGGGGGAGACTTTTTTTGTCGCGAGAGAAGTGGAGAGTAACGTCCTTGAACTAATTATTGAATTGATGAGTCAAAAATGAGAGAGTTCCGTAGTGGTATCATGGCTTGGCATGGGGGTGGCCAGAGTGTTAAGAGTGAATGCATCTGATCCTGCGATTGGGTGGAAAGGAAAACAACCACAGTTAGTTGGCCTATTACGAGCTTGTAAACTAGATAAGTGTTTCTTACACTTTGTGTAATTGAATTAGAATGAATGGCTCAGAGCATATTTTTACATATATGATTGTGTATGTTTGTTGGATGAATAAAGTGGTTGTTTCTTTTCAAGGTTGTGTGCTTGAATAATGGTGAAACTCTATGAATGTTTGCGAGGAATTGAGTCCTCGATTGAATGTCATAGATAAATCTTATTACTTGTTATAAATGGATTAAGGGTCTAAGGAAGTTGAATTGAAAAACCAATGAGATGATGCAACATGAGGTTGTGAGACTACTAAGTTCAAAAGCTCAAGTTATATTTCAATTTACATTGAATCAAATCGATGAGACTCAACAACCGTTGATTCCTAAGCTGAGAGTCAACATCATCCACCTAAATATGGGATGGTTACCCATCATAATCCATTTTAAACCCATGTGAGGATGATAGTCGTTGGATCAGTGGCAGGATAAACGCCAATCGTAGATCACATCAGAGGAATCAAAACCCATAAGGTAAGGGTTCTAGCCCCTGGTTCCATACCTTTATTATACATATACAAGTGTTAATAGGGAGTTGTATCCATGTGTGATGAGGGTGCCATGTAGGCAAGCAAAGTGGCCAAGGTTTCTACATGGTGGAGGATGATTTGTGATAGGGTCAAGAATGGGCCCCGTTGGGCTCAAGCCTTTGAATGAACACCTTAGACCATGATCATCAGATCTACAGTCTGATAAATCTCGGTCATCAATATAATAGGTAATCTTAGGAGTGGTTCCACGTCCCGGGGCACCGAAGCACCATACCTCGGAAGAATTATAAGTATAAACCCTTTTGGAAGTCTCAATATCCGATATCCGGGGACCAGATTTCCAACCCTTGGTTCCATGCCTTATCACATATAATCAAGGAGAGGTAAAAATAATGTCAATATGGCGTGTCACTGCCAACACGACAACCAACACGTCGTAGGAAAACACGTGTCGACCTATGAGTGGATGGAAAGTCAAGTGTGTTGGATTACTGAGAGGGGGGTGAATCAATAATAGCGTAATTATAATCCTTTTTCTTCAAATGTTATATCAATGTAGAATTATTATCCAATACTGAGCAATAATAAATAAACAATCACACACATACACAGTACACTAGTGTTTTACGTGGAAACCCAAATTGGGAGAAAACCACGGAATGCTTTTTCTTATATGTCTTGAAGAATTACATTCATTGGAAGCACAAACTTCCTTTGTCTTCCAGCTACAACTGGAAGGAGGCTCCAACCCCCTAGTTTCTCAGGCTATAAGCTAAGGGAATCTCCAACTCCCCAATTCTTTGGCTACAACCAGAAGGAGGCTACAACCCCTAATGTTCTCTGGCTACAACTGGAAGGTGGCTACATCTACCTATCCTTACCCCGTCCTGCCACCCTGAAGTAGAAGTAGAATGATGGAACCATTGTCACACTATCACTGTGAGATATACAACTGTAAACCTGTACCAATAAATCTGAACCATGCATCAACCATGCATCAACTTGTACCTCAACCTGTACCATAAACAAGTGCATCAACCATGCACCAACCTGTAATCAACCTGTAC
>JZKD02S2105772.1:161569-193441 GCA_000966675.3 Picea glauca
GGACCACTTTGGAGTTCATCCATATTTACTTCTTATCAACCATGAAAAAACAATAATGAGTCATATTTACATCAAAAAATATTGGTTCCATTACCCAAACCTTTTTGCTATGGGGATTTCTTCAAGGGTTGACATCAATGACAACCAACCTTAATCAACAAAGTGTGGGCCTTTGTTGGGCTTAAGCCTTTGGAAGAGTTCCTTAATATCTGAGCCATTGGATCTGGGAAGCCAACAGATCTGAGCCATATATCTGGTGTTAAAAGTTGGGAGTCATGATCTTGATATTAACGTGGCTAAATACCTTGTAATCAAGGTCTAAGATCCACTTCGACGAGAACCATCGATCTGTTGAATGGAACTTTGAATTTCCATTGTCCGATCCTTAGAGTCTCTTCCACACTGAAGTTGTGGAAGGAACCGTAATAGTCATTTGATCGAAGCATGAGAGATATCAACCATAGATATGATAGAATCTTAACCCTAAGAAATAAATCATTTAACCATCCATTAATCATGGGATTACCTTAATTAATTACAGTATTAACTTGATTAATTATCTTGTAATCCAAGGACGATGGACCTCAGGGAGCTTTATTATACATGAGGTCAGTAAGGGGTCATGGTCCCGATGTTGGTGATTACTTGGTGGCTCCATGTGTCGTGATGTGAGTGGTACCACATGTCACACATATTTGGAAATTTTGGATAGGGATCTATGGAGGAAATGAGTGCCACATGTCAAGTGGTATGAGTTCCAAGCGTCATGCCAGGTGGCATGACCATATAGGGCCATGTGCCCCAGGATGCCAATTGTATCCCGTATCGTGGACCACTAGGAGGTTTTGGGAAAATAGTCCTTAGAAAAAGGGTCAATAGTCGATGCCCAATATATCAGAGATGATGTCATCCAATGAATAGGGAGCAGACAAGTGTCAATGCCCTATTGGGTGAAACTTAGGCGTTGTGATGATGTGTATATTGTGCCAGTCCACGTGTCAAGTGGTTTTAGTATTTTCAGATAGAGCTCCATGGGAAAAATGAGTTCTACACGTCACAAGGTGATGACAACCACATGTCATGACAGGTGGAATATAGTGGTAACGTGTCTTTCTAGGTGGCAGGGTTTAATAGTGTCACGTGTCAGAGTCACAAAATCATCCTGGATCGATAGTTATGGGGATTTTAAAAATGAAAAATGGCCAACATCCCGGTGGTCGATGTTTTGCAATGACATTAGCGAGCATAACCAAGCCAATGCCCAGAGGAGATGTGTCAATGTGTGATGAGATCAGGTCTCGAGAGAATTTCTATATGTTGAAGGCCCAATGATTTGTGTGGTAGGTGCCACGCCAACATCCATGATAGAAACCATGTATGCGTTAGAGGATGACGTGTTATGACATGATAACGCCACGTCAAATGGCATGGGTGACGTGGAGCCATGTGGTAGTATGAAGGCCCTGAAACTTCAAAGGGCCATAAATTTTGATCTAGAGCTTTGTTTTGAGAAAACTTACAGTCATTGGAAATCTCTCGGTGAATAGATGACGATGGTGTCCTTTTTAAAGGGATTTGAAGAGGTTCAAGAAAATAGAAAATTCAATACCCCATCCCTTAAAAGGGTACTTAGGGGGTTGGGTGTGTTACATCAAATTCTAGGCGACATGATATGACTGTCTTACATTGTTCAGGATCAATCAATACACATCTTGCCCCAGATCCTTCTTGTGACCTGGAGCCATAAGAGGACCACATGTTAGAAATCTTAGTTTTGTTAATTTTGCTAAAACCTAAGTTAGTTAATATGGTACAGGCGTTGTTATGTGTTCGTGGAAGGAGTTATGATTACAATTTTTTTGTACTTCAGACATTTGTGTTTCATAATAGCCATGGTTAGTTTCCAAGAAATATTTACCCAAAACGGAATGTGAAAAACCAATAGGTTCATTCTTACCTTTTAATTTTGTTACCGTGTGTTTCATGTGAGCTTTGTTGTTTACTCAAGTTTAATTTTCTTTAACTTTATAAGAAAGCCATAGGTGGGACCAGTTGGTGGAAAAAAAACCTTGAAGTTTCTCTAACCAATCCCTGCTCAACAATAGACCATAAATTTTTTCTATGTCAACAACAACGATATCAATAACTTGATGCACTCTAGGGTTAGATGCAAGCCTAATTAAGACATCCTTGAGCTCTCCTTTTACTTTAACATCCTTTTTGTCTAATTGTATGATCCTCGTTTTAGTCATTTGGAGAAAAAAAATTATCCTTTGGCATACTAAATGATCTATATGGATGTTAGTGTCCTCCCACCTATTCCAACTGGCTTATTTTGGCAGTTTTTTTCCTAGTTTCGGGTCCCCGACTTCTAGGGCCATTTTGAGGCCCTAAACAACATTTTTAGGGCTCACCACAATACAACTATATGTAGAGTCAAAATTTGATGGAAATATGTGTATTCCTCAGATATACCTTTCCAATGGGCTATCATGCACCTAAAAGGAAGATCATATGCAGAAGTTACGACCCCGAGAAGTTGATGTACTAACTTACCCAATGGGGCCCACGTGACTTTTGATGCTTCATATCTCGGGGTTAGTTTTTTGGATGTCTAGGGTTTTGGCATTCCTGTTTATTGTAAAAAGGCTTGGAGAGCCTCATTGTAACTATCTTCTTGCAAATGGGCATAATCATCACATCTCTTCTCAGAGATAAGCCGCCACCATTCTATCAAGCTTGTTTTTAGTCTGCATTTTATAGTTTCAACATATTTTCTTATTGAATAGAAATAAGTTTTATTGTATCTTTGTTATTGTTCCTTTTGCTTCTTTGTTAAACATAATAATAATTTGTATTCATTTCATTTTTCTCATAAAATCCGGATCACTAAATAAGGCATAATGTTAGAGGATGGCCTTGAATTTGCTAAACAATTATGCATATTGAAATTGAAAATTTCATAAGTGAGAAAAAAAGGTGGAACATGGGACTTTGAGTATGATCCTATGTTTGTTGCATCACTTTTTGTACTTCCTTTGACTCAACATTTAGAGGGATGTTGTCAATAGTAGCAATGATCTTTTTCTGAGAATTATTGGGGTTAAAAGCATCATTCAATAGATCACGTTGTTGTGGTAATGAGCAGATATCAAAAATTGAGATGTTGACTTTTGTATTTTTCATATCTTCTATAACGTTATAGTATAAAGCATTCATGTTTGATTTATCCATTGTTTGGTTTGATTTTGGCTCGCATGTCTTGTTGTTGGTTCCTGTTGTGTTAGGTTTGGTGTTGTTCCCAACTGAGTTGGATGTACTTGGTTTGTCTATGTTAGGTGGAATAGTTGTATTAGATTTTCCACTAATTTTCCCATGGGTTGGGACATTTAGTTTTGGTGAAGGAAGAGGATGAGTAATCTTCCTGAGAGGAATATTTTCGTCTCTGGAAGAGGATTTGATGTGAACCATACCTTTGTTGCGTAAGTTGTGTTCTTTAGGAACAACCTTAACTATTGGTGCATCTTCTACAAATATTTCTTTTATTTTCTCATCGTATGATATTAAGCACTAGTCCCAAAAAGGCATAGCAGATTATGGGGGAACATCTTGTTGGCACAGGGGTAGACCCAGGGTTCAACGCTACAACAACGCATCAAAAAAACCCTAACTACTTGCCCTTTTGGCAACACCTAAAAATTAGATGAAGTCTCACCGGAGGTAGAGGCATGGGTGGTTGTAGAACTCAGGTGTCTGCAACCTTAGCTGGGACACAGATCTATGATTGTAATACTTAACAGAGCACTTAGCACCGATAGTTCATCAATGTTTAACCACTATCTACTCCACAGATAAACAGAGCATCGCATCATTCATTCAAATATGATGTATCTAAGCACTTATCATAGAGAAGTAGGTTAGATCTAACAGATTCAGGCACTAAGCACATTCAAATAGTTCAGATCTAACATCCATATACGTTATTAGCACAAATCATAAACAGATCTATCTATCTATAACAAAGCACTTAGAAAGTAAATACATAAACACATCAACACATCGCACAAAGCATAGAAACATTGCATGTACGTGGTTCACCCCCACCCTAGGGATATGTCCACCAACTCTTCTTCTTTATTATATTTGTCAATCTTTCTACAGGCACATAGCATCAAAATCCTATTCTGCATAAGATAGGATATCTATGCACACTCTGCCAGATCCTCCTTCTTCGAGCTAGGGTAAAGCACCAAGCCTTCTTAAAATTACTTGCACGTAGCTTTGCAAGTCTCACACAGTATGCACAGAGCACTTACAATCCTTCAATCACATAGATATAGCACTTAGCCATTCATAACTTCTCTTTTATTACATTGCCTATACATCTATTTATACTTTAAAAAATAGGCCTAAACATGGGTAAACCCATGGGCCGACATCCCTTACCCATTACATAATCCCAAATCCAAAAAAGGACCCAAAAAGGGGTCGAGATCTCGTGATCTTTGCTTCATCTTGCACTCCTCCTTCGACAGGCTGTCGAAGTCCCAAAATAGGTCAAACTTGACTAAGGATCTCCCAAAACTTGGTCAAGGGCCAACATGCCCCCAACACTCACCTGTGACTCGTCCCGAGTCACTCTGAACTGGGTAGTTCTGCTTCGAAAGCCTCAAGATTGGCTCGAGCTGCTTCGAAAGCCTCGAGCTTGGCTTGAGCTACTTTGAAAGCCTCGAGCTTGGATCGAGCTGATTCGACTTGTTGTTATCCCATGGCCTCTTATGCAGTGAACTCTTGGATGACTAACTCGTTCACAGGTCCCGCCGGGCGCTGTTCAGCTGCAGTGACAACGTGCTTGAGTTCTTCTCTTCATCCTTCAACCTCTGTGAACAATTGGTAAGCCTTATCTTGTACAGGTTGGAGCCTCTGAGTTACTTCCATAACTCTTCTCTAGATAGTGTGGATCTATTGTTGGGCAGTATGTTGCTCTTGGGAGCGCTTCATTCTTTCCATATCTGACATGGGCTTCAATTGTGCTTGTATCATTTCGGCTTGATACTTTGCCTCTTGGAGTTGCGACTCTAGTGCCTTCAGTTTTGGATTCTCAGTGAGTTTCTCATAGGTCTAGACATTGTGATCAGTAAGTTTCTTACATTCCATATCAAGGGATTTTATTCTCTCAGCTGTGCTTCGAGTAGTTGCTTCTCTTTGGTCCCTTACATCCTATGGAGTCTCGGGCACTGCGCGGAGCTCTAAGTCTGGTATGCGTTGTTGTAGCTATTGGATAGCTTCTGCAAGATGATCTACTTGCTGCATGACTCGAACCTCTGCCTTTATTTCTACTATTGTCACATAGTGAAGTGATATCATGTTGACTGCTTCTTTTACTTCGAGTTGCTCCGCGAGCACATGTTCTTTTCCTTGTTGTATCTGTGATTTTTCTTCATTGAAATTTTCTTGGAGAACACTCTTTTCCTGTTCTGGAGCTTGGCACTGCTCTACAAGTACTCCTTGCACTTGCTTCAAGGCCTGGGTGGCTTGTTCTATTTCTTATTGTGCTCATCGAAGGAGAGCCTTGACTGTATCAGCTAGTCAGTGGAGTTGGGTTGGCTCATCTCCCAACTCTAGTTCTCCCGATGGCTGGGGCACAGTGGAGACTATGTGGCTGGACTGAAGGGCCTGTTGTACCCCTCGGAGTTTGATTTCAATTCTATCATACATTTCCTCCTTCTTCGCTCCTTGTTTCTTTGCTATTTCCAGTGAAGCGTCGTTTAGGGCTACTATGATGAAGTCAAAATCATCAGAGGTGAGGACAGTTTGCATCTTGGTCATGGTGGCTTTCGATTTCTTCCGGGAAGAAGGTTTCAGGGGGGAAACCTTCCTCTTCTCCAAGGGGTCAACCTCGTCTCTAGGTGGTGTTACTTTGTTGGGATTATATTCATCTTCTACTTTGTCATCACCCCCTCGGTCAAGTGACACTGAAGGAGTCTTTCCTGAGGTGTTGCTTAAGTTTTGGACCTCCTCAGTCTTCTTCTATCTACTAGTTCCAGGTGGATTATGTTCTTTATGAGTGTCCTCTGGGCTATCAAGATCAAATATCTCTGCAGGGTTGGTGGGTATAAGGAGGTCAGTGGACCATTCCTTAGTGATTTCCTCAAGGTCTTCTTCTGTAAGCTTATAATATGACTGGAGCTTCTCTTGATGTTCATCTGCTCGCGTTGTAATGTATATGAAGTGTCAATCTGCATTGAGCTTCATCAGGGGTCAGAACTTTTGTAAGGTGTTCGGAGTCATGCGAGGCTCGGCTTCGATGGTTCACTTTAGCTAGAGGCAGTATGTTTGAAACACAACATTCGACTGCCATTGTTTGTTCATATCAGTTGAATATCACAGGGTAGCGAACACGGCAAGCGGTTCAAACAGCTCGATGTCTAGGAAGGTTGATCCTTCCGGAATTTCCCAGGCAACAAATGCAATGAGGACTAGGAGCCAGCTGAAATGAAATTCATAACCCTGATCTTGTGCTTCTCGACAATATAGTTCCAACTGGTTAACTAGGTACTTCACCCAGTTCATCTGTAGGCCTTCTGCGCACTTCCCTGCGGGGTCAACCACAAAGTCGGTGACCTGCGTAGGTCGGTTCTTCCTTACTAAATTTCCAGCTATCAATTGACATGCTAGGAACATTGCACCACTCTGGATGGAATCTACCTTGTAGCCTCTTGTTCCCTTCTCAACGTCGCCATATGTATCCTTGATCTTCTGTGTGAACCATAAATTCCTTTATACCTGTTCGAGGGGGTCGTCCAAATGGTGATATTGATCCCAACAACTATATTCCTTTGCCCTGGAGAAGTGCCATGTGACACTATTATGTTATCCCAAAGAAGCTCCAATTTTTCAAATTTTCCCTCTACAAAGTTCCCTTTGGAACCTTCTGTAACTTTTCAATATTAGCTCTCTTCTTACTTAGCTTTCTATCTTTCTTTAAAGTGAGCTTCGTCTCGGTATGCCTTTTTCCATTCTGATTCTTATCTTCTTTTGGCATAGTTACTTTGCGTTGTTGATATTCTTTCCTAAGATTTGAGAGTGATACTTCTTCTTTATCTGGAATAGGTATTTCAATCTTTTGGGTGTCGTCTAGTGTTCTTGCAACTTCGATATCCGGGTCTCTGGTGTTAAATAGCTTCGATTTGTTCTTTTTTTCTTCAATAGAGTGTGTGATCCTTCTAGTCATGAAATCCTTTAACTCTTGCTTCTTCTGCTCTAAAACTTCTTCTTCTTCTTACCTTCTGGCCTGATTTCTTTCAATCCAAGGTTTTCCTAGTAACATGGTAAATGGGGCATTGTCCTCAATAAATTTAATAATCTCAAAATATTCCTCTGTCAAAGTTCCATTGGCATTCATAGATATCTGGGTGAGCTTTCCACATAGGTTTATCAGCTTTCCTCTAAATAGACCTATTCCACCCAATGAAGGAGTCATAGAAGGCTTCCCTAAAAGTTCCCAAGTTCTTTATGTCATGATATTCGTCTGTGTTTCCTCATATAGAACACAATCAATGTCGAAGTATCCTATTCTTGCTTCAAGGCATTCTTTTTCTTTGAAGATCTCTGATAAGCTGACATGTTGGTGATCATTTAGGGTTTCTTTTATCTGTAGCAATACTTTATCTGATTCTTTCTGGGGTTCTGCCATAATCATAGTTTATGGATTTTCCTTAGGGTTTTCTTGTCTCATGTTCATTTCTTCAAGCTTAGCAATCATTCTAGGGAAATCCAATACTTCATGGTCCATAGCTTTGCAACAAAGACAACTAGGTCTTCTCCCAGGGCATTCCTTAGCAAGGTGTTCTGGTTTTTTGCAACTGTAACAGAGGGTTAATCCTCTCTTTCTTTTAAATGATTCCCATCTCTTTCTATACTGCACGCTAGGGTCATAGTAGCTAACCTGCAAACATTTCTTTCTAGGATCTTGCATCCACTTGTTAGTTGAAACATTCTTTCTATGCATAGGTATAACATATATTTCTATGCATAGGTATAACATATCTTTCACTATTCTTATTGGATCTACGCATATCAAACCTTCTTTCATCTATTAGTGCCCTAGTTTTCAAGCTAGGATAGAATCTATCAAAAATACCTAGATCCATACTTTTGAAAAAAACAATTCCACTTATCTTACTTCTACAGAGCACAAAGCTTTCAGATATAGAACTTTTCACTATTCTTACCTTTATCAGAGAACAGAGCTTGCAGATCTTACCTCTTTTCTTCAGATCTTACCTCTTTTCTTAGCACAGAGCTTCACAGGTCAAGTAGAATGTTGCGTACTATGGAAACAGATCTACGTATGGAGATTTCACAGTTTTAGGATGGATCTTTTCACAAAGCTTCTTCTTCCTTAGTTCCCAGCAATCACAGTTTCAAGTCAGATCTTTGCACAAAGCTTCTTCTTCCTTAGTTCCCAGTAATCACAGTTTCAGGTTCTAGCAACAGAACCACTTGTTGGCACAGGGGAAGACCCAGGGTTCAACGCTACAAGAACACACCAACAAAACCCTAACTACCAGCCCTTTCAGCAACACCTGCGAAGCAGATGAAGTCTCACCCGAGGTAGAGGCAGGGGTGGTTACAGGACTCGGGTGTCCACAACCTTAGCTGGGACACAGATATATGATTGTAATACTTAACAGAGAACTTAGAACTAATAATTCATCAATGTTTAACCACTATCTACTCCACAGATAAAATAGAGCATCGTATCAATCATTGAGACCTGATGTATCTAAGCACTTATCATAAAGAAGTAGTTTAGATCTAACAGATTCAGGCACTAAGAACATTCACATAGTTCATATCTAACATCCATATACATTATTAGCACAAAGCATAAACAGATCTATCTATCTATATCAAAGAACTTAGCAAGTAAAGACATAAACACATCAACACATCACACAAAGCATAGAAACACAACATGTACATGGTTCACCCCCACCCTGGGGCTACATCCACCAACTCTTATTCTTTATTATATTTTTCAAGCTTCTTACAATCACGTAGCGTCTTACAATTACTTGCACGTAGCTCTGCAAGTCTCACACAGTATGCACAAAGCACTTACAATCCTTCAATCACATAGATCTACCACTTATCCATTCATAACTTCTCTTTTCTTACATTGCCTAAACATCTATTTATACTTTACAAAATAGGCCTAAACATGGGTAAACCCATGAGACGACACCCCATACCTGTTACATAATCCAAAATCCAAAAAGGGACCTAAAAAGGGGCTGAGATCCCGCAATCTTTGCTTCATCTTGCACTCCTCCTTTGACAGGCTGTCGAAGTCCCAAAATAGGTCAAACTTGACCAAGGATATCCCAAAACTTGGTCAAGGGCCAACACATCTTCAGTGGTATCATTTTGAGCCTCATCAGGTTGATCATCATTTAAATTGTTTTGATCGAACATTTGATTTATACCTAGGGTCATGGAGTTGACCCATTGAGGACAAGTCCTTTTCAGATGATTTTTTTGATGATAAAAACATAAATTATGATTTTTGAAGCTATCCTGGTTAAAAGCAATTTGAGGAGATTTAGGTGGTCTCGGTGGGTTGTCATTTCTCTTAAAATGCGGGAAGAAAGTTTTAGGTCTTGAAGGCCCTTCGTCGACATTCTTCTTGAGATCCAAAACTTCATTAGACAATTTCTTGACCAACTTTACCATGCTATTTATATCCTTGGGTTCCTTTTCGGGTGGATTTGTTAGCAGTAAATATTACTTTCCAGCTGAATTGATTTCCTTAGAGTGTGGGTGATAGTCATAAGCGGATAGTTCCCTTTCTATAGTTTCGGCTTCATCAAAATTAAGGGCCAAAGTGTTCTTGTTGTTATCTTGACGAACATGCCTATAGAAGGAATGAGAGTTGTCGTGTAGTATTCAATGGCTAAGGACTGTGTTGGGGATGTATCAACATTGAACTTAGTTAGGGCATTGAGAAATCGTAGGTTGAAATCTTTTACTTTCTCTCTTTGATACATTTTAATGGATCCCAATTCATTATACAAGGATGCTATTATTTTATGTTCCCAAATTTTTGGATAAAAGCCATCTCAAAAGCGTCCTAACTTGATATGGAACTAGGTGGCAGACTGAAATACCATGTAGATGCTCTGCCAGAAAAGTTGTAAGGAAACAAACTACATAACACATCTTCATGCTGGACATTTAGCAGATGAGTGGATAAGAATAAATTTTTTATGTGGTCTTCTGGTGAACCAGGTCTATTTGGATCAAACTTGGGAAGGACATCTTCATGCTAGACAATGATTGAAGAGACCTTTCAAAATGGGTCTCTTATCCTATTTATACTCATTTTCCTAACTGTTTTTTCACTCTTTGTATTCCTATAAAGAAGTTGTTACAAAATTGTTTGTCTCCCTCTTCTTGATGACAAGTGTACAAAGAAAAGACAAAGTTGAGAGTAGTTAAGAAAAGACAAAATAGGGGGTAGATAATAGAAATTTCTAATTTGTCTCTGAGGTGTAGGATAGTCGGTGACAGAGTGTGTTGTTAAGCCACTCCATGATGTTAAAGTCACCGGTTCGAAACCTGCGGGGACAAAAAATCCAACCATGTTAAGGTTTGGTGTGGCTCAGGCCGGGTGCGATCCCCGGGTGATTTTGACAGCTTAGATGCCCCTGAGTCGTGGTTTCTCAAGCCACAGGTTAATCACGTAGCCAACAAGTCCAGCACAAATTAACAAACAAAAAAAAATAGAAATTTCTAATTTTCTATTTTTTCATTCTATGTATGCTTGTCCCAAAGGTAAAATACCCAAAATTTCAACTGATCATACAAAGAAAAGATTCTATGATATGAAAGTTCTTCAATGGTGTCAGTGTACATCGCCACATTATTGTTGAGGGTCTGCATATATTTCAAAAAGTTTTTCATGAAACCCTGAACCATGGTATGGAGCTTTATTGGTTGGATGAGGTGTTGTTATATGAGATCCATTGTCACTGAGATGGCTTCCTCGATGACTCCTTATCTATGAATGGTGTTGTCTTGTACCTCGTTGACTAGTTCCTCCACTATAATGTTTTTTCCAAGCTCTTCTAGTCGGGGAAATCGACACAACTTGAGTAGTTCTTGTGCTACTTTGTGTAAGCGTGAACAAATTTCCATCGAGATGATAGTCTCTTCGTCTACCTTTTGTCTTAAGTGTTGGCAGTGGTCAAGTAGATAGATGTTGGTTTTCCTTTCTCTAGAGGAGGGGCGATAGAGCTCTGTTGGTGCATCCGAGTTTTCTACGATTCATGTATCAATGTTGTTCATGCCCTCTCATATAGTGTTGAATTGTGAAAGATTGGTTTGCATTTTTTTATGTTGTTCCACGATAGTAGCAGCTAGTTCCTAGAACATGTGCAAGTGCGTGTACATGACAATTAGGGCCTCTTCTAGTTCAGTTCTTACTTTCTCTACGTTGGTCTTGAAACTATGAAGGTTTCCTTCATCAACCTTTACCTGTTGAATTTTCTCCTCGAGTTCCATTATCCTTGATTGATTCATTAGATGTTTTCGATGCATATTCTGGATGTTATCCTCTATGGCGCTTCAAAAATTGGATCCAACTGAGGCTATGGCTATTGGATTTTTCCTGACGTGTTCGGTTATGGGGGTCTTTGTAATGACTGAAATCAGGTTTCCCCTATTACCGGTACCCTCTTTTCTTATTCTTATATAATTCAGCTCAAGGATTTGTTGTATGCAAACTTCTGGAGGTCAGGTACATCATTTGGCCTGAATGGAATACTAAGTCACAAATTTAATTCGTTGGCGTCGAGTGTTGATATGTCAAGGATATCATTGTCCATTGGGATTGCTTCACTACTTATAGCCTCTTCATATTTCTTTATTTATTCTTCCTCTACCTCTTTATCTCTAGTTTCCTTAGCTGCCTTTTTTTCTACTTCTTTCACTATTGCCGTTGTTGCAACCTTTTCTTCTACTTCTTTTTTCTCTGCTTCTTTTCAGATAGTTTTCTTTGTTGTGGCTTCTTCTTTAGCCTTGAATTTGGCTTCTTCAATGATCTTCCTATTCTTCTCTGTGGTGTCTTTCTTTTTCTTTTGAACCTTCTCTTTTTTCATCCTCATTTTATCTACCATTTTCTCTTCCTCCTCTGATGATCCTGAATGTGTAGAATCATAAATGGGGGGCATTCTTTCTGTTGCCTCCTCCTCTGCTTTCTTCCTGGATTCCTCTCATTATTTCTCTTCATCCACAATTCTTCCAATGTACTTGCATCGTCTCTTGAAGGTGACTTCATCGTAAGTTCTTGCGCCTCGATGTACCTCCTCTTCCTCCCATATATCTATTGTGTATTCCCATGGCATCCCTACCTTATTGAAATGGTATTTTATGACTCCCTTTGTGTCATACCTTCTGAACCTCTCCTCTCCAAAATGGAATGAGATAAAGGTGTTTACTTCTTCTTGTGATTGGTTGGTGTTTGAAAATGAGTAGAGCCCAACATACAATGGGAGTGGCGGCCAAATTTCTTTTTTTTCTTGGTATAACATTCCTCCTACTCCGTGGATCACTTTCTAGTATGCTACCTCCTGGAGTACTAGTTTGTCTAGGAAAAATTGAGGGAGGAGATATGGGTCTTTTGTGGCTGCATAAACTCTGATATAAGTACCATGCTCCATAGGGTACCAATACTTGATCCTTCTTATGAAAACTATCACTTTTTCGGTCATACATCGAGTTGGTGTGAAAAATATAAACTCGTACAAAGGAGCCAAGAAGTGTCTGTAGATCTTTTGATATTTTGTCCTATATTTTTTCTCCCATAGCATTTTGTAGTAGATGTGAATGGCTTTGTCTAATGGTTTCCATTTCCACCCCATATTCAGGTATTGGTGTGAAATGAATATGATGTCCAGAAGGTAGGAAGACATGTGGAAACTAGGGAAAGTTCTCGGTTGAGATTCTACAACTGTAGCTATGGAATTTGTCAGGTTGGTTAACAAGATGTCATCCTAGTTGAACGACAATCCTTCGTCTGCGTAGCAATAAATCAAAGGAATGTATGAAAGGGAGAAATGAGAGGAATATTATTCCCCATATAGCATCCATAGCATGGCTACCATATATTGATAAGGTCTCCTTAGTGTTGTCACATGATACCCTCCCCTCAGTATAAGTTTGAATTGATTGTATGGCTTATACCACCTCAAGAACAATTCTTTGGTTATGTATTCGAACTCATCAAGAAGCTTTTTGTCCAACCTTTTAGTCTCTTTCTCGAGGTGGTATCACTTTTCTAGGTATTTGGGCCAAAACGATGTTATGGGTTCCTTTCTAGAGTTACAAACATATATGTTCCTCAAATCTATTTTCTTCAGGATCCATGTGATGGAATCAACACAAGGGAATACAACAACACGGGATACCACTATGAATATCCCAGATCTTCTAATGTTCTTGAATATCTTTAATTCTTCTTAGCATTCAACTGTAGTGGAGAATTTTTACTTCTTAAACATCTGATACATGTCTCCCCATCTGAGTTCATCTCCTTCCTTTTCTAGGAATCCAACAGTGTCATCATATGTGGCTCCAGGAATTTCAGTTTCATATTCAATTTGTTGGACACTTTCACAGGCCTTGGTGGTTGGCTCCTTACTATTTGTTTTATTTCTCAGAGACATATCTAAACCTATGAACAAAATAAGGGATTAGTATTAATACAAAATTATGACTGACATAAAATTTAATCTGTCTAATAATATTTAACTACCTGAGGATTCACTTGAGCTGAAGTTGGGTGGAATATCATAATTTGAAGACGATAGAATGATGGTAGGCATGGTGAGAAAATTCGTGAAATCTAGAGAACAAAAAGGATTGAAAGGTGCTCATAAGTCAAAATCAAAAAAGTTAATGTCAACTTTTCTGATGCAAAACGAAGAAGTTAGTAACAAGTCCTCCAAAGGCTATCAAAAGGAATAATGTGAAAGGCTTTGATAGGCCTCGACAAAGTTAGTGAGAAGGGTTCCAATGGTGTATCGGTAAAGTTAATGGTAGGATCACCGATGAAAAGAATAGATCAAAATGGATTGACAAAGTTAACTTTAACTCCTCCGATGTATAAGAGGAATTAACACAAACTCCTTCGATACATCAAAGGAGTTGGCGAGAAGTTCTCCGATAAGTTAAAGTGAAATTCTGGGAAGTTGTTGTGAATTCTTCTAAATTGGTCAAGGGATATGTTGTGAAGATATCAGATAGCATCAGATGTTTTAATACTAAGTTTACCAATCTACCAAAAAGGGGAAAAATTGGTTAAGTCTTTAGAAGATTTTAATCTCATGGGAGAAAGTTTTCTTATTCTTTGAGAATCAAGCTCTTAGGGTTTCTGATCAACAGGGGTTTCAATGGGTAATCGTTATATCAGGGGTGAGGGAAGGGGACATACTAGTTTCCTTTCACTCTAGACAATATTTAGGGTTTTCCTAACCAAACTTGTGACAATTTCGTGGCTAGAGAGATCATATAAGGGAACATTGTGATGGCCTTGTGGTCTGTCGAGACTTTAAGGAGCATGGTTATAGATTATAGCTTTCACAAAAGAAAAAACAGAGAAGAGGAAGGAGATGAAACCGACAATGAGAGATGGGGAAGGTATGGGAAGAGGTGGAGAAACATCATGGTAGAATCCTAGGGAATAACTAGAGTTTCTAGGGCGTCATATAAATTAAAAAAATGAAAGTTCTAACCCTAGAATGGCCCAATCAACAAAAGGGTGGGTGTAAGATAAAATTAGGGATTACCTATTAAGCGCCCATCACATGTAGGATGTTGATAGACTGGATGTGAGGAGCATCGAGCTCGGTGTTTGGAGTCTGATCTTCCTTCTTCGACAATTAATGAAACAATAAGTGCTGAGAGTGAGCGCTTATATATAAATTTTTGCAAGTTGTGAAATAAATGTGGGTTGGTGGTTAAATTTAAATTGACAAAGTTGGAGGTAAGTTTTATGATGTACATCAAAGGACTTCATGGGAAGTCCTCCGATGTATATCAGAATACTTTCCACTAATTATGTCGTAGTTCGTCGGAAGGGTTGAAAACAACTCCTCCTATGTATCAAAGGAGTTGATATGAACTCCTCCAATACATCGGAGGAGTTGGAAACAAATTTGCGATAAATACTAGTCATAGGGTCAGGTTGTGAGGTTGCTCCTTTGTCATCAGTGAATTTGGAGGTAACTCCTCCGATGTTCATCGAAGGAGTTTGTGGTAAATCCTTCGATGTACATAGGAGGATTTTTCATTAACTTATCCGAAAACAAAATATTTAACTTGAATTTTTTACAAGTGTTTCAACTTGAAAGACAACTACTTTGTTGAAAAAAGAAGCTTGAAGAGCATTTTTAGAGAAAAGGGAAGGATCTATGCAAGTTGAAGAGTCTTCAAATTCAATAAAAACAACGGGCTCCATTTTCCTAGAAGGATTTTGCAAATTTTTTATAGGGAAATAGAGGGTTGTAGTTCCTGGAACAACACACCGACAATGTCATATATGTTTCTTGAATGCACAAAAAATCATATCACATTGTATCATAGTCACTAGCTATGTCATTGATATTCACATGCAAAATATGTGTGTTTAGTCAAAAAAATGAGATGCATGACAACAATTGGACAGACTTCCAATCATATTCTAGATTCTAGCTTGTTTCCCTGTGCAGGTGTTGCATCTTAGTGACGATATTTTGTTTAATGTTGAAGTTATCCATTGTCAAAGGAATTAGAAGATACAAAGACTATGTACTCCTTACATGTGACAATGTTGTATAAAATAATCCATGTCTTTGTACCCCAATAAGATCAAATGCAACACTGTCTAGTGTTAGACCCTGTGATCTATGTATTGTACGTGCACATGCAAGCTAAAATGGGAATTGTTTATGAATTTTCAAATAACCTTTGCTTCCTTTTATCGATATTGGTCTCGCTATCCACAATATGGGTATCCACTCAGGAGAAATGTCTATGCTATATAAACAAGATAACCTCATAGCCTAGTGATGTCCAATGTGAAGATTATAGAAATTTATTCATAAAACATCAGCCTCATTTGTTTTGGTGTATGATTTGATTATTCCATCTGCACCATTCACTAAACCATCTTGTGAATTGTAGTTACATGCATATATTTCAATGAGCATGTCTAGTTTCAAAATAAGTAGCAAAGGAAAATTTGTTGTATGTTCATGGTGCCGCACACCACCATGGTCGTCTTCTTCTTCATCAATTGCATTGATTAAAATTTCATTGCTAGGCATAAGAGATAGCATAGATTTGTTATGCAATGCAACATTTTTGTTTTTGTAAAATAGATAAGGGAATGCTGGGTGATTTGGAGAAGGTCGGATGCAATTCTTGTTGATATATTCTAGAGCATCTCTTGTTTGGTTATGTGTCTACATCCTATTCAGAATTGCAATAAACGTTTCATTTGTTTATAGCATTGTAGTATGAAATCATAGCACTTTACGCTATCTCTCCAAAATTCATACACTATTCTTTGCATGTTCATGGTAGGGTGCTCAAATATCAGACAATCATGTATGGGTTGTGCTTGATAAAGATCACCACAAAATACCATATTTGTGTTTCCAAAGTATTTTGTTTGTACATGATTTATGCTTCTTAGTTGACAATCAATGGAAAATAGGAATCAGGTTATGACCAAAGAAGCTTTGTCAATGAGGACAAGTTATAGTTCTTGATAACAATTTGATAATGTGTCTAACATTTCTCTATTAAGTGGAGCAAATTGGGACTTGTTGAAAGGCATTAGAAATGCATAATGGATTGTTGTTCCACCTACATTGTAAGAAAATTTACCTATATATGTGAGTATCAATCTCTTTGATTTCAAAGGATCGGTTGTGTTATCTGCATTGTGTATTCGTATAATAATTTGGAATATCATTTTTGTTGTGAAGGTTTTCCCTATTCCTGCTCCACCTGTAAGAAACAAGTAAAATGGCCTATGCATGTACCTTAATTTATTTAGAAAAATGTCCTTGGAAATTTCTTGTTGTTCTCTGTTTAACATTCTTCTAAGTCTGTAATATTCTCTATTGTCAAGAAAAAATGGATGACCTACGACTTGGAATTCAAGATTAGTTTATATTTCATTATTTTGTCCTCCAGCGCACTACTGGTTTGGCTGCAAAATTGTTCACAGACAACTATGATTGTTCCTCGTTTCGTCAATGTATGATCAATGTCGAGAAGATCATTGTCTACTTGTTGAGTCACACTTTCCATATTGCCCCCCCTTGTATTGACATTGTATGTAAACTTAGTTTCATTGGATTGTGTTGTAGTTTCATGAAAAAAATAAGCATCTTCCCATGTATAGCCTACTTATGTTTTAATGTATATTCACTTTTTCCGAATGACACATATAGAAATAGTTTCTCTCTGCAAAAAATTTCATGATCAATGTACTTGTTATATTTGAAAAATTGTATCACATTTGGCTTCTTCCTTTTCAATATGTGTGTACCATATTTTCTGTACTTGGAGACAAATTCAACAAGGAAAATATTTGTAATCACATGTGTTCGTTCAATATAGTAATCAATAATAGAGTGGCACATGACATCTTCTGAGTCGTCAGGTTCTTGTTTCAATAAAAATGTTGGCTTAAGGACAAATTTGCATTGATCTATTGGAGATGTATTTATAAAGATACATTGTCTTGAATTGTTATTCAGTGGCAAAGCAAGCATAATGTGGACTACTTGTTGAGTAGGCATTTATTGAAGATTCAACATTGCATTTGCAAGTGTACATATAATTTGTAGAGCATGAATATTGTTTTTTTCATGCTCTTTGCATATCCTTATAAATTCATTTGTTATAGATTTGTCAACTTTAGTCATATATGAACAACAATATGATTCTTCCACACATGCATTCAAAACAAATTGTGCATATGTGTTTGCATTCCAAACAATTGGCATGTCCTTTGCAAAGTTGTTGTTCCAAATATGTGAAGGTTTTCGTTTCATGAAAGTTATCGGCTATTTTAGTGTTCACTGTATTAGGCACAAGCACTCATCCACTGCTACTCTCATTTGCATCAAGAAGCCTTCAAAGCTAATTAAATTGCCATAGTTTTTTTGGTCCAATGATGCAAACATGCACTCTGACTTCTTGTCAACATTTTTTTATGTTAACTCAATCAATTCAAGAATCATTTTCATTCTCATTGGTGGCATAGGGAAGTTGTATCGATGATGTGAATTCTTTCGTTTCTTACAAATTATTGTATGGAAATGCCTATGCAATTTGGAAAGATCTAGATATAGGTGATCTGTGTCGCAAGTTATGTACTTTTCCAAAAGCTTTACAATTTCTAAATCACTATCCTTTCCATATATCCATGCATCGTATATCCACAACAACCCATGTTCATGCTTGCTTCCTCTATTCTGGAAATCCGTCACAAAGTAGTTTCTCTATACTTTCCCAAAAAAATATTTTGTCACCACATATCATTTACTTCAAAGCATTGATTTTATGTCTATAGTAATGACTATAAGTGACTGGGTCCTTTCTTATCAGGTAATCAATGTCATTTTCTTCCAGTGTTTCATAGTACTTTCCATTTTTTTGTTTCTATACAAATCGGTCAGTGTAGATACCAATTCATGTCACTAATTCTTTATACTTGTGAATGTGATGAAAAAGCTCGGGGGCCTGAGTTGTCATATCATTTTAAATACATTTTTCTTAATATGTTGGAAGTAATCAGGAGAAATGCAAATATTTTTGAAATCTATGTATTCAATATTATATTTAAGTATCTTTTCTAAATTTGGTTTGTACTCCACATATTTTGCGAGCAACTTTCTTCCTTGTAATTGTCCCTTTTTTATTCATATCCACACATAGGAAAGCACTTTGTCGATTATTGTTCACACCATTTTGAAGAACGCATTTTTTATGGGATATGAAAAATCGCCACTAGCATGTAGCAATTCCCATTTCACTATTTTTTGCACTAAATATTTTTACAATGTCATCATCACACAAATTCCCATAGAACAGGTTTGGAAAGTTCATCACTTCTATGTATTTGTCCATGAATATTCCAAGTGGACGTTGTCCTTCAACGGGTGTGACTTCAATGGTCTTGTATTGCAAATCATGGATTCATTGAGAGTCTATGAATCAATGTACCAAAGTTTCACTAGGTCTCTCATTATCTTATTGTATCTCCATATCACTATCACAATCAATTTTTTTGTTTTCTATGCATTATTTACCATCTTGTTCGAGAACATCAATCCATTATTTGTTTATAGTAATGTTTCCAGCCTTGTATAAAGCTCTGGAACACAATTCTTTTAATGCTCTCATGACAATGTTTACACATACTCTTCTGGTCTGATATGAATTTTTGTATTGCAATTATATTTTCAATGCAATTACAAGTGTCATTGTTTCATCCATGGATTGTCACAATGCTCTTTGGACAATATCCACATGAATATGCATGTCGATGATCGAGCATGTCAAGCCCATTTGCAATCATTTGTAGCCCCATTGTCTAATTTGTGCAAATGCAATTGTAAGTGATAAAAATATCTCCTCGGGTTTTGAGAGTGTTCTTGCAATTGGTAACGACATGTTGCATATTATCTCGTTAGGTGCTGCAAATCGTGGCATTTTCTCATTTTCAAGTGCTCTTTTGCAGGTAATACATATTTTCTTAGAAAATATTGTTTTGTCACATGCATTCAAGATCAAATATTTGTTTTTCAATTATTCGTTCAAACATTTAATGTTCTTTGAAAAATGCAACTATTCACAAATTGCACATTCATTCCTAGGAGTGTCTTGGATGTATTTCACATAGAATCGACACGTCTATTTATTTTTTACATCAATATGCTCAGTACATGAACATCGTATTTTTATTTTCTTTCCACTTTTGGCGTTGGACTGTATTTTTATTAATTTTGTACATCCCACTCTTTCTCTCTTATTGCCTCACGTTATTTCATTGATTGAATTTCCATCTTCTCCATGTACATGTCTTTTCAACCCATGTTGGGCCGAGAACCCGCAATTGTGTTTTTTTTTCACGTATCATTTTCTTAGTCTATGGTAACTAAGTCTACTATTCTCAACTACAACTCTCTTTGCTTTATGGAAACCCATTCCAATTACTGCACTATTATTTTCCAATGTAATTTTATCCTCACAATATGCATCATCTCTATCTTGGCGTCTTCTTGGTACATCTTCAGAAACCAATACATTGTCATGCATACTTTCTCTCACTGTGAGTATTGTATCTCTATCGCACTTGGTTCTACATGTATTCATTATACCCAGTGTAGGTTGGTCGCAATGTTGATCGCATATGTCACTATACTTCTCCCTTAGAAATGGCTCATAGTGAATGTGAACTATATGTGTTTCAAATGAAAACACAACAACTATTTTATCACAATTCAAGTTAGTGGAATACAAATTGACAATATTGTTGTGATGGAGGGACTGCACTTGGATATTTACATTGAAAAACAATGATATCCATTGCAAATAGAATACCCCACCCTTTATCTTTCCTTTTTCATATGGCATCACCATATTTACAAGATACTCTTGCCAAATCTCAATACTTGTTTTATTGTCTACATGACCAGGTATTAGATATTTGTGCAATCAATGCAATGCATTCTAGTTACCATTTTCAATGCAATGCATTCTGGTCACCACTTTTCATTGCATTGCAAAAGGATTGGAGAAGTCTCAAGGATTTTACATCGAAGTTTATGGCCACCAATTAGCAAATTGCTCCAAACAAACTGTCTCTAGAACTAGATACCATAGGTATTTCTCTACTTAATCCATAAGAATGCATCTTATCCACATTACATTTCCATTAGTATTCAAGGTTTTTGCACATCGATGACAAGTAAGAATTTGGTTGTTCAACATTGTATGTGACTACTTTTTTGTAAAGAAACGGTTCATAGTGGCCGCTATCATGATTTGCATCATGAAACAAGATGCAATATGGATCTGCATTTTCATTTATGTTGAAATGCAAATACTTTGTTTTTCTCGTTAGTGACCAAACTGAAATCGATATATTTAACCATTTTTCTAACCATCGTATGAAAAATGTATCTCCCCATAGCACTCTCTCATTTTCATTTACATTTGAAGATGCAAAAAACTACATTTTCAATAGATATATGTTAATGTAACAAAATTCCAAATACTTTTTTTTCTCATTAGTGACCAAACTGCAATCGATGCATTTAACCATTTTTTTAACCATCGTATGAAAAATGTATCTCCCCATAGACCTCTCTCATTTTCATTTACATTTAAATATGAAAACAACTTCATTTTCAATAGATATATGTTAATGTCATGAATCCCATGCAATTTGTACAAGAAATCATATCCTAGCTCAAGCTCGTATGATTCCAATGCCTCTTTATCTCCATTGTGAAAACAAACCAAGAAATGATCTATTAATCCATTTCGCAATTTGATGGAAGAGTAGCAGAAATGCAACAGAACATACAATGCATCAAACAAACAATCCCCAAGACTATATGAAAATGTATCCAATATAAAAAGACCATTTCTATGCAACACACCGTCAATATTACCATGCACAATGCACCGCTTTTCGCTTTCATAGTTTTCAACATCTATTGTATCTTCCATGTTTTAGTTTATTTCATTCAGAGGATGCTTAAGCTATGTCTATAGCATTGACCAACGCAAAACTTAAAATGATAAATATAATCTCAAAGCAACATACCTTATTTTTGTTTGTGTTTAACTTTGATTCTTTTTTATTTATATAGTTTATGAAATAGTCCTTGAAAAATTTAACCTACCTTTGAAAAAGAAAGATAATAAGCAACCACTAATTTTCTTTGGGATATATGATACACCCACAAAAAATTCATTGTTTGGCTTGATCGTGCAACACAATAGAAAAAAGAAAATCGGTTTGCTTAAACATTACAGGGATGCCAATGCAGATTTCAATGAAACAAAGTAACTACACAATGCTTGAACCACACATCATCAAACAATAACAATGGAATGTTTTGGAACATATAGCAATCACAATGTTCAATGTGAATATTAACTGAATTTCTATGTATTATATTCAACTATGCTCATCGATGCAGGGCACATTAAAAACACGCAAAGAAACTAGTTACATGAATTTGAAAAATACATAAATTAATCTAGCAAGCCACTGAATAAAAGAAAGATACTAGATGAATACTTTCAACCTATGTAATAACTATTCTCGACACAGTTCGGGAGAACAAAAGGCTAGATTCTATGAATTCTTTGCACATGTATTTAAACTAGACCAAGTGTTGATTGTGCGAGAAGCATACCTTTGCGGAGAGCAGAGATATGGCCATAGAAAAACCTTCCATCCAACCTCAAAAATCACTGAGTAAATACACTTTTGACTAGGAAATTTTCCAAAGATAAATAGATCATAGAGATGAGATTTCACCAAGAACAAGAGCACAATTCAAATCTACTAAATTTTTGTTTCTGCATATATCGATAACCTTTCAAATACCAACAATAATAAACAAAAATGATCAAGCAACCCACAGATAAGAAAAACATTTTATTTTCACTGCTTCTAGATGCCCACCCTTTCCTCGTAAATAGAAACAAATCAATTTACGATAAATTAGTGAACTATCGTGCAAATTACATCGCTTGTCATAATCATTGATGCATATCTATTGGAAATTTGCAGGTGTGAGAGTACAACAACATAGGAGGATGACCTGTGTTGTCTCTCCACACAAGGCTTAAAAACACATCGTCTTAAATAGACCAAGTGCCACATTTTCCTCCCATACACCTGTGTGAAAGTGAAGATTATATAGTTGTGCCAACTGCAGAAGTGTGGAAGCATCGAAGCATACCAACACCAGACCATAAGTAATATGAATTCTCGGTGCAAGGATTCAAAGTGTGGATTCTCCATGGGAGGATTGAAAATAGACTAAGTACTTGTTTTATGAAGTACATTCTTGTGAACAACATTGCAATATCGCAACAACAAAAGCCTTCCTCCAAATTACGTATATTTCCCCAACCAAGTGTGGAAATATTGCAAATGCCAACCTGCAGAAGCACAACAACTTGCAAGCATCAACACCATGGATCCTTCACACAACACTCCAAAATAATACAACTCTTTCATATGCCCGCCACATAGATGTGCTCAGTGCGATCGCAAACAACAAATAGCTATATAGACTTTGAAGATATCGTCATAGCAAAAGCCTTCGCACAACCTGAAAAATAGCTTAAGTAAAAAATCCCTTTGTCCATGAAATCTCTGAAATATAAATATAGCACAACACAAATTGCTTTAAAACCTGTGGATGACACATGTCTACTAAAATTTCCTTTTCCCACATGAATTACATCTAGAACACGCATAATTATAAATAAAGGCACTAGCCAGTGCCTAGAAAATCCTCACATCATTAGTAGTACCTCTAGATTTCCCTTCTTACCTTGTAAACCCAAAAAAGTCGACGTGTTACAAATCAATTGGATATCATGCAAATTACATCGCTCATTACAATTCGTAGTGTGGAGGTGCATAACTGCACATGATGATAATTGAAATAAATCCTTCGCATAAGCATTAAAAATGCATAAGTGTTGTCCGTGATAGAATTATACCTATGTGAACTACAGATGTGTGCAACGCAAACATGCACCAACAATAGAGATATGTCCATAGAAAAATGATTACGACAACCTGGAAAATTGCACCTGTAAAAAAAGATTTTTGACTAGGAGATTTTCCAAAGATCAATACAACACCAAGCTGAATTTCTTCAATTCATGTTTCCCAATGATTGGAACGATGGAGTTGTGCAAGAACATGATGATAAATGGGATAAAATCATCACACAAGTATTGAAAATACACAAGTCTTGACTCAACGTGCCATAAATGATGACCCAACCATCGTGGAAACCACATGGCTTGCCACAATCCATGGTGTAGAGCTATTGCAAATGCCAACTTGTGAAAACACTACAATCAAGGGATGTCAGAAAATTGGTATCAATTCTCCACACATGAACTAGAAATAGAGAAAATTTTCGTTGCCCCAAGAAAAAACCTGTGTGAAGCACATAAGATATAGCAATGTAGAATGCACACAAACCATCAAAGCAAAAGGCTCCACATATAAGCAACAACACATTGCATATCACAATATTGGCCATCTGATATAGACAAATCGTCTTTTTAGAATGCATGCATTTTTTCATATAATGTTGTACATTGTTTGTTTAATGCATTCCAAGTCCCACTTGCATTTCCATTACTCTTCCATTGAATTTGGAAATGGATCAATACATCATTTCTTGGTTTGTCTAGACAACAAATATATAGACACATTGCAATCATATCAATATGAAATAGGATCCTATTTCTTGCACAAATTGCATGAGAATCCTAAATGTCCTTCCCCCACACGAATTACCTTCAAAACACGCATAATTATAAATATAAGGCACTAGTCGGCCACTAGAAAATCCTGACGTCCTTGGTAGTAATTCTAAATCGTTGTGCCTACTTTTCAAACCCAACCAAGTCAACATCTTACAAATGACCGGGATATGATGCAAATCACATCACTAATTACAATTTTCAATTCGGAGTTGTGTAACTGCACAATGAAAACTGTCAAAAATTCTCCACACAAGCATTGAAAAAACACAAGTGTTTCCTGTGCTAGCAATATACCTCTGCAAAGTGTGGAGGTGCACAACACATAATTGCACCAAGTGCAGACATATGTTCATAGAAAAAGACTTTCGACAACCTGGGAGAATGCGTCTATTAAAAGGGCCTTTTTGAATAAGAGATTTTCTAAAGATCAATACACCACCAAAGTGAATTTCTTTTTTTCGTTGTGCCTAACTATTGGAACCATGGGTTGTGCAAGTGTGTGACTATAAATGGGATAAATTCAATGCACATGAATTTAAAATAGACCAAATGTTCATTGTGCCAGGAAAAAACCTGTACGAAGCATGAAAGATATGGTCATGTGAAATGTGGACAATTCGTTAAAGAAAAAGGAACAAATTTACCGACTTAATGAGAACTCTCTAGAGTTCTCATTTTTTCAGAGTGACTATTTTTACCCCTAAATCAAAAAGTGGTGCTATCGATAGCACCCTTTTTTTATAGTGGCTGAAATTCAGACTCATTGCATTGACAATTGATGTCATTATGATGTCATTGTGGACAAAGACTTTAAAATTTACCCTCAAATAAAAAATTGATGCTACCAATAACACTAGGTTTTTTTTGGAGTCAAAATTGTAACTTAATTGAAACTGTGCCCTTGATAATTGGTACCATCATCGATAAATGTAGAAATTTTAAATGACAAAATCACCAAGACAATAATTTTGTCATACACTTAGAAAAATAGAGATAACTGTCTTTTATGAACTCTGAAATGTCTAAACCCACATTCAGAAATTATCATAAGCAAAAATACACATTGCTAAGTAATTATGCAGTGGAATAAACACAATGAACATCATTCATCCAACCATGAATAACTCGGAAATTTAGGCAATGCTAGGGAAAACCCCAATGTGGGGAAACCCAATGAGACAGAGAGAGAGAGAGAGAGAGAGAGAGAGAGAGAGAGAGAGAGAGAGAGAGAGAGATCTATTATTCAGTTTCACGAAAGTACATATTAGTAGCAATAAATACAGTTTCCAACAAGAAAAATCCACTTACAGCACCCAAAATTGTCCCAAAAATTTCTTCCTCGAAAAATGTGCCAAGTCTGTACTATTGTACGACTCGCCCAGAAAAAACAACACCTCAAAATCTAAGCCAATATGTTGGTGTACAGACTATACTTCAACAACAAATATCCCAAGATGCCTTGATTTTCGTGCCCTCTTTTCTACTATACAGATAGTATGGATTCATACAATACGACCTCCCTCACAACAATAAATTACAACACTCACAAAACAAAAATTTCTCCTTGGGATTTGTGACCGATATCTCTTGGGAAATGTGGCCTCTTTGCTGCCATCTTTCCTCTCTCAAGATTACTTAGAAAATCTCTCGCAATCTCCTCCTCAACATGTCTTGCACACTACCCAATGCATTCTTTTATAAAATATGAAGATGACATTTTACCTCTCAAGTGTCGTTTCACCTTCCCCAACCCTAAATCCAAAGGCCAAGATCTGATCTTGCCTTTACAAGATCAAGGGCCATGATTCATTCCCTCCAAAATAAATCACTTAAAATATTAAAGTACATTTCACTTTATTACATAAGTTCACTTTATGAAATAAAGTTACTTTAATATTAGAAGGCACACTTCATTAAAAAGTCACTTTAATAATGTGCGCATGGTGAGGCTGGGTCACACGTGTCCTGGTGCATTCCCTGTTCAGGAGCTATCACCTGCATCCATTTCCCCAAGAGGGGGGCCTAGAGGCCCCTCCCCCCCTTCCCCCTGAGATTACAACCTTCAGAAAGCTGGTAGCGGCCATCGACAAACCCTTAGCGACATGAATACAACAAAATGTTTTCAAAAATATGGACATCATCCCTTTAGTTGACCTTCCCGCTGAAGAACCTTGCAGATTTGCCTTAAACCTAGCCAATCGGGGACTCATTGGACAGTTCAATGGCCTTTGTTCGTCCCCCAAAATAGTGGAAACATGGGTATAGAGGAACTGGCATCCTCTAGTTACTGAAGGAATCATAAGTCATCTTGTAGGAAGGGGATTCTTCGCATTTGTTTTTGACAACACAGAAGATAGAAATCTAATCTTTAGGAACAGACCATATTTTATGGGTCTTACGGGTCTATACCTAAACAAATGGATGCCTGATTTCGACCCGATGCAAGATGTGTCATCGGCAGTACCAGTCTGGGTGTGTCTCCCCCATCTACCTCTGCATTGTTGGAACCTGAAGTCTCTAGAATCCATTGGTAACGCCCTGGGGAAATATATTGACAGAGCATAGAGGAAGCACAAGTACTCATGTACAAGAATATGCGTCGAGGTAGACCTTGAAGTTTGACTCCCGGAAGCCATTCAATTAAAGGTTACAGACTAGTCTCATATCCAAGAACTAGACTATGAATAACTCCCATTTAAATGCAAACATTGTCACAGATACGAACACTTTGCACGGCATTGCAAAAAGAAGGCTAAGGAAGGCATGGAGAATCTGACATGAGAACAATGAACACTAGTTCAGAAAGTGGGCCCTCCAAAGAAAAACAATAGAATCAAAGGGAAAGGGGTTCCATTGGGGAAAGATACTCCCAACATAGAAATGGTCCAATGGGGAAGGGAGTACAGCCCCTTCAAAATCAAAAGCTTCTAAAAACCCATTTGAAATTCTCAACTCATCTCCAGAAACTCCAGCTCCAATGGTAGAGGATGCAGAGAAATAGATCTTCCCCCTTGAAAATGAGAAATTCAACATATAGGAATCCCAATATGGTTCTCCATTGGGAACCCCCTCCCCGCCCTCATATGAAGAAATGACAACAAAAAAATCACAGGAAAATTTTGGATCCTTGGAGGAAGAAACTTTCGAGAGATCCACGAAAAGAGAAGGAAGGAAATATCATAAGGAAGCCAGAGAAGAAGAAGCAGAGAGGCAAAAAACGCAAGGAAGCCAACCCACTATTGAAATGTCCATCGAGAGAAATAGCGGAACTAGGCCCCCCAAAGGAGGCCTCAACCACCCCAACCCCAGTAAATAATGCATGTAGTCTCTTGGAACTGCAGAGGTTTGGGGAACCCATTGAAAGACAAAGCAGTCGAAGACCTCTTGAAAAATGAATCTTCTGAAATCCTCATACTCCAAGAGACAAAAATTGAAGGGGAAACCCTCTTAGAAATCATCAAACTGAAATGGAAGAAAAATGCAGGGAAATCCATGAGTGCAAGGGGCTCCTCAGGCAGTCTCGCAACTCTATGGTCGGAGGACAAGTTCCATATTGAAAATTCCTTCAAGACTCAACATTGGATTTTCACCAAACTCCAACACTACTCAAGTAAGATCACCTTCTCACTCTTCAATATTTATGTTCCTGTTCTTTATGCTGAAAAGAAAGAATGTTGGCAAACTCTATCAGATTTTTTAGAAAACCAACTCCATTTGAACATCATTTTAGCTGGACAACTCAACTTAGTTTTTGAACCAAAAGAAAAGAGAGGGGGAAACAGTGGTACGGACCAAATGATACCTTGTGTTGAGGAGCTAGCTCACCAATGGGATCTTCTGGACTTCAAGCCCATGAAAGGTCTCTATACTTGGACAAATAACAAAGTTGGAGCGGACCACATATCAGATCGTTTGGATCATTTTCTAGTCTAGAGCTCACTCCTACTGCAAAAGAGGATAATCTCATCCAAAATCCTCCCTAAAATGACATCTGATCACAAGCCCATTCTCCTTCAACTAGAAGAGGAAGAAAACCTGGGCCCAATACCTTTCCGATATAGCCCACTTTGGACAAAAAAGGAAGGCTTATCGGAAATTGTTAACTCATCTTGGTCTACTCTAGTAACAGGCTCTCCTAGCTATGTGTGGGAAAAGAAAATAAAGGCAACGAAGCATGCCTTAAAAGAATGGATTAAAAATACAAATAACACCCCCTCAAGTCACAAAAGAGAGATTGTTCAACAGTTAATAGACCTGCAAATGGAAATGGAGAACAAGGATATCACCAATCAAGATTTAGAGAAGGAACAAGCTGCCTAATTCAATTCCTTTCACGCTTTCTGCCAAGAAGAAGAGTGTTGGAGGCTTAAATATCATAGCTTGTGGCTAAGAGCTGGAGATCGTAATACCTCTTTCTTCCACTGGCAATACAGAGCCTGAATCTCTAGAAACCATATTTCTGAAATTGCATATGTAGATGGGTTGATTTTCAAAGGTTCATCACAGCTTAAAGAGGCAACATAAATTCATTTTCAGAATCTTTATAAAGAAGATGGAGCTGATTGTGAGGAGGCCACCACAAAATTTCTCTCAAACATCCCCTCTATGGTGAGCAAGGAAGACAACTCTGCCTTCATGAAGCCTTTTATAGAGGAAGAAATATGCAATGTTATTTGGTCTATGGAGCCTGACAAAGCCCCAAGGCCAGATGGATTTTCAATCAATTTCTACAGAAATTGTGAAATAATCAAGATTGATTTGCTAAGAATGATAAAAGCAGTTCAGCAAAAATCCAAAGTTGGAGGTATCATTAACTCCACATTTCTAGCTTTAATCCCTAAAGAAGCAAATCTGGGCGCCTTCGATAGATTTAGGCCTATCTCACTGTGCAACACTTCTTACAAAATCCTCTCAAAGAATAAGCCTCTACTTGGGAATCTCATCTCCCCCTCTCAAAGTGATTTTGTTAAATTGAGACACATTCTGGACAATGTAATACATGTGCAAGAAGCAACGCATTCTAGCCATCAACGCAAGGAGAAAGGGATGCTCATAAAACTCGATATGGAAAACTCTTTCGACTGGGTAAAACTCTCATTCCTTTACAAATTCCTTCTTTCCTTTGGTTTCAATTTAGAATTTGTTAATTTAATTAAAGCTTGCACTGAGAAGCCTTGGATAGCCCCGCTAGTCAATGGTAGGCCAACTAATTTTCTCCAAGCTTCGAGGGGTCTAAGGCAAGGCTTCCCCCTCCCTCCCTTCTTGTACATCTTAATGGTAAATTCACTAAGATGAAAGATAATTGTTGAAAAGAAAGTTGAGATCGTCCCAGACATTAGGCTGGTGAAAGGCTTAGAACCAATCAATCACGCCTTATTTGTAGATGAATCCCTTTTGCTAGGTGGAGCCTCCATGAGGATAGATCAAACCTTCAGTAATATCCTTCAAAGTTTTTGCAGAATTTTTGGAGCGCTCATCAACAAAAAGAAAAGTGCAGTGTATGGGTGGAATGTCGACCAAAAAACTATCCAGTGAATTGCCCACTTCCTAGGATTCTCAGGCTATGCCTCATGGGAAAAAATAAATTACCTCGAAATTCCTTTAACTCTGGGATCCAATAAATCATTGTTGTGGACAGAAATAATAAGAAAAATCAAATCCAAAATAGCATCTTGGGGAGGACAATGGCTCCCAACTGCAGGAAAACTTACTCTTATAAAATCACTCCTCTCTTCCTTTCCATTCTACCAGGCATCCTTCCTTTTGTCTCCAAAGGCGATCTTGGTACAAGTTTAAAATCTGAAGCGAGACTTTCTGTGGCGAGGAGGAAAGGGAAATCAAAAGAAATTTCAACTTGTTAATTGGGAAACTATCAAATGCCCAATCAATGAAGGAGGTTTACAAATTAGAGATCTTGGTCATGCCAACATATATTTAGGTGGAAAAATTATCTGGAAACTCTACTCAAATTTCAGAAACTCTACTCAAGTAAGCCAAATCTTAAGGAGAAAATACCTTCAAGGGGAATTGATGAGAAATTTACAGGAAGAAAACACCATCAAAGGAATGTTGATATGGAACCTCTGTCGTCTCAGGCTAGACTTCTTCCAAAACTACCTATACTTAATCCCTTGAAATGGAAAAAAAAACGTTAATATGGAGAGAAAACATCATGGGTCATCCCCCCTTTGAAAATTCTGAAGAAACAAAATAAATATGTGAGTGGCTTACTCAGCATGATTTCATTAAGTTAGCAGACATCTCCTCTTGGGATACCACAGGTAATTGGTGGTCCTGGGTATTCCTTGAAATCCTAGCCCATCTACAAAATCAAAAGATTTTACTCATAAATTCATTGACGGATTTAACTCATGTCCACCTACTCTCGCCAGACAAATGGGGATGGGGAAAGAATTGGAAATACACTGTAGCTCAAGGCTACAACTGAATTGGAAATACACTGTAGCTCAAGGCTACAACTCTCTCCAATCACTCCAAGCGACGACCGAATCAACATCTCTCTGGAAGGAGGTATGGGACCCGACTAGTCTTCCAAAAGTAAACTTCTTTTTCTGGATTCTAATGCACAAGAAAGCATTGACAGGAGAAAACCTGATAAAAAGAGGTATCGCTGGACCTCACAAATGCCCCATGTGTTGTAGCGCTATTGAAACTATGGACCATTTTTTTGTGGAATGCCCGTTTCCCAAGAAGCTTGGAATATCACCCTTAACGGTCTCAATGTCACATCTCCATCGCAGACTACAGTTACAACCCTTTTTTCCTCTTGGAAGGCGAGATATCCTACAACGGTACAAAGAAAATCAATATGGAATAGAATTTGACATGCCATACCCAAATATTTATGCTGAAAATGTTAAGTACCTAAACCAGATCTGTAAATATACTTCATAAATAACCAAGAATAAACCATAAACCATTCACCATAACATTAACACAAGAAATAGAGAAAAACCTTAGGGTATGGCAACACCATACAATAGATCCTATTATGGAAGGGATCCTCTCCTGTTCACTTGCCTCTTCGAGGGGGCATCCTCCTATTGAGCTACCGCTTCACAATACAATATTTCTCTTCATGTCTCATTACATTGCTTGAACTCCTTTATATAGTGCTACCATCACCTAAGAATATTCTAGAAGATGAATCTTCTAGAAGTAGAACCTTCTAAGAAGTCCTCTTACATTTATTATATCTAATTACCCATTTATTATATCTAACTACCATAGTGGGCCTTATTTAATAAT